>RXPK01000141.1:359278-760680 GCA_004143645.1 Protaetia brevitarsis
GCCGTTATTGACAGATGCGTTAAGTTCAATATTACAGCTTACAGAATCAAGGATATTGTCATTGTGTCTGATGCGTTTGAGCAGCCATCAAGGTGCCTTGAGTCACATGAATCAGGTTCCAAGAGGGTCTGGAAAGAATAGGAAATAAATACCTTACTGCGAGTTCTGGGTCACACAGGAGTAGAAAGAAACGAAATAACGGATAATTTTGCAAAAAGGGCTGGAATACCATAGGTAGGGCCTAAACCCTTTTGAGGAATAAGCAGTACAATATCGACGAAATTGAAAAAAGCGAAATGGACAGAGAAAATCCAATTATTGGGAGAATCTCCCAGAGATGAGGCAAGTTAAATTCCTCTGGAAACAACCTGAGTAAGAACCTAATCTGGGGCCCTCTTACATTACTCTCTCAAAGTTACAGACGATCTCCAAAAAAAAAATACCTCAGATGAGAGTGGAGAATGAAAGTAATTGAATATACCAGAAAATATAGTACACATTAACGTCATTAAAAATGTTACTGACAAATGTTTGCATTTAAATATGCTGGAGTTTAGTTCTTTGTGTAAACAAAACGCGTGCGTCAAGGATTTGATCCTTCTGGTACCGCCAGTACACTTTTTCTTCATTACGCAACCGACTAGTTTTAAAGATTTTTTACATTCTTATCACATTAGGTTACATTAGAATTTTAGTGCGCGTTTGAAAAACGTTTTTACTTTTGTATTTTTTTGTTCGCAAGGAAATAATCTGCGTATTTTTTAAATTAGTTTTAATAAATTTATTTTAAAGGAGAAGTTGAATTTTGAATTTTGTTTATTCTGAATTATTGTAGAAACCGCTAATAGATATGTAGAGGAAAACTTAATACGGATTAACGCAGGATATAATTCCGTTTAACTTTTAGTTATAATATACAGGGTGTTCTATTTACTCGAACGAATAAATCATTTTAAAATTGCTCATGCTTTTCTGATAACCTTCGTGTACGACCGACGATGACAATTTCCTGATATTTTCATTCAATCTTACGAATTCCGAAAACCAATTCTAGTAGTAAGAAGTATTTAATCTCGGGAATTTTTTTTTTAGGATGTGTTCCAAGCTTTTTTATAGTTACAAATCAGTTGAAAATCACAAAACCTGTTCCTTTCATAAAATGAGAATGAGTGGAGTGTGGTTAGGAATCTTGATTGAAATAAAGATATAACAGAGTGTTCCATTTCTAGAGTTAATCTTACTTGAAATATTATGATGTTCTTTTTTTCCCAAAATATGCACCGACATCTAACATTTAGCAATAGTACTAAAATAAAACAAACTATTGGTACACCCTGTACAAATAATATCATTGTACCTATTATATCGCGTGTGCAGAATCTTCAAGTGTATTATCTCTCCACGATACGACCCGGGAAATGGATCCATTGTCTAGCGACAATCGTTCATCGTGTGCATCCCATTGTCCGCACGCTCTGACCCCGTTGCATACCATCCTTCCAACCATTGTTATTAAAATCAATCCGGTATGGCCTTATAGCGTGACCGCGGAGATTAAGTGATCTTGCCTGAGGGCGAAGGACACTCGACGACAAGAATCTCCCATCCGCTACAGAAGTAGTGAGGAGAGGAGACCAGAGAAGTTAAAAGAGGCAGAAAGCTCGAAATCGCTTTCGAGTGGCGCACGAGACTCGTATAGTGGGAAATTTTATTTAACGAAGAGATATTTGCGGAGTACTTGATATAATGAGGTTGTTTTGAAAGTTGGATTAATAAGTGCTTTCGGCGCGCGTGATGAAAGCGAAGGATGCGGAATATCCCTACTTATGTTTCAGTTCTGAATGTATGTGAGTGTACCGTCGCGTCGTAAAAATGATATAGAAGTAGAAGTTGAAAGCGTGTACATGGCTTTAAGGGACTTAAATTTAACTTTGACATATGGATGTTTGGAAGATTAAGTTTCATGGAAACTTAGATTGAAGTGCAAAGATATTTAAGTGTGTTTATCTTAAGATAAGACATAAGAATGATTTTATTAATAATACAGTCCTTTATCAAACTTTCTTTTATTAAAAATAATAATTAATCATTAGTATATTGTTAAACTTGTTTTTACTTTGATCAGGCGATAACAACCGATAGTACAAAATCTTTAAAAAAGTACTTAACAAAAAAAAATTAAAAATATGGGTCCTGATTGAAATATATGATTGGAGAAGTGTGCAGAATCATTTGAAGTTTCCTGGTTGGTGCAGTTACATTCCCTCCGAATTCGACGCCAAAGTAAGTTATAGTGAACACAAGGGGGGGGTGGGCACCGACACTCAGCGGAAGAGGGGGACTACTCAACTCTCAAAGGCCGCTTAAGAGGAAAAAGCAAGAAGTGGGTAAAGCACCACCCCTGCTTCCAGAAAGGCAGTCTGCGGATGCTGTCAAAATGTGGAGAAGTTGCGATCTCCAAGGGGCGTTCCCTGCGGTTACCCTTCGAGTGCTGAACGACCAAAACGGCGTTGGCGGGCCGCTTTGTACAATGGAGGAGATGTACGGCGGATGGAGCAATAATATCCAATCTCGAAGGCATCTCATTTAGGGGCCGGGCTGATCTTGTTGAATGTGAAACACCACATTCGCCGCCCGAATGGCCCGCCTAGAGTTACCTAGTTAAAGCTTGGAAGAGGAGTGGAACTGACACGTGCAGGGGAACGAATTCCAAAACCGCCGTCCCCACCTATACCATCCCCCGATGCAGGGAGACCTTGTGAGGTTCATCTTAATGAGCCAATGAAGCTTAGGACAACCTTGTGGAATGTCTAAGCCTGAAGGACGAAGCCGGCCGGCTTCTGAGGGTGGGATCGACGAAGCTTCCTACCAACATCAGGAGCTTACCAGGAAAGAACACAATTCTTAGACTAAAACTGGCCTGGGCAAATATAGAATGGGAGCAGAAGTTAAATCTCTAGGGCCTTACTGCTAGACAATAACTTTCTATGGAAAACACGAATTTAAGTACAACAAGGCCAAAAGCTCTGATGGTGTGCAAAACTTTGCAGGGAAAAATTGGAGATGCAACCCAAAATAATACTGCTTTGGATGTATACAGCGATTAGTGAGACCGATCATCACCTATGCTCAGTGCATGGAGCAAAAAACTAATCTGGCCACGCGGGAATTAATCTCTCGAAAGTGCAAAGATTAGATGTGTATGCATAACGGGGCTATGAAACCTGCCCAAGAGCAGCTATTGAAGTAGTATTGGTTCTGCCCCCTCCACATTGTAGTAGAGGTGTGGCAAGAGAACCGCACTAAGATGGTCAGGAAGGAATTGATTAGGCATAGGCCTCAATCTCCTGACGGGATAAACTGGATATGCCCGGAATATGTTTAAAAAATTTAGCTTTGTGAAAGAATTCACCTAAGACTAAGTAACAGAGCGAGTGCGATCATACACCGTCTTGAACTTGAATAGAAATGCCATCCAATGGTACATGATGGCTCCAAAACGCAGAAGGAACTGGAATAGAATATATGGGCTTGAACTCATATTTTCGAAGTGTGAAAATACCAGTATTTCAGGTGGAATACCGCTATTGGAATGTGTTCAGTTCATTATGGTTAGGAACTATCGGAGCAGGAGATTATCATGGTGTCTGATAGTCAAGCAGCCATCAAGGTGCTGAACATATGAGATCCAGTTCCAAGATGTCTGGGAATGCCTAGGGAAATAAATGAACTAGGCAAAGAAATAAGTAACTCTTCCTGTGGGTTCCGGGTCACACAAGAGTGGAAGGAAACGAAATAACGGATAACCTCGCAAAAAGGGGCTGGAATGCCTTTTGTAGGGCCTGATCCTTCTGCGGGTTTAAGTAGCAGTACAATACTGAAGAAACTAAAAATGGAATGGAGCAGAGAGAAAACAGTTACTGGGAAAATCTGCAGCAAAGTAAATCTTCTGGAACTTATAACCAGAAGATTTACAGAATGCATCACCTGAGTAAGACAATGTTCGCATATTACAGGATTTCAGGCTATTGTAGACTGAAAGACACCTAAGTAACATTGGATTGAAAAAGATCCTGAATGCAGATTTGTGGGGAACAGGATAAACATCCATCCACGTCCTCTCAACTGCGTGAGCACTGTGCACTCGAGGGCATTGTACCTGGGAGCATGTTGAAATCAAGAGGGAGACTTACCTAGACTGGGCCCTCTGACATCCTACACTTTCTAAAAGGAATAGGATTGGAAGGCAGCTGTAAAGCAGCAAGAATAGGGGACACAATAGATCTTTTAGGTCGCAGTGTAACACCACCCTTCTTTACATACATACTGCTTGTGGTATGTCTCCCGGTTGTGTGAACTCTTTGCTGTTTTATTTCCAAGGTCCATGTTTTGGCTTTGACGCGCGCAAATTCTCCTAATTTTACTTTTTTTTGAATTTAGTAGTTTGTTGGATATTTAATTGTTCAGTTAGTTAGTTCATTTTTCTTTGATTATATGTTTAGCATTAGTTTATCTTGTTTATGTCCTTCTTATTAAGGCGATTTCTTTGTTTGTTTTGCGGCCGTTTGCAGAGCGCGCGCAATCAGCTGTTTGTTGTATACCGTGAGAGGCGACGTTGGGCTCAGAGTCTGAATAGTGACGGAGTTTTATAGTTGTAAAATTTGAGATCTTTTCATTTTGCCCTTTTTTACGATTTTCATTTGTTTCGGTTTATTTTAATTTTTTAATCAGTATTCAGACTTCTCTTCTTTTTTGTGCACATTTAAGTAAGTTTTTGTTTTTATATTCGTTTTAGAAGAAAGCGCGTGTAGAGTTTAAATTTCCGTTTTTTTTTGTAGTTATTAATTTAATTTTAATTTATCACCTCGGAAGGTTGAATGAAGCTGAGAGCTGTTTTTATTTCATTTTTTTAAATTTTGCTTGTTTCTCACGTTATTTGAATTAAATTTTTAGTTTGCTTGAATTTTTGAAAACGCACGTGGAGTTATTTTTTTTTGTATTAGAATTCCTTCTAGAACGAAATTCCCTTAATCACCTTAATTAGTTTTTTTTATTTTAATCTTCGCCATTTTGCAATTTTGGATTTTAAGAAAGAAATTTATCTATAAGCCCACTTTTAATTTTTAAGAAATTCCCTGAGATTTTAGAATCTCTAAAAGAATTTAATTCATTTTTGCTGAGTCTAGCTACAACAAATACTAAAAATTATTGTTTTTTTATTTTCCCTTTACTTATATGCTTGGACCATCAGTTTCACAGCATATATTTTTGGCAATCCCAAGTGCGGCGCGATATTATTGTAATTGTAATTAGTAAGATTAGGATCCGTTTTTGAATTTGTGAGAATTTCGCGTTGCTCGGACAAAACTGATTTTTTTTTTCGTGTGTTTAAAACTTTTTATATACACCGCTGCTGGAATGAATATGGACAAGCTCACACACAACAGGAAGTCTACGTTCCGAAAGACCAGACGTGGCGGAATCCAGAACTATTGGCAGTGAGGATGAGTCGGATGTGGCAGGAACAAACAATCGTCAATGGGAGATTCGGAAGTTGAGGACAAGGAAAGGATGGAGGATGTGCGTATGCAGAAAGACGAGGCGGAAAATTCAAAGGAAAGTATTAAGAGTATGATGACATGATGGCAATGATGAGAGAATGATGCAGAAGCAAAATGATTGTTTAAAAAGATTAGAGGAAATTGTAGTTGGTAGTAAAGTCGAGGTTGACAGAATTGATAAGAATGTTAAAGAAGTAGAAAGTAAAGTTTTAGATAACACAGTAAGAAGCACGTCAAATCAAATTGCGATAGAATTTTGTCATCAAGAGATTAGCAAGATGAAGAATAAATGGGATGAGAGTGAGAGTATGGTTGAGGATAAAGTAAAGGCTATAGAATGTGAGATGAAAGAGAAAATAGCAGAAAGTGTGGAAAAGCAGAAGAGGAAATTTCAAAAAAGATATTCAGAATGAAAGAAGTTCCAAGTAATTTTCAACCTTACAATAGTCTCAATTTTTCATTGCCTGTGCAAGTGGAGCAGCTACCGAAATTTTACGGTTTAGCAACTCACAATCCGATGGCTTTTCTGAGAAACCTGAATGATTTTGTAGAGTCCATTCCTGGAGACCGGAATAAATTGCAAGTTGCCAGGAGTGCAATGAAGGATGAAGCTCGGACTTGTTTGAATTTGTCGCAGATGATATAACCACATGGAGCAGTTCAAGGAAGCATTTGAAGCGCCAATATTGAGTCAGTCAATACAGCTAGGGTGAGAACAAATTTTATTCTTAGGCGCATATAAAAGGTGTTTGACAGTAGAGAAGTGTATGTCATAAAAAATCAATGTCCTTAAATATTTATCACCTTCAATATTAGAATCAGATTTAATCACTCAATTGTCCAGGCATTTTGAACCTGAGGTCACGAAGCTGTTGCGATGCAGAATATAACCTCTATTAGCCAGTTTTTGGAACTAATTAAGAGATTGACTATGCGGACAAGCAATGTCAATTCTTGAAATACGCGAGACCTGAAATAATGTCAACCAAATCAGGCATTTGTTAGTTCGCAAAGTGACGGATTCCAACGTCAACAGTCTTCACGGTTTAACGTAACGCCGAGACCAGCTCCCTATGCCAACAGGAGTCAGGGTATTAATCGTAGAAATGATGAACGTCAGAGTTCAAACAATGATAGAGTGAACGTGCCTCAGCTAATAAATGACCGTCGTTCAGGTGATCAGACAAGGTCAAACACAAATCAAGTGGCTTCCACACTATGTCAATAATTATTTTAAGTCAGCTGACAGAGATTATAGCAGAAGACCAGGGCAAGGGTCTACAAATTGTAATGTTAATAATGTAGAGATTAAAGTCAATTGTCCAACAATACTGGTACTATACCAAAAGACACAAGGGATCTTTTAAAGCGGAAAAGCGGTATCAAGGGCGGATGAATTAGTGGATGAAGCTCGAGGGAAGGATTTTTAATTGAACCAACCAAAAGATTAAATTGTACACCATGATGCGGAATGAGACGATAAGATATGAATTTAAGAATTGCACATATTAATGTTAGATTTGGGAATAATGATTATAAATGTCTTGTTGATTCGGGAGTGAGGCTTCATTTTTGGATGAGGAAGTTATAAAAGTATTAGAAAGAGAGAATTTAGGGAATTCTTTCCAACTCGAAAATCACAATAGTATCAGCTACAAAGAAAGTGATTGCTGTTATCAATAAAATTTTTGTTTCTGAATATAAACTTCACAATTTTAAATTTCTGGGAGAATTTATTTCTGTAAGAGGATTACGCAGACACGGAATAATGGGATTGATTTACTAGATAAAATGAAAGCAATTATAGATGTAGAAAGAAATTTGTTCAGATAGAAGGGGAGAGATTTAATTGGTGTTCTGAGACTCCTGATGAGGAGAAAGTAGTTTAATAATATAAGCAGAGAAAAGGAAAATGAAAATGATGAAATGAGAGAAAAGTGATAGTTTTAAGAGGTTATAAAGAGTTGCGGAAAAGTTGTGAAAGTTATGATGTACAAGGTGTAGTTTATCTGAAGAGGATAAGGAGGTTAAAGTTATTGGAGAGTCAGAGTTAGAGTTAGTTGAAGTAATAATTCCCAGATAGAATCCCCAGATGATGTTGATGAAATTGAAATTAATTGTGATGTGAAGTTTGAATCGGAAGTTAAAGAAAATTTTGAAGCAGTATGTATCCTAGTAGATAATTCCCTAGTTTTGCTGTTAATTATGAGCACTCCTTGAGGTGGATGAGTCAAAGCCTTACAAGATCAAAGAATTATCCATTCCCAAGGCCATGCAGGAGAAAGTAAGAGAGAAGTTTCCAGATGCTTCGAGATGGTGTGATTGGCGTGGCGTTACTAAGTATATCAATCCTTTGGTCGTTGTGAAGAAGAAGGATGGAGACATTCGTCTTGTGTCTCGACGCTCGACGTCTTAATGAGCGCACTCGTCCGCAGTTGAGACACGATCACGGTGGAAACGTTATTAGCAAGGTGTACAATGCAAATTATTTTACGAAACTAGATCTTAAGAGCTCTTTTGGTTGGTACCTTTGGACAAGGCATCTAGAAGATTTTGTGGTTTTATGGTTGATGGTAATGTTATCAGTTAAGGTTGTACCTTATGGTTTGAGTAGTTCGGCTGCCGCCTTGATACGCGCTATGCAAAAATTTAGAACCATTTAATTCATTTGTAGCACATTATATTGATATATTTTAATTTTTAGCAAAGTTTAGATGAGCATTTTTTACATTTACGTAAAGTTATGAGGTTCTTGCAATGAATGGTCTGAAAGTGAACCTTCGGAAGTGTGAATTTATGAAACGTGAAGTAAAGTTTTTGGGTATGATTTATCACAGAATCATGTGAGAGTAGATGTATCTAGGCTAGAAGTCATTAGAAGTACCCTAGACCTAGTAGTGTTAAGTTGTTGAGAGGATTTTAGGAATAATAAATTATTATAAGAGATTTGTACCAAGATTAGCACACATCAGTGCACCTTTATTCCAATTGTTGCGTAAGAATGAGAAATTCAGTTGGACAGCTGAGAGAATAGCTGCGTTTGAAAATGTAAAGTCAGAATTTCACAGTCGTTTGTTTACTGTTACCAGATTTATATAAGGGAATTTTTGTTACGTGTCGATGCAGTGACACAGCCATTAGTGGTGTTTTAATTCAAAATTGGTCAAAGTGAGAGGAACCAATTTGTTTTACTTCCAGAATCCTTAAGAGCTATGAGATGAGAACACTGTTTCAGAGAAAGAGATGCTAGCCGTTGTCTATGCAATAAGCAAATTAAGATTTTATTTGCTTGTAAGAAATTTATTGTAGAATCTGATCATGCTGCCCTCACCTCGTTAATGTCAACAAGGTTTCGAACAACCGCATTTATCGTTGGTCACTGCTACTTTCCGAGTATGTTTTTGAAATTCGACATATAAAGGAAACTTAATGTAACAGCTGATGCATTATCTCGTATGCACAGTTTAAAAAGCCATTTTAACCATGTTGAGTTAAATACATATAATATGTATGAAGCCGAGGGGTTGTTTGACTTTGTCAGAATAAATGAGATTCAACAAGAATGAATGTTTCAATGGTATACGAGAAGCATTAGTTCACCAGATGTTTTAAAGAGTATGTGATCAGAGATGGCGTTTTAATGAAGAGGTTACGTGATCAATTCAACGTTGTATTAACTGAAGTGTATGCTCGTCAAGCATGTTACTGATTCATGAATCCCTTGGAACATTGGAGGTCACAAAGTTTGGCTCACGTTCAGAGAGCTTTCTTCGCTGTCAGAGACAAGAACATCGCCAAGGACATTGTACGCTCATGTCTTCAGTGTCAACTTGGAAAAACGAAGAACCGAACTTGTCAAGATGTTATCAAGAGGCATCGTTGTGGGACAACAAACTCGACCTAGTTGCCATCGATTTCTTGGAAATTTAAATTCTGGATCATTTGGATACCGGAACATTTTTGTGATGGTTGATGTGTTTACTAAATTTGTAAGACTTTTTCCCACTAGATATTATAATACTGATACTGCTATTAGATGTATTGATAACTTTATCATGCATCAAGGTAAGATGCGACGCATTCTAGCCGACAATGCGACATATTTTAATACTCATCGTTTTACTGACGCCATGTTAGAGCGTGATATAAGAGTGTCTTTCTGTTCTATACGTCATCCTTGTGGAAATCCTTGCGAGAGATACATCCAAGAAGTCGTGAAGTTCCTCCGAATGCAGACTCACCAACGCCACACCGACTGGGTTCGTCATGTCCAGAACATAGAAGATTGGATCAATCAAACTCCTAACACCACCACGGAGGAATGTCCTTTTACGTTGATGTATGGAAGGATGCCCAGCCGTCCCTGGAATCTTTTAGAAGAGGATGTGTACCTCGAGGCTCGCACTGATGAAGCCAGAAGGAAACTGCAGCTCCGTGGAGATCGTTACGTTCGCCAGGAGAACGCGAAGGTCGTCAAGCGTACTCGGTTCGAAGTTGGTGATGCTGTCCTAGTTGTCGTCCTGGGCCAGACGTGATCGGCAGCTCTGCCAAAAACTTGAACTACCGTTCGTGGGACCGTATAGAGTGGCTAGAGTTTTTGATGGAGTCACTTATGAACTTCATTCGTTGGATGGTATGCAGAACAAGGGGCGTTACCACATTTCAGCACTCCAGCACTTCCACCACGACCCCGGGTAGGTTCTTCTCCGTGAGTGACGTTTTCACCCTGTGTGCGGAGATACTGTTTGTTTGTTTTGTGCGAGACACTATTGACTTTTGTTTTTTTTTTTTCGTGTGCGGACATTTTTAAGGAGAAACACTCTATTTTCTCCGAAACTTTCGTTTTTCCCTTAAGAATTGGAGATGTGCGTGGTATGTCTCCCCGGTTGTGTGAACTCTTTGCTGTTTTATTTCCAAGGTCAGTTTTTGGCTTTGACGCGCGCAAATTCTCACTAATTTTACTTTTTACTTTGAATTTAGTAGTTTTGTTGGATAATTTATTGTTCAGTTAGTTAGTTCATTTTTCTTTGATTATATGTTTAGCATTAGTTTATCTTGTTTATGTCCTTCTTATAAGGCGATTTCTTTGTTTGTTTGCGGCCGTTGCAGAGCGCGCGCAATCAGCTGTTTTGTATATACCCGTGAGAGGCGACGTTAGGGCTCAGAGTCTGAATATGACGGGAGTTTATAGTTGTAAATTTTGAGATCTTTCATTTTGCCCATTTTTACGATTTTTCATTTGTTCGGTTTATTTTAATTTTTAATTAGTATTCAGACTTCTCTTCTTTTTTGTGCACAATTTAAGTAAGTTTTTGTTTATTAATATTCGTTTAGAAGAAAGCGCGTGTAGAGTTTAATTTTCCGTTTTTTTGTTAGTTATTAATTTAATTTAATTTATCACCTCGGGAAGGTTGAAGTGAAGCTGAGAGCTTGTTTATATTTCATTTTTTTAATTTTGCTTGTTTCTCCACGTTATTTGAATTAAATTTTTAGTTTGCTTTGAATTTTTGAAACCACTGGAGTTATTTTTTTTTTTATTGAATTCTTCTAGAACGAATTCACCATTTTGTTTGCTGAAGGATTTGAATTGTCCTTCTTTAATTTTAGTTTCACGCAGGGTTTGTTTTATCCAGGACCTTCAGTCCACGGTTTTTTTTTAACCTGTTAATTGTTACCAATGTTTTTTTTTTTTTTTTCTTTTTCAATAAAAGTTATTAATTAGTATCACCTTAATTAGTTCTTTATTTTTATTTCTGCCATTTCAATTTTTGGGGATTTTAAGAAAGTAAATTTATCATAAGCCCACTTTTTAATTTTTAAAAGAAATTCCCTGAGATTTTAGATCTCTAAAAGAATTTAATTCAATTTTGCTGAGCTAGCTAAATTAATTTTGTCTTTTTTATTTTCCCTTTACTTATATGCTTGGACCATCAGTTCACAGCAATACATACATACAAGTTCATATGAAAGGTCTTTTGGCAGATGTCTTTGGTGCATTTACGACAACGCAAACATTTATGCAATTCTTTAAGTATTTACTAACTTATCCGATATAAATGACTGGTGTGCGTTAATTTTCTAATAACTCCGGCATTTATTTTATTGTTTATGCTTCTTAGAAAACGTATTATTATAGTATTGCAAAATGTCATATAAACTTCATTTCGTAAAATATGTATCAAATTACATGAAATTTACGAAACTGTCTTAATTAGAGAAACATCTCGCTGATTCTTTGTCATACATCCGCATAGAGAGAAACAGTAGTCTTACAGTGTTCATTTTACAGTCTACTAAGCTTCTATACTCTGCCAAGAATGGTATGTTCTCGTTCTTTGGAGAGAAACGTTGCAATTGTAATGTTTCGGTTAATTCTGGTTTTTCACAAAAGTAAAAAAGTAAAAGAAGGCTGCTCCTCCGTTGGTGGGTCAGGGAATATTGGGGATAATACAACATATGGGTATGCATAAAATATATACAGGGTGTTAGGTAAACATGCAGCAAAAATTCATTCATTCAAATTTTGTCCTATGATTATTTTTGAGAAACCCCTTTGTTTCGAAGATACAGGGCGACAAAATTGCCGACAATTCATATTTGTTTGAATTGATTATGTAAATAAAAAGTACAATGTGTACGCCAATGAGCTTTATCAGTAACAAAAAATTGTTTTACACTGTGTTGTTATTTTTTCGATCTCGATCACAATAAAACGGCTGTTTTATCTAGTAGTGGATTTCATTTGATATACGTCTCATCGGTCGCATTTGTTTAGATTGAGGTGACCGTTTGGGATCTGTTTGACCGTGTCTTTAATAGTTAGTTGAATCTCTGATCATGATGATATACAACGCCTAAATGATTGACATGCATTTCATGTATGGACTTGCTGATGATGTTTAACTGAATTAGAAACGACCCTGGTGTGTCTGAAAGAGTTAGACAGTCAATGACGAGAAGATTGAATGCTTCTATCCAGACTGGAGGAAGCCATTTCGAACATCTATTGTAGATTGAGCAACTTTACATGTACTTTTTGATAATAGAATGTTGTTACTGTCGCAAACCTTGTTCGCCCTGTGTTTTCAAAAATCATCGTAGGACAAAATATTCTTAGAATAGGCCAAGTATAACGGAACGAGGTTTTCTTATCTGAAAAATTTTTGGGGTGGTTAGCCTAAATTCTTTTTACACTGAACCGAACCCCGTTTTACAAATAACCCCACCTGCTATTTTGACCGACGAGCCACCGCTGGAAAATAATCTTTTTGTTCGGTAGCGATTGGTTTTATAAAATTTAGCCAAAAATGTTTTGCAATGGTGTTTTCCTCAGTCAGTCGAAGCAGGGCCGTTAGCTAACCTGAAGATTGTCAACTAACCCACCTCGTCGTCTTTCTATTTACTCAGGTCTTCCTCTCCAAAACTTTACTAAGGGTACAATTTGAACTCCTATCTTTTACAGCGAAATAATACACTGACTATTTTTTTTTACAATTATATATTGAATAAATTGAAACAATGGAATTAAACTAACAAGCTAACAAATAAAATAAAATAACAAGTAAGAAAAAACAAAACACAATTAATTGAAGGAATATTTAATAGTTTTATAAAGTTGTTTAACATAAGCACTGAGTAATTTTTACTTTACAATATTATTTATTAACGGAGAGAGAGAGAGGTAATTAGATCTTTCCGTAATCCAAAATATTTAAGGCACAAAATCTTTACACAATACACACATTTTTTTTTTTAAAAAAGGGTTTTTTTTTGAACGGTTTTAGCATAAAAACAGAAACACTTCTCGGGGAAAGCTTTTGCTTCCTGTTCTCGAATTTTCAAGCTTATTTTAATTGCAAAATTTATCAAGAGAAGTTTGATTTTAATTTTAAGATATGGAAACGCCCGGTAACCAAGTGGTAACGCGTGCTTTTTCTGTAGCTGAAACGGTCTCGGCGAACTAATTAATTCAGCAATGTTAAGGGTATTTATAAACTTCAGTTGTGACGTCATTCCGCACCAATATACTAGTTCCGCTTCTCTTTACAAGAGGGCGCAAGAATGATGGTTAGCGTTATTTTTCTGAACTTCAAACGCCCTTCTAGGGAGTAATGTGGGATTCGCTGATCAGCAATTGTGACATACAATAGACAAAGAAGCAGATAAAATTTAAAATGAATACCGTATTATCTTAATTATGCAAGACTTTAAACAAAACAGACTGTTATTTCCAGTAGAGCAAACGCTGCTGCTACAGCAAATGCCACAGTACTTATCATCAACGTATTAATAAAATGAATTTTAATACTTTGTATTATACCGGATGGAATTTCAAATTCTTACATAAGGAATAACCCCTTGAATTTTTGCCGTATGTTTACCTAACACGCTGTATAATAACTAATTAGATCTACTCGATAACTATGTTTTAACCGTGCCTGTTATACAACTGGAATATGTATATTACATAGCCCGTGAAATAAGAGATTTTTGGGATAATTTCTAGAAAACTTACAAAACAATTATTACTATACCGGTGGAAAATGCTCTATAATATGGTTTAATAAGAGAATCCTTAGGATGCGCAGACTTATTGGAACCAGAGGCCACTCGGCTCACAATTGAAAACAATAAAAAAGTTGAAGTAAATTTTACTATAAAAATTAAATAAATAAAACAGTGATTTGTGTATGGGTGCCTGATAATTAAGAAGGTTTCAGAATGAAAATTAGACGTGAGATATAATTTGAATTAAAATTGCATTATTTATATATATAATTGATAGTAAAACAAGAGACAAAGAATGATTGTTCCTTAAGTATCCTAAACATTATATCTTGGCGCTTGATTGCGTCGTCTATCTTCATTCATCATCAATTCCATTTTACGTAGCAGACGGTCGGTAATGCGCGAGACCGACTATGAAATTCACTTATAGGCAAAAACCGCTGGCCTCGGAAGTGTTATACTTAGCGCGGGATGCCGAATGAAGAAGCCCGTTAGTCCCGTTAGTTGCCGGAATGAAAAATTAAAAAACTTTTCAGCGTTCGCCGACTTTTCTGCATCCGTTTGTGTTCTCTGTCGGTGCCGTAAAAAGTTGTTCCATTAACTAAATTAAAGGTCGGTGCGTTGTTTACTGTACATGACGCCGGTGGGCTTGTAATTAGGTATAGCTCTTCTTTCCAGATGATTTTTTTATTACTTCATATTCGCTAAATCATCACCAAACTAGGAGAATATTGTTGTTGAAATAGAGAAAGCTAAAAACTGTATATTACATAAAAATTGCTATTTCAACACTTTACCTGAGAATAGGTTCTTTGAAGTTTAAAATTTACCCGTTATATTTAAAATTAGTGTCCAGATACCCAGTTGGCAGAAATTATAAAATATAATGTTATTGTTAACGAGTTCAATTACTTTTAATACGGACAATGACAAATCAAATATTTATTTTGTCATATGAATTTCTATAATAATTCTGATCTATTATTTGCCGCTAACATTCGGTCTTTCCCTGACACGCTTTGGACATCAAAAGCTGTCAATTGCAGTATCGTACAGGGCGGCGTTTCCTTCTTTGGGGTCTCGAATGTTCATCCAATTGGATCTCTCTTGGGGCTTCGTCGTTTGTTGTCTCTCCGTCCTGTTCTGTTCTCTCCCATTCGTCCATTAATTTGGAATTTTCGTTCTGGTCCACGTTGTACCTCTTTAGGGGCGTCTACTGGCACAATTCCAGTGTAGAATTTCTAGGTCCGTTGGGTTTCCAGTAGATCAGAGTTCCGATATCGGTCACTGGGGTATACATCTGTTACAATATATGGACCCGCATTCTTTGGGAATAGTTTTCGGCTTTGACCAGTGACTAAAGGCTCTCTTTTAACAAATACCAATTTTCCGGGTAGGTAGTCTTTAGGTTTCGCTCTATTTTTATTAAATCTAGCTTGTTGTTTCGCTTGGTCTGCTCGAATGCAGATTCAATAGCAAGCTAATCGCCGTTGGAAAATGCCATTTTCAGCGCAATTGCTCAAATCGTCACCTAATGGATGTCCATCATATGTGCTGGGTGTGAAGTTGAAAAGCAGGTTGAAGGGTGTCGTCTTTATTGTCTGGTGATAAGTATTGTTCACGCTGTATTACATTCTGCCAAGGTGTCTGTCCCAATCTCTTCCTTCTGGATCTCTCGCGAGGGCTGGTAGCATGGGAGTGATTGACCTTTTCAGCCGTTCCACCTGGCCATTGGTCCTGGGGATGGCAGTTGCATTCTTGATATGGATAATATTTCTTCTTTCACACATCTTTTTGAAGGGTTTTCCTGTATATGAGGTTCCTCTGTCGGTAACTATTCTTTTCGGAGGGCCTAAGATGTCACAAATTTCTTCTACGTAATTAGCTGCTCTTTGGAAGGTGGTATCTTTAACTGCTCTCATCACCATTGACTTTGTGAAACCATCTATATCAACTATAATATACTGATTACCTCTTTTACTCTTAATAAATGGTCCGAGGTGATTATCTTAAGCTAAGACATAGGAATGGTTTCCATTAGGTGATCAATATGGATCGTGTCATAGGGCAAACCAATCTTGTCAATTGAGTGCAAATATTCTGGCCGTTTTCCTCCTGGACTTTTGTAGTAGAGACATGGTAAACAGGAACCAATGTATCCCTTTACATAGCGTTTTAATCTTGGGAACCAATAATTTTCTTGAATGTTCTTAACAGTCTTATCCAAGCCTATGTGTCCCAGATCGTCGTGGAACATTTTCACAATCTGCCAATTGCACTTTCTTCGGAACTACCCATAATTTCCTTTTATCTTGCTTCCTGTACAACCGCCCACCTATTGCTTCATAATTTCTCGTTATCTCTTCATCAGCTTTTGTGAGTGTTCGTTTAGGTGTCGACAGGACTTCTATTATTCCTTGAACCTTCGGATCTTTTCTTTGAGCAAATACTGACCAATCTTCATTCTGTAAGTTTACGGCCAATATGATCTAATCCGTTTGTTATATCAGTTTTTTCACTCTCTCTACTCGGATTTCACGGTAAAGCGTCTGCATGTTGCATCTTTTGCGATGGTCTATATGGTATTTCAAATCGAAACTCCTGGAGCTTGAGCCACCATCTTCTTATTCTTGGTACTAAATCTCGTTTTGATAGTGTTCCTCGCACAGCAGTGCAATCGGTAATAACTTTAAAATCTCGTCCTATCAGGTACTGTCGTAACCGTTCACAGACCCATACAACTGCTAGCGTTTCTAGTGCTGTTGAGTGGTATCTGCTTTCTTCGCTTGTCGTCTGTCTACTAACATACATAACTGGTTGCCAATGTCCGTTTTGATCGCTTTGAAGCATAATTCCTCCTAACCCATTCTTACATGCGTCAGTATGTATCTCGATACGAGCATGCTGAGAGTACAACATTAACACCGGCTCCTTGCATAACTGTTGTTTTAACATCTCGAATGATTCTTGCTCTTTCTGGCCCCAAGTCCACAATGCACTTTTCCTTAATAAATTTGTCAAGGGTCTTGCAGTCAAACCATAATCTTTTATAAATCTTCTAAAGTACGAAGTTAGCCCGAGAAATTGGCGTACTTGGTGGATGCTTGTGGCTATTGAGAATGATCCCAGTGATTCGAAGAATTGGATCATTGAAAATTCAAGTTATAGTACCGTTCAATGTGTTAGTGTTGAAGAGTGAAGCGGTAACATGCTTTCCACTCTACTAAAGTTCAAGCCTTGTGCAAAGACGATTTTCCGTTTAGAGTCTCAATTTTTGTTAATGAATGTTGGAAAGAATGGAGGAAATGATAATTTTGGCAATCAGGTATTGTGATGAAACTATGTTTACTCGCGACGGGATCTTCAACGTGCACAATAACCACTACTGGCGTGAAGAAAACCCGTTTTTTTCTGTTAATATTTGGGCCGGCATAAGCTCTGGACATTTATTAGATCGTGCATTCTTATCACATCGTCCCAATAGCGATAATTTTCTTAATTTTCTACAAGACGAATTGCAAAATCTGCTAGATAATCTGCAACTAGTACTGCTACTAAATTTACGGCTGCAGTTACATGAAGCGCCTGTTCACTACGCTATACAAGTAAGAACGTGGTTGGATAATAATTATTCCCAAAGATGGATTGGTCGTAGGGCTCCTATTAATTGGCCACCATGATCGCCAGATCTTACTCCACTAGATTTCTTTTTATGGAGCCACTTGAAAACATCGTCTACCGTACGAGCCCCGAGAATGTGGAGGACAGCGAATTATTATTGCCACGGTTACAGTAGCTCCAAAAACAAACCGTTCAGTTAAGTGTTCGTAGAAGATTAGAAAACTGTTTAAGAATGGATGGGCAAAATTTCAACATTGGGCGTGTTCAGGGACGGTCAGCGGCTGAGAAGCTTAGTAAGCAACTTCCCTGAATAAAGCAGCTGACTTGCCGCTGACAAACAGCGGCTGACTAATTCACTCAGCGTAGAAATTGTAGGCTGCCTTCCTCAGCGCTGTCAAAAGTAGTAGTGGGCAGCGCATACGTTGGTTATGTGTGGTTATGTTATCTAATTGTTAATTAGAATCGGTTTCGTATACAGTGTTATTCCAAAGCGTACTATTGTACTATTTTAGTACAAGTGAATGAAACGTAGTACAATAGTACCTCTTTGAATAATTTAGTATAACTGATTCATTGCAATTTCTTTAAAAAAAATGCTTTCAACTGATATTAATAGATAGTGCTGATAAGAAAGAAATGAAATTTCATTTTTTTATGTAAAAAATCATACCAAGTTAAAGAAACTTGTATTACAAAACAATAGTACGATTTATTGGAAAATAGTACCACATGTTAACCAATCTCAGTACATTGTTTAAAGCTGTCCGAACAACACTGTTCGTATAGATTCCAAAGAATCTATAACCTATAATAGTTAAACTGAAATTATTGTTTGTTTTGTTTATTTTAATAAAGTAGTTACACATGACATCCAAAAATAAGTAGCACCAACAGTAATAGTAATAAAAAAATCCTGTTTTTGCAAGACTATGTATTTGAAACGAGAGGTGGGTAATATCTAGAATAGCCCGGCCGCTCTGAAGATCGAAATGTTGGACTCGATGAGTGTAAAATAACTCCAGAATTACGAATGAGTGTTTACTTTTCCACGCTGACCATATTTTTTACACTTTTTTCTTTAAAAAAGATTTTCAGATTATGTCACCACACAAAACACGTCGAAATCTGGAAAGAAAAACCGCATTTATCAACCAATAATTGTTATAACCGAGTCCTAAAATATTTCAACTAACTTATTTTCTTGAGATAACACCTTTTCATGTAATATTTTTGTCAAAAAAAGAATACGTTTGAATTCGCACAATATCCATTATGTTGTTTACATCAAGATCATCATGTATTAAAAAAATCTACAATAATAAAATCCATTATGTTTTAGGTATAACCTCGTATAGCTTGATATATTATACACTATCCAAAAAGGTTGTAATTATTTTGACAGATTACATTTATTTGAATAATAGGTTATGTTCATTCTGTGATTTGGGCTAGCGCATAACCATTCAGGGAAACTCGTATTGCTGATTGTTAGCGTAACTCAGCGCTTTTCTGCTTTTACTAAGCAGCTGACCGTCCCTGAACGTGCCCATTTATTGTAAATTGACAAGTTAGTGCCAGTTTTGTGATTTGACTTTTCATTAATTTTTTCGGGTTTTTAATGGCTACAATTTTATTGTTCAGTAAGGTACAGTTTTATATTAGTTTGATTAGGTATACATACAATGTTGCCGGATTATCTCATTTTCAAATATCATTTTTTAAAAAGTTAAAACTTCTAAAGAAATTCCGATTGCATTTTTGTCGTCAAATAATGATTCTTTAGCGCCTTTTAGAAGGTAATCCAGTAATTTTGAATCATCCAGTATACACAATGTTTACAGTCTAGATTTTTTATTTACTGTAATGACTTTATGATTATAAAAAATTGGGAGCATTAGCAACACCTAGGTAAATAAAGTAATTAAAAATTATAAAGAAAACTCCTACAATCAAAACTTCACGAGAATTTCGCACACCTAGTGCTCGAGAAAGCAAGAACTTTCAAGAATCGGATACTATCGATACTTTCTCGAGAAAGTCACTCACATCACTACAAATAACCACACACAAACAATCGATGAAACAACCCTTCAGCGAGACAGCATTTATGATTTCCAATTCCGCGCATGCTACAGCTGTTTACTTAATTAGTTATCGGTTAAATTAGAACGTCAGACTCCCATAACGTCGACGAGCCGGGCGTAACAAGTTCCAGCACAGGGAGAAACTTACCGAAACTCGCCCGTTCGTTGAAGAGAGTCCACGACCCCGCGAGTAATTCAATACATATCCAATCGGCGCTCAGCGCCCGCAGTAATCCCGTTAATTCGGCGCTGCATATACACAATAGCTGTTGTTTCCGTCGAGTTGGAGATCTCGATCGGGCAAGGACGTTAAGGGGCAATTAGAGATGATGGTATTTGGATGGAATCGTCTCGCCCCGTCTTTTGTTGAAGTTAGCGAGATGGAATAGAATATAATTAAGCGATAAGCGTTCAACTATCAACTTGCGTTTGTTTCTATTATTGAATATAGGTATATGAATCAATAGTCAAGCAGTGAGATCTATTCATACATATTTTTTTTTAATTTCTTCTTTTCTTGGTTTTTAGGTCACAAATATGGAAATGAATATCAATGACTACAACGTTTCGCTTTGTTTCAAAGCTTTTTCAATTATAAAAATATAAAATGAAAAAAGCGTAAAGTATAAATATTTTTTTTGTTTAATAAATAATGACAAATTGTTTTGCTTACTAGGATTTTAAATTTATCATTATGTTCTATTTAAAGATTGCGTTTTAAAATAGGATGTTTTGATTATTTGTTTTTGAATTTTGCAATTAAATAGATCTTTAAAAATATTGTATTTAGCTATAAAATTAATTTATATAATTTTGTGAAATATTGTATGTCGATTAACTGCATTTTTATGTTTATAAATTTGAATTATTTCAAGTATATTAGGGGTTTTTAAATTTTGTTCTTTGTCTAAAATTGTTATGTTATTGAAATCAAAGGTATGATTTTCAGCTATTTCATGCTTTTTTAAAGCTGTAACATTTTTATTAATTTTGTGTCCTTTTATTCTATTTTTCAAATATTGCACGGTTTCACCAATATATGTGTGATGTTTTACTTTTTTCAATTTTTGATTTTAATTTTGAATAGATTTGGTTTTGTAGTTTGTTTGTGTTTTGATAGGCAATTTTATAATTATATGGTTTGAACATTTGATTTATTTTTTTCAGATAAATGTTTAACATAAGGAATTTTTATAAATTTTGTAATTGTTTGACTATTATTTATATTTTTTTGTTCATTTATTATACAAAAGAAAAATTCTTTGTTTGAAAATTTTGTTTATAAGAGAATTTGGATCATTATTTTGTTTTAGAAAAATTTTTGCTTTGCTAATAGTATCTGATCGAAAAACTGGACTTGTTAATTCTGTCGTTGGAATTTTGCCACATTCAAAGATGGCTACCAGTTGTCAAGCGGGTCGTTGTTTAAGTACACAGCGGGCGTTTCAGTGTTTTATATTGTTCGTAGATCGGCACCTAATTGCTATTCAGGTAGGTATCCAATGTTATCGAAACCCTAACCAAGAATAATTTTTCTAAACACCAAATTTAACGTACCATAAACCGACACCACTACATTCTCGATCCAACATATCATCACCATGGTTTATAGTATTTTATGTATTATAATACCTATGTTAATCTAATGACAATGTCAACGTTAATTTACGAACGTATGACAGCTAAATACAAGGTGATCCATGATAGCGGGAGATTTTGAGGACGTCATTATTTTGAAACTAATCTTAGGTTGTTATGGATTTATTTGTTAAATGATTTCACATTTCTTACCATTTAGTAATCATGGAACGGTGGTCCAGGGATTAATGTTCTTTTTGTAATCAAAACGTTTTACAAAAATAATTACAAAGTGGTCGCAGCACAGCAGCAACTTTGGATTAATTTTAATATTCCTCGTCATGGAAGAGTTCAATCTGGTCACTCCAAAAAAGCGTGAGTTCGTAAATTTGAAGAAAGCGGATCAGCTAATAATATTAAACGGCTGAGCCCAAACAGAAGTGTTAGAACTTTGAATAACATTGATCGCGTTAGAGCAGCTGTACAGCGCAGTCCCAAACGGCTTAGCTAAGATGACATTTCTCCGAATTTGACACAAGGATCTCCATTTTCATCCTTATAAGATTCAGACAGTTAAAGCACTTAAGCCAACAGATCAGCCCCGTCACCTGCATTTGTTACAACAAGAAATTGATGTTCATAATTTATGGATCTTTGATGAAGCGCATTTCAATTTATCAGGTTATACAAATAAGCAAAACAGCTTTTATTGATTTTTAAAAAAATCCAAAGCAGCTTTACCAAAAACCTTTACACAATTCGAAGATAACGGTATGGTGCGCAATGCCTTTACGGGAATTATTGGTCCGTACTGTTTGAGGATCAGAATGAAAATGCTGTTGCTGTCAATTCTGCACGCTCTGCTGTCACAAAAAACCAGTTTCTAACACAGCAATTGAACCTGCTTCCACAAAACAACCAGAATACATGATTCCATTGGATGGTGTTACTACACATACTGCTTTGTTTCCACAAAATTGCCCTGAACACGGAGACATTGAGTGGCAACCAAGGTCGCCAGGCCTAACGGCTTGCGATTACTTTTTGTGGGGCTATCTCAAAAGTAAAGTTTTTATGGATAAACCACGAGATATTGCGGAGCTAAAAAGAAAAATTATTTAATCGCCAACATTCCGTTAGATGT
The DNA here is from genome assembly GCA_004143645.1 of Protaetia brevitarsis. NCBI lineage: Eukaryota > Metazoa > Arthropoda > Insecta > Coleoptera > Scarabaeidae > Protaetia > Protaetia brevitarsis. Next base: position 381,775 of record RXPK01000141.1, read on the forward strand.
GATATGTTGCAATGTGTTATGCAGAATTTCAGGAAGCTGTAGAAAAAGGGAGACCATTTGCCTGACATAATTTTTAAGAAGTAAAAATGCCAATGGCATTTTTTCTGGTATATTGTATTTTAGTTAAGTATACTCTTGTTTTTATAATAAAGTTACCCCTGAAAGTATTCAGCGTCTCATCCCCATATGTTAGTTTCATAACCAATGCGACAGGCGTAGCAGTAGTCCTGAATGAAAAGAAATGTGAACTTGTCCCCCATAGTTTTATTTTCATTTTAGTGTTTCTATACGTCGACTCTACACATGCATGTAGTGTAAAAATCCTTCATACTTTGCGGGCCAAATGCACGTTTAATTAAGCGAATTTACACGTGTTTGGATGTTATATATGACATATGGCGGACTTACATCATAAATAGCAAGTAGTTCTAAGCACGTTACAGTACTTAATCACGAAACTTTAAACTTTTTCAAAAAAGAATTCCTTTTTATTGTTTATTCCATATTCTGACAACTACAATATATTAGAAAAAAAGACTGCCTTATTTGGTATTCTTGCTTCGACATCACTATATTTCTCATGTACGTGCATGAAGTGAAACAGGCATATGCAGAGAGTACGTGTACCTACATGGGGCTTTTTGTGTGAGAATTGGAAAAAGTAGGGCAAATTCAGGTTATGAAAGGAAATACTTTATATACGCTGAATATTTTGCTGGCTTTTCATAAAAAATATATCAATATGAAAACTTAGAACAGCTTCCGAAGGCAATATATGTATGTATTCGGTTACCGTTTTGTCACGTATCAAACAAAAAATAGTAATAATAAGCAAGAATATTTGCTGCAACATTGTGACTTTATATTTATCCTCCAATTTCCATAATTTGTAAATTCAGCTCTAATTGGCGGAACAAATGTTTGTCCAAATTACTTTATTGATCCAAATATTACATTCCGGCTTTAATTCAAGAACCCTAGAAAGCTGAGAGCTTTCAAGGTTTATAGCGAGTGAACATAACAAGGGTCAAGATTTATATTAAGAAACCGACCCTCTTGATTCCTTCGTCTAGGAATAGTAACCGAAACAGTTACAACTTCACCATATATATATCTCCACCTAATTGCTTCTTCGCGTTTTCGAGGCATGTAACTGTGAATTCCGCTTTTTCTATAAACCTTTCACTTCCATGTATCTATATCTGAAGAAATATTGTAGTCTTTTTGGCTATTGGCTAGTCGTGACAGTTAGAAATTACAGTGTTATCACGCATCACGTTTGTAATTTGTACCAGGCGTAGAATCGAATAGGGTGTGTGACCGGATTGGATAATTCGAAAGAAGGCCTTGGGCTAGACGTTCCAATTTCAGACACCAATTTGCTGTTAATGCGCGCACGTTTTTCTTATACAGTTTTTTTTCATTTGCCGAGCCAACGTCAAATAATCTGGGCAATTTTGTGAGAATATATCCCGAAAAAGGTGAAAGAAAAAAGTTGTTCAAATAAAAAAAAGGACCACGGCTACAGTTTTAATTAATTATTAATTACGCATTTGGTTGTAAAAATTAATATAACCTTTCCTGATACAGTGATTCTTATTAAATACTACTTAATAGACTGAAAATGGACTTGTGTCAAAAGAATGAAGCTGTACTCGCTAACCATAATTAGTTTTCTTTGCCACGAGTTTTCGTGGCTTTCAAGTATTAGTGGTGTAACAGTAAATATGTAAATGGAAGACTGGGATTTTGTAAAAATCCTCTAAAGCTTTGTTGTGCAAGGAATGCGGAGTCTATTTGTAAAAAGAAAAAAAAAGCCGGTTTCAACATTTTTACACTTACAACTAGGGATGGAATGTACGTGTAAGATGGCATGGAATGTCATATACACAAGCTTCCTACTTTTTCTTAGCTATTTATTTGATGTTTTTCCAGGAAAATGTGAACTATTAAAATTTAAAAAATGCTAACCCTCGAAAAGAGAATTGAAATTATTCTATAATATGCGGTGAAAACATCTCATCTACAAATGGGAGTAAACTTGAAGCTGACACAAAACAAACCTGCAATAATATTATTTTGCCATTGTATTGTTTAAAAGAGTCGCAAGATCTTATTAAAACCATGTTTTGTTAATATGTTGCTACCGCCGCAAACTGAAAGCTAAAATCACCGAAAATCTTGGGTGCCAAACCTAAACGCAACGGAAACACGAAAAGCGCAATCTGGGAGTAATCCAGGAGATCCTGCGGCAAGCGGTACAAAATTCCCAGTGATAGTGTATCTGCTGTAGCAAGAGCAATATGCTGACGGCGTAGCTCGATGAAGATGGGGGTGGGCTGTCTTAAAGTGTTGGTTTAAATCTCGGTAAATGGGCGCCAAGGATTCGATGGAGTACCGAAGCATATGAAATTTGCTTCGGTACTCCAAGCAAGAAAGTGCCAAGATCTTAATGACAATAAGTCAGCAGATAAAAGGGAACAGTTACCGCAAATTTGGGTAAAGTACGTTACCATTTAATTCCAATAAAATGTAATAATAAAGGTAATAAAACTCACGCATAAATACAACAAAGTTCGATTTATTGTAAATATAAAATAAATTTGGGTTGACTCTGCATGGTAAATTTTAGTTCTAGGTTTACTCATCTTAAAAAGTAAAGAAAGACAAATATTGCCATGGTAAAAATTACATTATTATTATTATACAAGGAAATCTAATATAGTGATTGACAGTTCCAGGATACATGACAACTGAACTCTAAGTACTTCAGTAACTTTTCTGCGTTTCACTATGGGTGAAAACCTTAAATGTAGCTCCTATCTGGATATGACAAAAAAGCTATATTAGCTCAGTAATTGCATAAAAGATTCTAAGTATTGAAAAAAAGGTGTAATAATTATTATATATTACGAAAGGTTTTTATATCCAGACTGAAATTGGTTATCCTGTTATGGGGCAACGCTTCAAAAACCAGTTTTACGCATAATTTCTGAGGGAATTGTATCGTGAGATATTTAAAACTAATCAAGTTGCTTACACTTGTCGCACTATACAGGGTGTTTCATCAGCAGGGAATTCCTCTAGCACTTGTAAACAGTGACAGATAACAGAAAAAGTTTTTATGAATTGTTATAGTGATAACAATTCATAAAAACTTTTTCTGTTATCTGTCACTGTTTACAAGTGCTAGAGGAATTCCAATAACACACTTGTTATGATTTTTCAATAACGCAAAATTATCGGGATTTGTACAGGGTGTTTGGTAACCTCGATATACCGTTTAACTCTCTCTTTTTAAATACAATACCCCCATTATTATTGCATTTTTAAAAGCGCAAGTACATTAAAAAAAGATAACATCTAACATACTTTAGCGCTGAACTTATTAATTTCCAAAATATCTTTGATTTTCTAAATGTCGCACTTGCACTGTTTGAGTGATTATAATTTAATTATTACCACTTAGAATAAGTGAATCAAACTTTGAAATATTTTAGTATGGATCTGCTTATACCAGATGTGTTTGTAGTGGTATTTTAATATACTGGGTGTTCGTCACCAAAGCTCAAACTCAGTCAACTTTAAATGAGTATATTTTACTTTTTAAAAAAATAGAACACCCTGTATATGTTTCCATCATAGAATTCTTATTAACAAGTGCTTTGATTTTTATTAAGCATACTCTATGTCTATCTCTTATATTTTTCGAGTTATTATAACTTTTATTAGTTTTTCTTTGATTTTTCATATGAGTGCTTGATTTTTAATTTTAAATATAAAGAAAAGTACAAACACCTGCTGCTAAACCATCGTCATAATACAATACTTTCGATAAATTATAATTACCCCTTGCTATTCAAGCATAGTTTTTCAATAAATTTTCCAAAGAATTAAAAATATCAATAATTTGAAATTATTATTAAATATATTTTAAAAATGAAAGGCTTAATTTGCTAATTAACCTGGAACCTTATAAGTTTGATGATTATTTTCGTATGTGGTTTCTAAGCTTTCTGCTGAGAAATCTATTTATCTTTTTTTTTTGTTTTTTTTTTTTTGTAGAAGTAGCTTAATGCTGATATTTTTAAGTGCTTATATAACGTATTGCTGTGTACTGATTGTAATAATAAAACTTGCAAAATGAAAAAATTAAATTAGCTAGCTCAACGGATAAAATCTTTAAAGGGCGCAAAAGAACAATTAATCTCAGAGTTACCCTCGCGAATTAAAACTTGAATCTAACCACGACAAGTAAATGTGGGTGAAAGAAATCTGACTTTCTTAATTACCCCAAAAATTGAAAAGGTTTAAATTAAAAATAAAGAACAGAATTTTTAACCCAATGACGTTAATTAACAATCAAAATTTATTCAAAAAAAAGAAAAAACAAGTTAATTACAATTTGCAGAAAAAAAAACCGTGAACAGAGGGTTCTGGCCTAAATTTAAAAACTGCACGTGATTCTAAATTACAATAGGACAATGCTATTTCCTATATCAAAGCAAAAGATTAGTTAGTTCAGGAAGATAATTCTAATATCTTTCAAATCAATCCACGTGGTATCAAATTAATACAAACTAAATTAAACGTGGACAATTTCAAGTAAATAACAAAAGAAAAATTTAAATGCAAGCACAAAGCTTTCACTCACTTAACCGATGTGATAGATAATTTAAAATGAAACAGCAAAATAGAAAACGGAAAAATTAATTCTTTAAAATATAAAAAAAATTTAAACTGAAAACATATCTCCTGCACAAAAATAATAAAAGATCTTATATCTATAATGTGCACACACCAATATAATAACAGTTATTATTTAGCGAATTCTTTGATGACGATATAAATCTAATCACAGAAATCAATTCTCTAAATCATATGAATAAACAAAACGGCAGCAAAGAAATTTAAAAATACGAGTACTCACGCTAGCGTCTACCAAGGAACTGCCTGACAAAGTTGAACAGTCGTATTTCATACAACAACAACGCAGACGCACAACCAGTACGCCAACGGACAAAATCTAATAGAATAAACATTAATCAGAACTAGCAAGTGCTACACATCTAAATAAAAGAAATTAATATTAAAAAAAAACTGAACACTTAACTAAATAAATCATACAATCAATTCATTAACTAAAACTTATATAAAAATAAAATCTACATCTGTGAAAATTCTCTCGAAACATTGACAAAGGCTGAACGGAGTAAACATGACAAAATCAATGCAACTAAAAAAAAAACACTCACGAAAACTGGGTGTTCGTCCACAGCAGTATTTTATTTTGAAGTAGTTTTTTTTTGATTTTACTATTATGAGGTTTTTGAATTTCTATCTAATGTGTATAATTGAATGTGAAATTTTTAATTTAATTTGTTTTTATCTTGACTTGTTTAGTCAAGTATTTTTGTTCTTTGTAGCTGTTTGAAATAAAATTTTCTATCGATCTATCTCTTTTACTGTTATTTCTTGCGAGTTATTAATATTCAAATTATTTATTTATGTATAAATTAACAAAATTTGCGGTAAAATATTTTTTAAAAAATTGATTTTCAATTACTGAGGTAGGTACCAAATTAGTTATATTTTTTGTAAAACACTCGTTAATTAATTAATTCGATGCTAATTGCAATTTTATTATTATTTTTGATAAATGCAGACATTTTGACGAATCGTAGTATAAAATAAATGTGAAATTGTGAAGAATATATTATTCCATTAAGCTGAAATTTTTATTATTTCAAACGTATTCCATTATTTCATCATCACTTCTCGAGGAAATGCTCGTAACAGATGGAGCTTCAGATAAAAATAGGGTGAAGTAATTAATATTTTTATATAATCGTAAATTTGAAACTCTATTTGAAGTTCAAATGAAATCAGTATCTAATCCACATGTGTAATACTCCCACGCTTAAACTCGCCTGCCCAATTAACAACGTGTCACATATTAACGGTGGTAATTACTGAAATTGCAAATCGAATTTACGTAAAGCACTCGACTAATGCCTGTACGGAATGCAATCTAGTTAACTTCACGTTGCGCCAAAATACCTGCCACCGACGTAAGCAGAATTCGGGCAATGGAACCAACGCTCTAAAGGAATTTGTTTAATTACCATACAGCAACAAGGGAAAAGGAAATATCTTACGGTTAATGAATTCATCGAGAAACAGATGTTTTGATAAATCAATACCCGTCTTCTCGTTTGTTCGCTAAGAATTCGACCTAAACTGACAGTTCAAGGGTGCGTCTGACATTTTTCTTTCCGCCGGTCTAATTACAAAAGAAGTTGGAGCTTTCCAGATGAGATGCTGTAATATCCATAATTAAATTGGAAAGATATTTTAGATTCTTTTTTGAAGGCTGTGAAAATTTATTCAACATAAAAAAAAAGTAAAAGGTTCTCAGAAAATATTTTCCATTACTAAAATACCGTTAGTTTTTTTTTTTGCTACCCCAAAGGCTATTATAATTTGGTAATCAATTTCTTCCCAATTTCGTCGGCAACAAATTTGTCGTGTGAATGATGATAAATCTTAGGGATCCCAGAGGTAAAATTTACGTATAGATAACCGCAACGTTTATGTATCACCCCCAAAGTTGCACGATAAATTCGCATTAGAATGCTTGCAAGCTGCGAGTTCGCATCGTGCGGATCTGATCGCAAACTTCTTAAGGTAGTTGCGCTAGAGTCGTAAATTATCTGAACCCTCTTGCTGCGTCCTTTTTTTTATCATATGCTCTTTTGCTTCTTCGAGCGGAACAAACTTACCTGCTGTTTTCCTTAAAAGTACCCCACGGAACCATGAACTTGCTCCGGACAGGAGAAGAGAAAATGCGCCAGATAGTTTCACGCCTGCTTGATGCAATTGGATGAATGATAAAAGGGGGGATTAGAGACAAAGTTACGAAGAATATAGGGGCAAGGAATTAAAGGCTTTTCAATGCAGCTTTAATTAGGTACCTTTGAAGTTGATGTAGTTCTTTTTCTTTCGGCAAGTTTCAAAGTAATTAGGTTGAGTCGTTGAGAACTACAGAGTTGATGAATGTGGAATAATTTCTCTCACCCTACGTCAGAGAAGTATGAAATAAAATGAAAATAGACAACTCATTACGAAATTAAACATGCCTTCCGTGTTCATTCAGAACATTTTAAAATGTTCGTAGCGAATTAACGTTATTGAAACGCAATTTCAATTTGTTTTTGCAATAAAGGTTAGCATATACCTCCTGGCTTTTTGCAAGTACGATCAATTACGTTAAACTGTGCATTTATGAAGTAATAACAATAACATTTCGTAGAAACGCATACATAATTTTATCCATATCGACATTTATTAGATCTGTAATTAAACACGAACCTTCGAAAAGTCACGTATACGTTTAGATATATGCGTATATTAAAAAAAAAAAACAATCGTTTCAAATGATATATTATGTCTCGTGCTGTGGACAATCGTAGTTTAGTACAATGCCAGTAATTAATATAGCTAATGTGGTTAAAATGTTACTTGTGACGTTTCAGGTAGCCAATATCGTAGTAATTCCTTTTCACACCAGAAGAAAGTGATTTGCATAATGCCCTGCAAAATAATTTTTCATTTTTATTTCATTTTAGTTGTTTATTTTTTAGTATTTCTTTTTGTAATAGAATATGTGTATATATTTATGTATAATTAAAGCAATGGGAAATAAAGATTATATATATATATAATTATAGCGGCTTAACAGAATAGCATGTCCTTTGAAGATGTAACGGGATTGGAGTTTGACGAGCGAAACCACACGAAACGCAATTTGCGGAAGGACTGGCAGAAAATGAAGAAGACAATTATGCAGATTTGTGTACCTGAAGATGGCAGATGTGTTATTGACACAGATTACAAAACTAAAGCTGTAGAGTACTGGAAAAGCGGTAAACGAAGCTGTTCTCTTGAAAGCGTCAAACATAAATTCAGAAACGTGAAGTTACTACTACAATTATACAGGTGGAAAGAAAATGTTAATAGAGGTGGCACCCACACGAACAATTTATTACTGAATGCGTTCTCACAAAATTTGAAAATATTATTGTCGATGGAAAAATAATTCATGATATGGATCTTCGACGGTGGGCCTTAGAAGCTAAAGAAAAAGTTGGATACAAAAATTTTAAAACCAGGATATTGGTTGGTTTGACGCTTTAAGAAGGTACATAACATCGCGAAAGACAATTTGTTATTCGTGTTACACGCACTGATACGGAACATGTAAAGTCAATAAAAGATAATTTTATTAATCAAATCAAACCCTGCACCACTAGTATTTGCAGAAGAAATGTATACAACGCTGATAAGACTAGATTTAATCTCAACGTCTACGTGACTATTCGAAGGTACATGTTTAATTACAGATCTAATAAACCTTAATACGCAATTTTCTGAGGATATGGTAGTAGAAGGATGAATGACATTTTAATAAAAAAAAATATATATAAAATATAAATGAACTCATTTAGCAAATGCATCTGGTAGTTTTTTTCTAGTATTTGATGTTGAATGCTTATTATTATATTTTAAGAAGGTGAAAAATAGAAAAATTGGTCCACTTTCTCAGAAAATTCTTTATTGAAAGCCACCTCAAAAAATAAAAATTATATAATTCATTGATTTATTGTACAATTCAATTTTGTAATTCTTAATTTTTTTTGACTGTCCTTAACCTGATTTAGTAATTCTTGCCTGAAAATGTGCGTATACGGACGAAACTGCTAACTTTCATTCAAGAATTTTGTGAGAAAATGGACCAGTTTTTCTGTTTTTTACCTTCCTAATTATATTACTCACACACTCTGGATTTGTTATAGAGCATCGCTTTCTACGCAAAGTGCATTTACTTTGAGAGATAAGAAAAAGAGAAATTATTAAAAAAAATTAAGGTAGGAGGTACTCCCTTTCCCATTATTAGCTTCTTGCAAAGACAACTCACGTCATCTGTTGTACCATATAATTTGTTGTAAATCATGTTAAAAAAGTTTTTTAGTATCTGTTATCATTTCGGAGATATTCCTAAAAATTGAAAAAATCGAGCAAACTTTGGAGAGAGCTGTAACTACCCCTAAAAAAAGTGGCGTAATGCTTCAAACCACCGTACTCTTTCAGTCTGTAGAGCTTCATGACCATCGGAATTTTATAGTTTTTGTTATTGTAAAAAAAATATTGTAAATTAATCCCTGGGATAATATTTGTTATGGTAATTATATTTTCATACATTCAATAAATAATCTTTTTAATAATATGAATATGAAAGAATATATATTGTTATTTTTACGTTTAGTTTTCATAAAATTATTTACGATATGGACGCAATAAAGTATTAAATGATACCATCTTCATTAGTTCGATGGTTTGCAATTTATTGCAAGAACGAACAGATAATATACCTTAATGAAAAGTGTACGGCAGTGATTAAATTACCTACTTACACCGCAATCACTGACTGAGTGAGAGTTTGACGTGTGGTTCCTAGAGGGCTTGCATCTAAACTCGTAATCTGTTAGGGGGAAATCGAGAATAATAAGTACTTGAGACACGATACCGATAAATGTGCATTTGCTCCTGGAAGAATGTTAAGGACGCTTTGTAAGACAGAAACTTACATTTCGATTCACCTTTCTGCTTGTATTGTGATTCCTCCACGATGGACCATGACTCCCTGCCATGGTGGCATCTTTACGATTAATTTTTTCGGCATTTTCTTTTAATGTTCTTTTTTTACCAGTCTGGTTATTTTTTTATTACTTTTACTGTAATCCAATAAATAAAGCTGCAACACTTACGCAACAGTGAATTGAGTGAATGACGTGGGATTCTTGCATCAATGAATTGAGTTCATTCATTTTAATTAGAAGTTTACTCTATAACAATAACTAAAATTTATTAGGATTATAAATAACAATACAGTCAATCACTTGCGATTAGCATATCAACAAGTAATATTCATTGTATTGATGCCTTTCTTTATTCTTCTACTGGAGTTCATACATAAAATTGATAACTCGCGGTCATACAGTACATCAAATAAAGTTGTCTTAATAAAACCGATGTTCGTTGCAATAATAACATATTTCATTGAGCCAATCAAGCTATCATTTCATTTTCAATGATTTTGGTTTTATTAATATAATGAATGATTTATTACGCAATAAATTCCTTTATCATTTAATAAAATCATTTTATGTGAACAATTCATGGGATTTGTTATTTGAATATAAAGATGTAGATCATGCGTTTGATTTCTCCTTTCAAATTTTTATGGAATGTTTCAATATGTGTTTTCCTTTGGTCAAAACTAAACTAAATAGAAATTATGGTAATGTAAGTGGGTTACAAGCGAGGTGCGACTTTCAAGTGATAGACTTAGGGATTTATATAGTTTCCAGAAGAAATTTCCTGTCCTGAAGGACACATATTTGTTGGAAAAAAAGTAAACATAAATTATTACTTACGAGAACTAAACGTGACTATTACGTAACTAAAATCTTCAATTGTCCTAATTCTACCAAAGCTGCTTGGTCTGTTATTAATGAATTATCGGGTAAAAGAATCTTATGTTATTCCGCTGCATAAGAAGGGTTCTAAGTTTGATATTAATAATTATCGGCCCCTTACGATTTCTTAAGTTTTTCAAAACTTTGAATATGCGATGTTGCAGAGATTGATTTCCCACATCGATAAGTACAATATTTTAACAGAACATCAACATGGGTATCGGGTTAATAATCACTCCACAATGACGGCTACTCATGCTTTTTATAGTCATGTTATTAACGGCTTGGATACTGGTGAGTTTCCAATAGGAGTCTTTTGTGATTTGAGCCGTGCGTTTGATTGTGTTAATCATGATTTATTAATTAATAAATTGCAGTTGTGTGGCATTCGTGGCGTTGTTGCGGGGTGGTTTAAATCGTATTTAGTGGGTAGGAGTCAGTTTGTTAGAATTCAGTATCAGAAGGAATTAAATATCACTCAAATCAAATCTTCTAACTTGCAAGTTGAACATGGAGTTCTTCAGGGTAGTGTATTAGGACCTTTTTATTTTTAATTTATATGAATGACATTTCAGACTTTCTATCGAATTATGACGTCATTATGTATGCGGATGATACTAGTGCAGTAGTTTCATGTGATAATATATTAAATAGTGAAAATAAAGTAAATTCATTGTTGTGTGACATGAACAATTGGTTTGCTCGGAACGGGTTGCTTTTGAATGCCGACAAAACAAAATATCTGGTTTCACAATGCTCGTAACAAAACGCAGTTTAGTACTCATGTGTTTTCAAATAATGTTGAAATAAATCGTGACTCTGAAATTAAGTTTCTAGGATTATATATTGACGATGAACTGACATGGCGTACACACTGCTTTAAACTCATTAGTAATTTGAATTCCACGTGTTATCTGCTGCGTAACCTGAGAAATTTTATTGACGTGAACAGTTTACTGTGTTATTATTATGTTAATGTTCATAGTAGACTGGTTTATGGTATAACAATCTGGGGTACATCACGCGTTTGTAATGAAGTTTTTAAGTCTAGCACTTATATAATATTTACGGAGTCGAAGTTTCAATCTTAATTGCTGTCACGTCGATGCTGGTTGGAATATCACTTAATAACCGCTGTTACATTATTACGAACTATACTTTTTGAGCGATAATGTGTTTAAATCTCTGTGTTTATAATAAAAATAAGAATTTAAATGCGTGATTGCATCGCATTTATAACGCAAATGATATTAGTGTTAACAACGCTAGCTTAATGTACCTAAAAGCATGTCTTCCGTTTCAATTATCCTCAATTTTCACGCTAAAAAGAGATAACACGAACTCTCCATGCGCTAGTTGCAATCCGCACCCATATTTTTAACGTATAGGATATTCCGAAAGCGTTACAATTAAATTACAATTTATTAACGAGAATAACAACATGGTTTATTTTACTTTTATAGAGGCAGCTTTCACGGAAAGTTGACAGAAGTGCCGTTTCCGTAAAAGATACCCATTTTACGTCCCACAGACGTCGTAATTTGACTTTTAATCGTAGGACTAAAAGGACCTCTCGGGATTTAACGATCCTTTCGCTAAATGCATTAAATTGAGTGCAAAACCGCCGTTAGGATGGGAATTACGTGGGCGACTGTGATGCGTGCAGGCGCAATGGCATTTCGCCGTCTAGTTGGGAACTTCCCTGTTTTACGGTACGCGCTGTTATCGTCGCGATGCCGTCGGGAAAATCGGCAAACTCCTTTACGACGCGCCGTTATATTTCAATTAGGGCGGTATAATTTCCAGGAGAACGTTAATTTTCCTCCTTTTCGTATCGATTACCTGTAGGAATTTATCGCTATAACAGTTACGCTTCCGGAGGCGACACTGCGACATCCATAAATAATTTAATACCGCAGGAGTTCGCTTGGTTATTGCTGAGATTCAATCGAGGCGAATTAGAGGAAATTGTTAATAAAATATAACGGCGCGCAATTCCATTTAGAGTCATTGTAAGCTTGGAAAAATTAAATTAACATAGTAGGGGTTATCGGGTGCTGTATATTTGATTAAGTTTACGTTACCTTAATATCTGACATTCCGACAGCTTCTATGGTCGATATTTTCAAATGATGCAAATATGACAAGTCATTGGTTTACTTTAGGGTTGTGTTAATTCTTTGGATACTGCGGAAACTTGTTGTACTACGACACACTCAAAAAATGTGGAGAAAATTATCCGAAATATGGGAGATAAAAAAGTTGTCTCCCATTTTTCTCCTCCCATTTTTGGGGTATTTTTCTCCATTTTTTTTTAAAGTATATATTATACGGAGTATTATTACATACAATAAGATCTGTATTTCCAAGTTCCAATATTAACAGCTGTCTTATGTATCAATACGGCTTATCTGTAATTCGCAATAAATGCTGTCAATGTATTCCCTAAAAAGAAAAATTAATTATTCAGTAACTTTCCATCATTTGTACTTGGTATGAAATTAGGTAGACAGCTTAGAAAATAAGAAATTCATTAAGTGAGTAACAGTTTATGCTTAATAAATATTTTTTAACTTGTATAGTAAAACACTTGAAATTATTTATAGACTTAATATTACTTGGTAGGTTATTGAACAGCTTACATCCCAAGTAGGTGATGTTTTTTTGATAGAGAGCCGTCTTATGAGACGGGAGTAATAAATTTAGAGAATTTCTGATATAATACGTTGATGGAAGAGTTGTAGAAAATTCAGATTTATGTTTGAAAATAAAATAATAATAAATAAATAATCCGTAGATATAGCAATCATAAAAAGTAGCATATTTTCTTTGAAGGTTTATTTACAAGATTCTCTATACTCTAAATCATAAATTATTCTAAGTTTAAAAAAAAACTTGAAAAAGTTATTAATCTAAGATAATTATGCGATCAACATTTGATCCGCTTCCCTAATGCATTATTCCATATATCATTTTAAAGTAAAAGTTAGGAAAATAAAATGTTTTTAGCGTTAGCAAATTGCAAGATTTCTTTAAATTGTAAATAACATAACAAATTTTCGATAGTTCCTTAGAAAGGTAATCTACATGATAGTACCATTTTAAGTTTTCATCGATAAGAACACCAAGCAATTTTGCTGATTTAATAAGATTGATTCTATTCATATTTAAAAGAAAATCATTAATATTATATCTTTAACAATTACGAAAGAGTAGGCATTGGATTTTATCCGAGTTAATAGTTAAATTGTTATAAAAAAGCCATAGGCACAATTTAGAGTATACAACATTTGAAGGGTGCACGGGAATAACGATCAAAGTCCGTATTCATACATTAAGAGATAAATGAATTTTAAAGTTTGCGACTTAAAGGTTTAAAACAAAACTACATTATAGCAACTTTGATTTCTACGGACTACGACCGTTTTTGAAACAATTTGCAGCATTATTATAATACTCAGAATTTCCTACAAAATGGCACCCTTATCTCATTTTCACATAAAAATGGGCTGATCGTTATTCCCATGCACCCTTCATTTACATTTTCAATTAAGTTATGAAAACTAGTGTTTCTAATTAGAAGAGTAATGTCATCAGCATAAAGAATGATGTTGTCAGAATTAGTTATGTAACGTGATAAGTCATTTATATAAATTAAAAAACAAAGTAGGCCCAAGGATTGATCCCTGTGGCACACCTCTTCTAGCATGAGATATTTTAGAATGAAAATTATCTACAATAACTCTTTGTTTTCTGTTAGACAAATAACTTTCAAACTATGATACTACTTCAGTTACAATAGATCAATTTGCTAGTGCTTGCTACTCTCAATAGGTTATACAAATGCGCTATTGAGGTAAGCTTAACCTCCCCACGTTCGTTTCCTGTTCCCTACATAATAAATTCTTGACACCATCAAGAAAACGGATGAAAATTTTGTGCGATCACCTTCCGAACGCCTGGAACGGTGGAGAGGCTTTTTTTGAAGAACTGCTTAATCACGATCCGTCTCAGGGACCGCCGGCAGCTCCATTGCCCGTCGATCCTCCTGAAATTCCGATAGCCGATGACGAGCCCACGCCTGTGGAAGTGAAGGCAGCCATACGATCGCTGAAGAACGGCAAAGCACCGGGAGCGGATCAGGTTACTGCAGAAGCGATTAAAGCTGGAGGAAATACCTTGCTACATCGCCTTCACTCACTCCTCCGAACTATCTGGCGTACAGAACAAGTTCCAATCGCATGGAAGAAAGCCATTATCGTGCCCATCCATAAGAAAGGGCGACAATTGGGAATGCAAGAACTATCGCGGCGTCAGTCTTCTCTCCATCATTGGCAAAGTCTTCATGAAGATCATTCAGTCGAGGCTACAAAAACATCGAGAACAGACCAGCCGAGAGGAGCAGGCCGGATTCAGACCAGGGCGAGGATGCTGCGATCAAAATTTTGCTCTTCCACAACTAATGGAGGACCGAATCCGGTATGGGCGGCGAACAGTTGTTGTATTCATCGACTTCAAATCTGCGTTCGACTGTGTGCACTGGCCTGCATTATGGAGAACATTGGAGATTGAACACGTGCCCCAAAAAGTCGTCACACTCCTTCGAACAGCATACAACGGTTCAACCAGCAAGGTGCGAATCCGGAACGATCTATCTGAGGAGTTTACTATCCAGACTGGAGTCCGACAAGGCGACGTGGCCTCTCCACTACTCTTCAATATCGTAGTGGACGCCATTATGAGAAAAACATTCGAGGACAGACGTGGAGTACAGTTCGACATCGATCACTCAGTGACCGACCTCATGTTCGCCGACGATAGCGCCTTTTTCACAGACAACGACGCCGACGCGACGGACATTCTTTATGATATTGCTCGCATCGCTCAATCGTACGGCTTGAAAATCAACGTGGACAAGACCAAGGTGCTGACAACGGATGAATCGCAGGCCACCGTTCACCTCGACGGTGTACAGATCGAACAAGTGTAGGAGTTCAAATACCTTGGGTCACTGGTTCAAGAGAAGAAAGTTGCTTCTACAGCAGAGATCCACAGCAGGATTGGACAGGCAGCCGCGGCGTTTGCCTCTCTCAAATGGTGCCTGTGGAAGAAGATTAACATCTTCATGAAGACCAAAATTCGCCTCTTTCGGGCGCTGATTTTGCCAATTCTCCTCTATGGATCAGAAACATGGACCCTGCTTAAACTGGATTTGGACAAACTCGAGGTATTCCAAATGCGATGTCTGCGACAGATCCTGGGAATTTCATTGCGCGATCGCATTACCAACGAAACCATTCGGACAATCTGTCAACAACAACCAGCCCTCGGTGAAGTGATCCTGCAACGACGATTGAGGTGGTTTGGCCACGTCTGCAGAATGGGCGCAAACCGAATACCACAAAGACTTCTCTGGAAACAGCGACCCGTCCAGTGGAAAGTACAACGCACCGCGTCAAAGAAAACGTGGACAAAACAAGTGGATTTGCTGCATTAAACGTGTGTAAATTGAATTATGCACGCAAACCCGTCAAAATTGGCAGGTGTCGCTCATACACTATGGATGTGTTTCGAAATCTGCTGACAGTACTGACGTTAGTTAAAGTAGCGTTCCGCAATCAGATTATATTTATGTGCTGAGAACAGTAACTGAAGTGCAATGCCAAACAAATGTGACGTCATAAGTTACTGCTGAGATTGTTGGTGCTTCGGAGGTGATGTCAAGGACAAACATATAATTTAGGTTTGTCACAGAACAAGTCAGAGCGACAACTGTTTCTTGACAAGATGACTCCTCATTTTCTTCTTTGCTTGATTACTCCACTATCATATTAACAGCGGTTAAAACACCAACTAGTCTCGCATCACTTGCTGTATACCTTCTATTTCTTTTTTCGATATTTTAATCCTGCATGACGTATCATAAATATGTAGTAAAAATAAAAGGGTTTTGTGTAAGGGTTAGTTTAACAAAGATATAGGATGCTATTTAAAAAAATCAAGTTAGTCTAAAGTTAAGCAAATGTTCAGGACTACAATGAACGTCTGTATACAATTATATCGATTTTAGTTTCACTCTATGTATGTATGGTATTTAAGGTATGAATATCTAAAACAAATGCATATACAAATTTCGGAAAAGGCTTGCACGTTGTCAGAAGGCAAACAATGAATATCTTTTACATTTTAAATTATTTCGTTTATGCTTTAGAGAATAATTTACACTTTACAATAAATAAAATTCTTTAATGTGAAGTGTTGTATCTCTTGATTTTTTACCGATAGTGCTGCAACAGTTACAGGTCTAAGGCACTATACCTAACCTTACCAGGAGTCATTAATTCCTCAGTATATTCGGATTGGTTACAGGTAGTAAAAGTTAGTTCCATACTACTATTACTCATTCCTTGTGGAACTTATGCTATTATAACACTCATCCTAAACTCTTGAATAAGCAATAACATCTTCCACCACATCGCAATTAATATTTCACCACCGCCTAAGTACATCCTTCGCTTCCCACGATCAATTTTGCGTCTTACATTAAGCGCCAGCTACGTGCATGTTTTACCAAAATTAAGATGTAAATCTCGTCCTGGAAACTTCAGCTACCATTACGTTACCGCTAACTATACTCCTGAGTTAACGATCGAACTTTCAGATTTCTATTAAGTCCAAGTGTTTTTCACTTTCTCCCATCCTTCTCGGCTGGTAGCCGATCATCAAATTATGCGATTTCATCGGTTGAACAGCGTTCTCATATAAAACGAAGCGATGTGTTTAACCGATCCGCACAGCCAATGCGGACAAATAATTTGCGTTCGTGGGATGAATGTCGTTTGCAGCGGTGCGTGACAAATACGAGTTAAAGCTTGACGTCAGAAGCCGCTGTGCTTTAAAGTTTGGTGTTGCGAAAGTAATAAGTCGATATCTCTGGTCTCCTTTGACGTGTACAACGATCTATTGGTTGTTTTGTATGTGCTTTTGTGGCTGGGTATACGCCGCATTGCCTGCAGTTTGGTTTCGAAGTTTCTGGATGAACTATTTGATGTATTTGCATAAGCAAACTGTTTGTCATTTTGTAGATAAGTCTGGGTAATACTCTATATCATAACACTGACATTAGCGAAAAAAAGACTAGTAACAAGATTGCCTTACATCTTTATATTTCTCAAATAAGTACTTACTGAGTTACTTCATTCATTCTCTTGATTCTTTTAGGAAGTATGGGTACTAGTTGTCTTTTCCCATATTGTCCTGTCTTGGATGTTTACTTTAACTTCCATCTACTTTAAAGTCGCTTTCTTCTCTACTGTTTTTTTCCACTTTTATACTGGCCTATTTTATTTTCGTTCTTCCGCATGACCAATTCATTTACATTTTATTTTTCTAATCTCATTGCTCATCGGGTTCTATTGCATGCTCTTCTAGTGTTTTTCATTTGAAACTGTATTTGCTCGAAAGATCTATTTCTTTAGGCGTTTATTAAAAAATGATGTTTCATGTTTCCTTTATTATTTTCTGTAGTTTTTTAAACGTAATACATCGTTTTGATACTCATGGTATTGCATTATGTTGCATTGTAACAGGACTCATGCATTAAAGCTCCAAATCATTGTGACCATGTCAATCTTTTACCAATACCCTGATTTAGGTTTACCAATCAACACCAGTGCTTAAAGCAAACCTGGTTTACTTCATATGACGTGTGGCAGTTACAGTAAACAGCTTTAATTCCGCTTATTGACCCTGAGTAAGCTCATGTTGAGCAAAGGATTGATTTGCTTTTTTGCTACTAGCTTTACGAAAGTTTCTTTCTACAGGGATAGCCATCATCCACGCTACAATTGTAGGTTTTATAACTACTCAGAATTGGTTCTGCTCCATAGGATTGGTAATTGGGTGGGTAATTGTTTGGCCAGCCAGTTAAGAAGTCATTTCGTTACTTTTAATGCGAAACTGCTCTACCATTCAAATTAGAGTAACTTTGTGTCATCAATATACAGATTAGACATTTTCATATTAGCGTGTGTTCAAAACTATTTGCCTTTATAAAGTTCAACACCGCCTGGGTTATCAGTGCATGTACAGATGGTTGTAGACATCTATGGCAAATATTTTCAGCTGAAAGGTAGTCGAAATTTGCCCTAAAGCTGTTGAGAGTAGTAAGTTTGGACTCATAACCGCTTTGTTCCATTTCGGATCCATCTGTATACCATATCAGAGATCTTCTTTCAAATTTAGGTCCCCCATGGTGTTACGGACATTGTAAAGTAATCTAATTTCTGTTCTAACATCATTTAAGATCATTAGATATCCTGTTATGACCCAGCTTTAAAATTGCTTCTCTGTGGTTGTGAATGGAGCGGAATAATACCTAATTATACCTCCAAAGTCTGGTGAGGACAAGGTTTCTAATAATGGTAGAGGAGAACCCCACAGCTAGTAGCTACATGAAGAAGCCGCTCTCAAAGATGATAGGTCTAATTAAGAGGACAAAATTAGAGAGCGTCCTTTAGGAAAAAGGGGATCACAATAGATCTGAAAAGGTCACGGTGGAATAGGCTCAAAGGCTCCCCAATCCTAATCTAATCTAATCTAATCTACCTCCAAAGCTGTTGCTATTTTATAATTGTAATGCCCAAGGGAACCATTCTCTGTAGTTCAACCTGTACTGCTTTCTTTTTGAGTTTTGAGGATTACTTGAGGACATTTCTAATGATGTGTAAGCAGTATCAAATAATATCAATTAATGAATTCTTCTACCATATTTTCGGCAATAGTGTGTTCGATGATTTTTTTTCCAGTTTTAGTAGCTACAAATTGGAGTTCTTCAATTAATAGTTCTTTTATTCTTTTATTCTTCTGGTAATTTAAAGATTATGTTATATACATACCAGTTGAATCAAATTTAAAATTATAAAGGTATGGTGTCAACCTTAAAATTGTACATGCTACTTTCTAACATTACATATAAATAACAATTATTTGGTGGTAAAGAAATAATGTTACCGAGTGACTAAAATTATTAAATTTAAATAAAATACAAGTAAAATGTTTTCGAATTTATAAACTAATAAACAAATAAAATAGGCTGTAACACTTGCGATTTTGGCAGTTCTTCGGCTCTGGGTGTGGTCTTGGCGTGGTCGATCTGATTTTTGGCGCATACAGCGGTCTCATCTGGAAACTGAACGATGTAACTACGTCGTGTTACTCTAGAGAGGCTGTATTCGGCCCTCTAGATCGGAAAAGTCACAATCGAATACAATTGCAAGACTCCTCCCTCAGGAGGTTTATCCCTTTCCATAATATCTGGTATTCTTCTTCGGCAGCATTCGGTGACCAAGGTATTCAGCAATCACGGGGCTAACATTAGCTGGCTACGCGGTGTACTTTGAATAATATATAAAACTGTGTTGTGGCCAGTGCATAATGATGGGTACTTCTACAACCGCTCTCCAACCGAACGGCACGTCCACTTGCTTTGGATGTTGGCTGAGGACTTCCTTTGTTCACTTGAGTACCTACGCTCCCCACCTACTTCTCTCGGCTGTCCGCTAATTAGGGACGTTGCGCTGACATCGTGACCGTGGAAAACTTCTTTATTTGTCCCTTCCTTCCTTGACGCCGTTTACGTCACCGCATGAACACACACACACATCGATTAAATGGAACTAAAAATACGTCACAAATTCTACATGTTTTACATGTTTGCATAAATAGAATGAAATCGAATATATTTTATCAAGGAGATAAATACCTAATAAATCGATTTTAAAATAAAATGCATTCTAGGCGTCCCATTACAATCTATCAAAGAAAAACCTCCTAGCACTTATGACTTCGTAAAGCAACCGTATGTAGTGTTGTAAAAGAAATCGACGCTACAGGAAATTTACATTCATGTCAGAAAAAAAGAAACGTTAATTAATTTGGGAACAAATGAGCAACGTTATGAAAAAGTTTGTAGAAATTGGGCTTAAGTGAAAGAAACGCAGTTACAGAATATATTAATAGAAGCAAGCAAGGCATTGTTTTATGGAGACATTGCAACCTAATAAAAATTCAAAGATTTTTTGTAGCGATTGGAAATATGTATATCGAACAAATTGTATGGAAATAACAATTCCCTGTCTGAGGAAAGCCTTTATTGAAGATATAAGAACTAGAATAAAAAAACCTATGTGAAAACGAAAGTAAGTCTACAACACTACATATTGGAAGTGATAACGGTTTTATTGCAAATGGTGCTTAAGTAATCCGCTTACTGTCAAAGTAATTGCCTGCGATAACACACTTAAAACTTGAACTTTTGGCATTTAGCGCTACAGAAGCAGGAGTACAAAACAAGAGAGTATAGTATTAGTAATTTATTAGTGTTACATTAACAGTTATAAAAAAACAACCAAGCACATAACTAAAAGCAAATATAATACTAGTATAAATATGGTCAAAGACGTATAGTTCCGCTGACGTACTATAGAAGCGGCGCCACTGTAGCTTCTTCGCGGGGGCAGTTAAAAAGCGGCGGGGCAAGAGACGTACGAAAATAAGCAGTGGACCAAGCAAACGATGTACTTAATATGGAAGCACTTGAGTATTACAGCTGTGGGTAATTTAGAAATCTATTCCTATTGGCAAAATTCAAATTTTCCACCATAATTTGTAGTACTTAAAACATTCAAGTCTGAATTACCAACGATTTTGTATTACAATACAATCTTGAACAGTAACTACAAATAATCGCGGCAAATATGAATTCTACCCCCTGGCATATAAATAAGTGGATGGTCTGAGGATCGGATGCTAGGTGTTAGTTCTGCGGTTTATATTTATCCAAGTTATTTTATAGAATGAATGCATGTTTGGGGAGTTGTTCTTTATAATAATAATAATAATAATAATAATATAATAATAATATAATAGTCTTTATTTCTTTTTATCTTAATTACATTTACAATAAGAAAATAATTCAGATTGTAAAGAGAAAAAAAAATGCAAGGAATAAAATAAAAAATTAATAAAAAGAAATCACAAGACGAGGAATTCAGATAGGCAGCAAATAGCGCTGCCCCCTGTTCCACCACCTAACCTTTGAATCACAGAAATAAAGAAAAATAAAGAAATGCTTAATGTCTAAATCCTACATCTAACTTAACCTAATTCTGCAATGAACCGCGCTAATGCACGCAGTATATCAACATTTCAAAAATATATATACAGTGAGGTCGTAAATGGTCCCCCCCCCGATAACTTTTGAATGGTATGAGATAGAGCAATGAAACAAAAACCAAGTGAAATTAGAGATAATTTGTGATTTTTTGCCTATCGAGATACGCACATGGCTTCTGATGTAAAATAGAGGGCGTAGCTATCTTTAAAATTTTAAATAGGAAGTAATTTCATTTAGAAGCTCATTTGGAAGATATTTCTATTACTTTTATGGCAATGCAAGCAGTTTTACGATTT
Source organism: Protaetia brevitarsis (assembly GCA_004143645.1). Taxonomy (NCBI): domain Eukaryota; kingdom Metazoa; phylum Arthropoda; class Insecta; order Coleoptera; family Scarabaeidae; genus Protaetia; species Protaetia brevitarsis. The sequence continues at coordinate 403,785 of RXPK01000141.1, forward strand.
TCGAAATTTTTACCAACTTATCCAAGATTAATAATTGGAGTACTTACGTTACTTTTTCTATAGCCCTCGTATAAATATTGTGGTTTGATGTGACTTAGAAAGTGATTGCTGTAAAATATGACATTTCACAATATGACGTTTTTGCAAAATTTAGCAAAAGTGTCTTATCTGTCAGTGTATGTGTCATGTGTGTGGGTGTCTATGTTACAGATTACTGTAATTACAGGTTTCTGTACACTATATCCAAAAAGCGAATACGAGGGCTATAGAAAAAGTAACGTAAGTACTCCAATTATTAATCTTGGATAAGTTGGTAAAAATTTCGAAAATCGTAAAACTGTTTGCATTGCCATAAAAGTAATAGAAATATCTTCCAAATGAGCTTCTAAATGAAATTACTTCCTATTTAAAATTTTAAAGATAGCTACGCCCTCTATTTTACATCAGAAGCCATGTGCGTATCTCTATAGGCAAAAAATCACAAATTATCTCTAATTTCACTTGGTTTTTGTTTCATTGCTCTATCTCATACCATTCAAAAGTTATCAGAGGGGGGCGGGACCATTTACGACCTCACTGTATAAATAAATTTTGAATTCTCAATTACTGGCCATCAAAAAGTAATTCGCGGATCGCGCGCCTGAACACACCAATAGGACTCCGTTTCAGGCATGAAGGTAAGGGATTAAATAGTTTGTAAATACAGAAAGTGAATGAATCCATCTATTATACTTTATCGCTATTTAATTAACGTACTAAACAGAGATACACTATAATCGATGATTTTTATTGACGATTTATAAAAATTCCAATTTTATGATTTATTATAAAAAGTCTGCATTTGTACTTGGTTGCATACCTATAAAATTTTCTAGTATTATGTCTCATTTCTAAAAGCTATCTGAGATTTCCTAAAAGCAGCGAACGAAAAAAAAATGAAAATCTTTCTTCTTTTTCTACTTTCTACCATTTTTTTGTTACAAATATATAGTTTGACAGTTCTAATCATTATAAGATATGTACAATAATATAATGTACAACAATTACATTTTCTTTATGGATCCTACAAACACGAAATAGAAAAAGTTCAAGAGCGATAAAAGCTTATGTCTGATGATAACGTACTTGTACACTTTGATAAAAACAAAATTGAGGAAAATACCTTAAAAGTGCAACCAGATAATAATAATGTTGGATATTTTTCTTTGTAAAGACCCCTCCCAGTAAGCCAAATTCAAATTTCGCGCAGTTATTTTGAGTAACTTCAACATTAAAGCATGAAGTTACCTACGATTTTGTATTACATTAATGGTTATTTGAATACCTTTAAGTTGAAGTTACTTAATATAATTGCAGAAGATTTGAATTTTGTTTACTGGGTTGCGATCGAAACTAGTACTGTAATGTTTTAAGTTACATTTTAAGCAAAATGATAAAAAAAAATTCTTGTTCGATACGCCATGGACTATCCTATGAAAACAGTTTTGGAAACAAATATGAGCTTATGTTTTTCAAACATCATTTTATAGATACACTTTTTAATGTTTTCTGATATTTTTATTTCAGTTTTTAGCAAGATAATATTCTTTCGCTGTTAACTGCAGATATATTGACAAGAATTTGCCAAAAAAAATGTAAATTTATATATCAAGAAATAAAGATTATTTTAAATGTCCACTAGTCCACTAAAAGCAAAAACATTTTATCACCGCAAATAAATCAACAGTAGTAAATAAGATATAATATATATGTATGTGCTATGAAAAAGTTAATAGGCATTTGACGAAATAAATAAAAGCAAATATTCCGTGTGTAGCTTGGCTTTAACAAAAAAGATGTTTTAATTTCATTATAAAACGAATATTAATCCATTGAGTCAATATGTGTGTTTTGGTTTTTGTTTTATTTACTAAACTGTTACTTGTTTTGACTGGTTTAATATTCATTTCATAATAATTTTGCGAAATAACAATTCATTTATGAATGCTCTACCACTTCGCTGCGCGCGCAGTTGAACCACCTTCATTCGTTTCGCATCGACTCTTCGGTTATCTTATATTTTTACGCGTTTGTGTAACGGAAAATTCCACTTACGTTTAATCACGTCAGATCACGTTTAATATTTGTTTGGTCCTACACTTTTCTAAAATCAGCCTAGCTGGGACATCTATAGTACGCCAGCGGAACTATTCTTTGCCCGTATATATATTTATATTGTATTTGCTAAAAGTAATGAAGAAGTTTGATAACTGACATTGTAAAAACTTAGCAATCAATGGTATTTTAATTTATCTAATATAAATTTCGTTTGCACCGACATTCATGCCAATAACGATGAAATTTAAAAATATCTTGCCCAACAGCATCTCCTTAGAGTAAATGAACTATAGCGGTTATTTTAAATTTTAAACAACTCACTGCTGACCTGACACTAGCGCACACTGATACATACATAATTCAAAACTTTATGATAGAGAGCATACAGAGAGGGATGGACACGAGGGAGAACAGGGTGGCTCAATAGTTTCAAGCGAAATTCGATTACATATGTATGAAGGACCGGCCCGCACAGTGGAGCCTGGAAAACAGGGACGCATTCTCCATTCATATCGTTGAAAGATTCATGCGGCGTCGACACTAGAAATAACTGCTATGGTCGGTGAAAATTGCCGAGTTATTTTTCGGGTTTTTTTTTTTTGTTTATGAAAAGCACCTACATAAGCTGCGTACGCGGTATCAAATATTTAAAAGGATAAAGTGAAGTTTGAATTTTTAATAACATTTTAATCCCAACGGAATTGGGATTACAATTTTAATCAAGAAAATTCTACTGTGTAATACACATTGAAATATTTTTCTATTTCAATGGATAAATATTCCAATGCAAAACAAATATTGTTCATTTCATTCTTAATTATTAAAATCTGTAAAAGACTACATGTTTCGGCCGAAACTGGCCATAAGAGCCCGCTCTTATAACGCCAACGAAAAAACACAAATCAAAATATTGTCATTGATTACACTTAAAATAAACTACAGTGAAATATCATTAAACATAAAATTACTCATTTTATTGTATGTAATTTTAACAGGGGAACGGACATTTTTTTTTCTTTTGCATAGCAATTAATAATAATAATAATAATATAATAATAATAATAATTTATTTCCAACAGATTTACACCCAAGTACAGGAAATATTGAAATTAACAATTGCGAATACAATATATTATAAAATAGTATACCTAGTTCAGAAGTAAATAAAGAGAAATAATTACAACACAGCGTTCACAATATCAGATAAAGAATTACAATTAATATCACACGTGTTATAAATAGCATTGAAGGAACTACACATTAAATATAGTGTATCATCAAGACACTTACATTTATTTCATTTACCTACTAGCAGAACTAATATTATCTTGCGCTCGCCAATATATTTAATGTGTAGTTCCTTCAATGTAACCGAGGTACATTGAAATTAATTTTGCTTAAAAGAAAAATAAAATCAATTTTGTTGTTTAACAAATTATATAAAAATTTAATATTAGAAATGTTGCGTCGAGATGCCTTAGCAATTATATCTATAATGTGGTTAGTGAAAGTAAGTTTACAATCAAATATTAACCCCAAGTCGCTATATACACTACATCTTTGAAGTATTACATTGTTAATAGTATAGTTATATAAGTTGTAAGTTATTATGTCAACACCACATGGCAATAGAAGATAAATCGTTTTGAAGTAATAGACAGTTCTCCAATGACTCAACTTTAGTAAATATTTTCATATCATCAGCAAACAACAGGACCTCGCAATGAAGCGGCTTAACTATGTCATTAATAAATAAAAGGAAAAGCAGTGGTCCAAGGTTCGATCCCTGTGGTACGCCAGAAGTTGGGTAAAAAATATTAGACCTAGTGTCGCGATATTCAACATATTGCTGCCTACCTATAAGATAGGAGCGAAACAAATCAACTAGAGCAGGAGAGAAACCATAATGTTGAAGTTTATGAAGTAGAACAGAGTGATCAATTTGGTCGAAAGCTTTTTGAAAATCTGTATAAATAACATCCACCTACCCTTTCTGTCTAATATTTCAGAAGCGTACTGAGTAAAACACGATAAATTAGTTATCGTTGACCGTTTATAATAATAATAATAATATTTATTTCCATAATACATACAGTATAGAAAACGTCAAGTATAGTAATACAAACAACACATTAAAATATCAGAACATTTAAATTAAGTGAACAATTTAATCTCTTTAAAAAACTGATCTACATCATAAAATGCCTTATTAAGTAAGCATGTTTTTAAATAGTTTTTAAATTGTACATCAGTCAATAATTTTATGTTTTGTGGTACATGATTGTAAATATTTATACATTGACAAACTACATTTTTCTGTATTTTTGTTAAATGTGTGAATGGTGGTGACAACATTTTATGGTAAGTAGCTCTTGTTTTATAATTATGATCTATTTCATGTTTTTCTAAAAAATCTTTGTATTGGATCTTGGCGAAAACAGCACATTCCAAAATATAAATAGATGCCAGCGTAAGTATTTTACGGTCTATAAACACACCAACACAACTGTCTCTATAAGCAAGACCATATATCGATCTGATATTCTTTCTGCATCCACGTGGTTACCCCAGAAGATAATACCGTACTTCAGTCTGGAAAACACGCACGCATAATATGATGTTACCGCCGCGTCTACACCAACACTTTTAGCTAGAGTTCTTAGTGCATAGCTTTGCGAGCAGAGTTTTTCTGCAAGCGTTTCTATATGTCACTTCCAATTTAACGCAGTATCTAACGTCAACCCCAAGAATTTGGCATCATCACTACAGGTAAGAGTCCCATTATTAATATTAACCTCTAAATTGTGCTTGTTATGTATTGTAATATTTTGGTCTTTTTTATGTTCAGACTTAAATTATTTTTTATAAACCAATCATTATATAAGCCTATTTCATTTTCGAGAGTGTTTACAAGGCTACCTTCTCTGCTTCTGACTACTGCTGAAGTATCATCAGCAAACATCAAAGTGAGGTTTCCGGTTGCGGTTGGCAGATCGTTGATATAAAACAGGAACAGTAGCGGTCCCAATACTGAACCTTGAGGGACTCCGTTTTGTATTTTTTTCCATTCTGATTTAAGTACTACCCCATTTTCGTCAGTTGTTATTACTCCCTGATACCTGTCTGCTAAAAACGACTGTATCCATTTTTGTGCTAGACCCCTGAATCCCATACAATAAAGTTTTTCTAGCAGCAATTGATGATCTTTGTTTTTAAGTATGAATTAGTTTCCTGGTAATAGCGAAAAGTTATATAAATCTCCTAAGGAGGAGTACCTGATGATGGTAGTAGAAACTCTGCTGAACCGTTAGATTTAAACAATCCAGCAGACGACGAAAAGAATGCTGTTACGTTTCATTTTTCAACTAGGATATTTATTCGTAATATTTGAATTATTTTTCTCCGTAGCGATACTAGTCGTGTCATCCGTTGAACAGTTCTCGAATTATATGTAATTATAACCTTTATTTCCGGTAGGTACTACCCGTTCAACGGGGTAGTACTCTCTCTTTGAATCATAGGGATTCAGCTAGAATTTTCCACAAACGAGTTGACTCACACAACACAAAAGATACTGCTCAGCATTCATCTTTCATACTAGTCGCCTAGTTGAGTGTTTATAGGAAACAATGGGAAAAGCAAAAGGATCATCTGATGAGCTGTGATAAATCTCCCGTTTCCCGATTTTCTAGCAACGGATGAACCTACACTTTTCTTAGACTGGGTTCACTTCTTGGTATCTTTTTTTGCATGAAAGCAAACATAAGGGAGGCTCCTGCTTTCTCGGGTTCTAACATCGTAGTGATCTTTTGTTGGGGACAAAAATTAATTCTTCAAGCTGTTGCACGTAAAACCAACCTTGAGTAAGTTTTCACACGACCCTGTCAAGTCAACCAGGCGAGTTAGTTGAATCAATCAAACCGCCTCATCTGAAAGAAGCCTAAGATTCGCCTGGGTTACTAGCCACCTGGGCGTGAAGGGAGTGAGGCAGCGGACGACTTGGCCAGACGACGCGATTAGTTGATTCCACTAGTTGAACGGATGGTTGTCAAGGAGCATACTGATATGAACCCTTTCACACGGAGTCAACTTGTCCGTTTCCACGGGTTCAATAGGTCTTCAATGACAATCAACTAGTTGAGAGTAAACCAGGCAACTTAGTTGAATCAACCAAACCGTCTCGTCTGAAAGAGGCCTTAAGGTCATTCGTTGGAGCTAATCCCTCCTTCAGTATCACCAAATCGCTATTTAAAAAGTTCATCAATTAATGGATCCATATTAGATGCAAGGTGTGGTGGCGTACATCATCAAGGAAAAAACTAGGTAAAAGATTCTTAAAAGAACAGAGACTTGGAAACCCATTAAGTGAAAACAGAAAGATTGCTAAAATTATAATGGGTCTGCTGTCACTGTAGACTAAATAGGCATATGTATACGGCCCGGTAGATGACGCTATTTGCAGATTTTGCTAAGAGGATGAAGAAATTCCAGCCCACTACAATGACCTTGGAAGGACAAGGTTTTTAGCGGTGGGCGTAGAGAATTCCACGGTTATAGCTACATAAAGGAGCCACTCTCAATGATGATATAGTTTCCATTAACAGAGCAAACTTAGAGAGCGCCATCTAGGAGAAAGGGGATCGCAATAAATCCACATAGCCACCCTAGCTCCAATCTAATCTAACAGGCAAAGGAAACAGCTTAAACTCTAATTTATATCTGGAGGAAATAGTATTTTAATGCTTTAATGACGTTTCGGTAGTGTAATACACCGTATATGGAAATTTGATTTATATAAAGTGCCGCTATTACCAAGAAGAATTATTTCCATACTAATTAATAGCAGGACATTAATAATTTAATAATAATTACAAACTTATAATCCACCTGTTATATCTCCCCGATTGGCGATGAGACAAACAAGGAGGTGGAAAATTAAATCTAGGTTAAAGGATGTCTCCTGTCACGTATCCTGACGACACTTAATAATCAATTAGCGCGAGTGCGTTGCCTAACCGTAACCTCTTTACGTGTGCCAAATAGCGTAATATCCGTCAAGTTCTAAGGGAGAAATCGATACGCGAACTTGAGCTTGGGCCTTTGACATTTTGGCAGTGCTACTGACCACGGTTTATTATGTATGGTTTTCCGTATTGCGATAGCTTTGAGAGAGAGTCGCCGTTTAATACAAGGGACAGCTTTCGTGAATTGATTCTAAATTTAGAAGCCGTTTAGCATTTTTGAGTGTACACCGGTCGAAGACCTGAATAAAAAATATATTTGTCAAAGGGGTACTTTTAATATCAACTTATTTTATCCATTAAATCTAAAAATTAAACTAGATAAAACAAATAAAAACACATTTTATAGTTTTTTACTCAGAAGTTTTGGTGGATGCGATGGTTGAATGGGATCTATATCGCTTTCTAATAAAAGAAATGCATATCAGTTGCCGCACAGTATGGCAGAATGGTGTGATTATTGGCAAAAAATATACTCTGTGACATAGAAATCGCAACACAAGGTAGGATTATTTTGTTTAATCATTTAAATATTTAATCGCAAAAGGTAGCATTTGATGATATAGGCTGGTCCCCTCTGTTGGTTACACACTGCCCTGCTCTTCGCGGTATCAGTTCTAGTAGATGGTTGATTACCTCTTGAGGTGTTGTGTCCGAAAAATCCTGTAATTCCTGCTGAAAAGCTTGCAGCGTTTGCGGGAGATGCAGTGAGTTCCCTAGTCTTCTCCCCATAATGTTACAAATATGTTCGATGGGCGAAAGATGTGGAGAATGGGGTGGCCGTGGCAAGAGATTGATATTAGCTTCTGCTAAACGGTGCGTAGATCGTCTTGCAATATGAGGATGGGCATTACTTCGCTGGAAGAGTGGGTCTTCCAATTGCCGAAGAAATGGAAAAATAAAGAGTTTTACCACCTCATCCCTCATTGCCTCAGACGAATACCAAACGAGATCTACTCTCATAAGTTACAGCACCCTATAACATAATCCCCCACAGTTTGGTGCACATGCTTGGCAACAGAAATTTCAACATTGCAAAGTTCTCTACTTTGGACCATTATACGGCCATCATGCATTCCGAAACAGAAGCGAGATTCATCAGCAAAGACAATCCTATGTTACTCTACGTTCCAGTGCAGTCGCAATCTACACCAGTTTAAACGTTGCTGGCGGCGTTGAGCCGTTAGTAATAACACAAGATGTGTGCTGATATAAATGTAACCCAAAGGCTCTGATTCTGCGGATTTTGCGTTCGAAGTGTTACAGGGCGGCTTTCATTAGCAAACCATTGATCGGCAATTGATTTGCTACTGGAGAATTGGTTCTCTTGTTGCCATAAATCAAAGATGGCGATCCTGCACTTGATTCCTTGCCTGCTAGTTCCTCTTCTGCGGCGTGTTTGAGCCTCCCTAGATCATGTCTGATAACAGCGCCCGATGGGGATTGATTCCGATTAAGGTGATTTGCAATTTCTCTATACGAAAACCATCTTCACGCAAACCAACCAATATGGTTCCTATCGATTTTTTTTTTAATAATTTCCAAATTGGCGTATTCTAGACATGATTACACCTTCAAAACAGTGCTGAACAATATCTTACAAAATATACACCTAACAAGATTATCAAAAAATACTGAAGAAACTGACAGATAAGCTATTACTACTTGATCAATTTTTCTGAAATTTCTGCCAAGTTTGGTCAAAAGATTCCTACTCCTTCTTGGTGTTGTGTCACAAAGTATAGAAGCCTTCATATAAAATATAAAATAACTTTGTTTGTTTTAACTTTTGAGTGAACTTATTTACCGAAATAAACCATTATTTGAAAGAAACTACGTATAATCGTAACTTGAGTGTTTTCCGTGTTTCTCGCCTCGAGAAACATATCATAATATAATTCCTGCAAACTTTATAGACATTTGGCGCCACTGAGCGTTGTTGTCATCATTAGCGAACATTCTGATGGTGATATACAGATCCCATTCCTTTGCGGTAAGCTAAGTTTGCGTAATTTCACGAACGTATTTAGATAATTACCTTATAATAAGTTGGACAATGCAAAGCTAACTTTACATGGTTCAACGGCAGCAGATGTTGGCTTAGTATATGACGGTTTGGAAATTTACTAAATAAAATATAACAAAAGAAATGTTATTTCAAAGTTACGTTTAATTTAGTTTGTCAAAAAAAAAAAACATTATAAATTTTATTGGCATTGTGCCACATTCTAAAGACAAGTGAGTTGGGTAAGATATTAGTTTTAGGTATGGGAAGGGAAAATATGTTAGAGAATCTGGATGAGCAATGAAGGACGTTAGGGATGATACAAGATAGGCGAAAGAGCATTAATTATTGCATGGATTACCTTACCTAGAGCTACAACGTCATGTTTATTCAAAAGACTGTCGTAATTAGTGGCCCTGGGCGGGTAGATTCTATCTAGACGAAATGAAAGGGATTTCAGAAAACAACACTGTAGATGGCCAAGGTATAACTGGTGTCAAAGATAATATGGCGACCACATAATGGAAGCAGATCTCAAGTCTGATACAACAAATATAAAGTAAGTTGTTTTCAACTTATGGATTATTAAAGAGTTGAGAAGTCCGCATTACAAAATCTAGCTTTTTCAGGGCGAGGGAGTGACCTGGAGAATATGGTGCACCGAAGTAAGTTCAAGGTCAAAAGCGACTTCTAAATCGGGCCGCATTTCAGCCGAGGATAGTTGCTGGTTCTCAACGAAATAAAGGCCAGATGTTGAAATCAGTCTCACGTAAACCGCATGCTAACATATTTGATAATATTTAGGTGTAATCCAGTCACACAGCGTCGATTGAAGAACCTGTTGTTGTTTGTCTGAAGTAATTGCATATCCGCATCTGATCATCCGATGAAATTTAATTTGGAGTTAGATTTATATCAACCGCCTTTTAGTTAGTTATTTTAGGAATTTTACTATTTAAGGGTTGTAAATAAAAATCATTGAGTTTGGTCTGTGATAAAATGGCTATCATTAACAAATATCGATAATCACAGATAATCGTTTGCTATAAAATTGCTGTTTACGGGTAGATGGCACCGTTATTTGAATGAATTTAAATTGTAATATGACATTTCTATAACCTCATAGTCTTTTAAAATGCCAGGAAAGTTCGAATACGTGTTTTTGTATTAAATAATTTGTCTTATATAGTATTTACTGATTCCAACATACGTACCTTGTGATTAAAGAGTCTAAATGATGATGAAACCTAGCATTTGGTAACTAAATAAAGATTTAAGCTTGTTTTTGTTTGAAACATTTCTTTTATTTGTAAAGTTAGTGTTTTTACATCGATTTTCGATAATTACTTATTTCAAATTTTAATAATCCGAGAAGGGGCTTTGAGGGTGCGCCTGTTAGGTGAGAAAACTGCCTATTCGTTAATAAGCGTCTGGAGTATGATTTTGACAGACGATCTGGTGCCCTTTGGAGCGTCCCGTGCCACCGAGCAGCTAGGAAGTCACTTTCCACAGTTTTCTTTCACTTATCAGAGAGGTCGCTGGGTGTATTGAAACCACTATGTTATTTTAATTGATTTTTATTGAAAAGAAAAGTGAAAAAAATCGTAACGGACAAGCTAAATAATAATAATAATAATAATAATAATAATAATAATAATATAAATTGAAAATATAAGATTAAATATAATAATAATTTGTACTGAACTTTAAAAAATAAAAATTTGAAATCCCGGGCTTTTTGTTCTGAAAAAAAAACAGAGCAATATATAATGAAAAAAAGAGGCCCCAAGCAAGATCCTTGAGGTATACCACATGCAATCACAAATTTGTAATGTACGTAATTAATCCTAATGGGCAAATATAATTAAAGAAATTGAAGGAGGGGTAAGCACAGGCTAATCCTATCCAGTTTTGTGCAATGCCTAATTTGCCAGCGTTTTCGGTAATCTGTTTCTCATATATCGATCGTTAAAGTTTGTTGTGACACGTCCTTAAACCTAGCGACAATAAGATATTAAACCTAATAAACGCAATAATATGCTTTTATTTCTTGCTCATGATAGAAAAGAATGGGGAAAAGGATGACAATATAACACAACAAATTACAAAAATCAAAAAGTACAAGAAATCAGAAGGATGGTTCAGTTGGGTTCAGCTTACATATATTAACAACAAACACAGTAGAAATTTATGCCTAAAATAGCAACTTAAACCTAATTCTGTCATATCCTACAGAGAATAATTAATAAACATAGCCGAAGGGATCACAATATATAACAGATAATAGAATCGATTAGCTCTACTACTGTCGCTCAAACATAGTAGTAGCCCAATAGTAAAGCAAACATAGTCATACTTAAGGCTTTAAGCTCTGTGGGTAAAGAATTATACAATGAATATATGTACATTATATGAGAATGATCTCTCGTAAAAGGTTGTTTTGTGGAGTGGTGGTGATATGAGACCTCCTACCCCGAACGTTGATATTCTGAACATCCTTGCGAAATCGGATCTCAACATAGAGGTATGCTGAAGTTTTAAGGCAAATTACTTTATGATACAATTTTAATGCTTGAATCCGCCTATGATTTTCCATATACAGCCATCCAGTCACCGCAAGTTTATATGTGATTCTATCATACTTTGTGATCCTATAAATGTATCTTAAGCAGCTGTTTTGAACTTGTTGTATTCTATTTCGGTCACATGCCTCCAAACAAGAACCATAAACAACACACCCATAGTTAAATACACGAAACACACAAAACGAGACTATCACATAATGTGGTTTTTGTCTTCTCGTTAAAATCTATTTTAAATGTCGGGCGCCAGATCAATTACTGCCTCCGAACTAAGTTTTCTCGCTCTAAATTGTCTACGTGTCAGTAAAATGTCCTCCTACAGAATCTTGTAACTGACAAAGACTGTGACTACGTTGCTGTTTCATTCATTACAGAGGCATTACTTCTGCTTTGATCTTGGCTTATGATTGTGTCAATTTCGTGTCAAAAAGCCCCCAATTTTCACTTAATGCTGACGTAATATCAAACAGTTTAATCTAGTAGATCAGTCATTTCGGTTTGTTAAAGATTATCCTTCAGCCAACGAAAATCCAAACAGTGGGCCGCGGTACTCTACCATTTATCCTCATCAATGCAAAGCCACGCACAACGGCATAACCGCAGCGGGGCACACAGTTAGGAAATCGGCAGACGCCGTCGTGTGGGCGAACGACGACTACCCCAGGGAACGAAAAACAGTCGCCTCCTCCGCGATTTCCCAAACGCTTAACCTTGACATGGCGTCGTTGTACGTATATATATATATAGGATATCCATTTGTAATTTTCAGAAGGGCGCCGAAAAGGTCAAGGGGAATAAGTCACGTAATTCAACCGTTAACCTTCTTTCGCCGTGTTTGTTATCGATGTGCTTTTGGGAACTACGACGCGACGGTCCCTAGTGGTCTATTCCGCGGTCGTGTTTTACATGTATGTATTGTATGGGGTATTATTCGCGTTTGCCGCGGCAATTTCGAGTCAATCCATATCTTCGGTTGGTTATCCAATGTTTCGATCGCTTAATTTGTTTTTTCAAGGTTGAAGTTGTGACTGTTGCGTGCCAGGAGACCGATTAATTGCGGTGTAAAGAATAAATTATAAAGGCATTTCGCTTGTAAGAGACTCATTTTAGTGATATAGGTTATTATGAAGTATTTTCTTTCACTTTTTGTTCGGAAAAGGAAGGACTCGTGTTGTATGACTTCTGGGCTACAGCCCCCTAAACTACTAAAAATAATAAATAAATCTGCTATACCATGTACATGCAATATGATCAATTAAATTTATCTTCTAGCAAGCCATGATTTTATTTATTCAAAATATCATAGTGACAAATAAAATACATCTGTCATGTGCATCCCTGTCCAACTTGAATTAGATAAATCGTGACGCTTTCCCCGTCGGAGAGGAAGTAGTTTAGGTATCAATTCTGAGAGGCGCTGGAGTCAACATACAAGTACATAAAGTTGCCTACATACAAGGAAAGGAATTTCAAAAAATATGTTAATAAGATTGCATATAATTTAGGAGCAGTATGCCACCACGATTATCATTTATTCTAGGTTGAAAAATCGCTTGTATTTCTTAATCATTTCAATAAATTTATTTAATTTCATTGATATGTAGCAGAAATTAACAAAAACTGTAAATACTTTTGTTTAAAACGCCTGGCCTTAGCGAATTGTTGTCTTATTTCATTGAAAATTTCGAAATTTGCCGCCTATATCCCAAGGGACAATCAGTAAAATAAGCAATATGTAAGGCAGATAAAAAAAAGGAGCTGCCAGTGCAATAAGTGATGATAACAAATTGGATATTTTGCTTGAGTTTGAGGGAAGCCAACACACTTCTAGTCGACAAGCAACCACAATCTTTAATGTTAGCCATTCATCGATTATTCGAACATTAAAAGAAAATAAAATACATACCTATAAAATGATACCAATTCAGGAGCTCATGGAATACGATTTTGATAGAAAACGTATTTTTGTGAACAAATGATGGCAATGTTAGATAACAATGTGATCCAATTTTAGAACATGTTTTGTTTTTTGACGAGTCTACCTTTACATGCTTACACGCTGATGCTAATCGTCAAAATTGCCGCTATTGGTCGGGGGAAAATCCACACTGGATGAGAGAAGAACATACGCAATACCCTGTAAAGCTTAATGTTTGGGCAGGAATTGTTAGAGATCGTATCATAGGTCCCTTTTTCATTGATGGCAATTTGAATGGCGATAATTATTTAGCACTACTCCAAAATAATGTCGTGCCAACTTTGACAAACTTATATCCTGATCCAGCAAACCCACAAGTTCCAGCGAATATAATATGGTAATGTCCGGCAGTACGGATTGAATTACCAGCACGATCCTCTGATCTTACGCCATTAGATTTTTATGGGGATATGTCAAAAGCATTGTATACAAAACTAAACCCCTTGACTTAGCTGACTTAAGAAGACGAATAACGCTTGCGAGTAGATCGGTTACGCCTGAGATGTTAGCTGTGTTCGCAGAGGAGTCACAAACTAGTCAGAGCCAATCATATACTGTGAAATCAGTCAGAAAACTGTTTCGGATTTCTTTGAGCCAACAGAATCGCGTCTGACTAGTTTGTGATTCCTCTGCGAACACAGCTGTTGAGTAACGTTAGAAGAAATTTCTTTTTAAAATTAGGATGTTGCCAAGATGCACGCAGCGAGCATTTTGAACATCTCCTACGCTGACATTAATGTTTTTTTTTTTGTTTTTTTACAATATCAAGAAATACACAGATTACTTATTAGTTTTTGAGTGTGTTGTAGCGAATTTTGTAATCAAATAATTTTCTTTCTTTAATGTTGTTTTTTTGCAAAAAAAAACTGAAAACTCTTAATATATCCTAAACACTTGACGATAGGTGTTGGAAATTGTACATGAAATATGTCTAGAATTTTCTGAAGAATCCAAAAATTGAATAATACACAGGGTGTAGTATTTAAAATGAAAAAGTTGGTATTGGCCACTGTTACATGACACTACCATATATAAAAGGTTTCTGTTGAAAAAAAATGCACAACTAAAAATACCAATTGACAAATCCGAGCGTTTCTTCGAATACGCACCCATTTATTTATTATCGAATTTATTCCATTTGGCTGATACACAGTGTATATTCAAATTTCGCTCTTAGTGACACAAGCGCCCTCTATGGATTGATACCAAAACCTTTTAAAATCGGTCCTCACCACATTGCACAGGCGTAGCAACTTTTTATCGTTAAATTTACTATCTGTAGTGTAGCTTATCTTTGGTCATGTGTACTTTATTGATTTATTGACACTAAAAAATGTTTACAATAAATCATAACGTTTTTATTATCAAATCATACTTTAGAAATCGTTCCAAACGGAATAAATTTTTCGAACACTAATGCCTATAACGTCTTAATTTCGACAATAAAATGCACAGTTTTAAATATTTATAATACGTTTTAAGGATATTCGTCGGCAAAATGGCTTTAAGTGCATAATGATATAAAAGTCGAAATATTAGGTATTGGAATAATTGTGCATTATGGATCACAAACATATGACTTTACTGGATATGGCTGCTTTGGCTCTTATGCGAAAAGGTTCGACAAGGCAGAGACCGACCAGTGTCTGTACTGTGGAGTAAGCGACACTCCGCAACACACCATCTCTGAATGTCGAAAGTGGAACGACCATAGAAGGCTTGCAAGTAAGGCAGTTGGTGCACAGCTGAGTCCCGATACTATGACCGCGACTATGATGATTAGTATACGAAATTGGAACGCTGTCCATGAAATGATCGGTTACATCAGGGCACAAAAAGAGATAGACCTTAGAGCATCGTAGCGATTGGATATTGGGGAAGAATAGAAGTGGCCAGTGATTTTTGAGGTAGCCGAGCGTATTTGATGTAATGCTCAGAAGGTAGTTTCCAAGCCCACTGCGTGGCGAAAAGGGGGAGGTTTAGTGGATAGGTCGACAATGTACTCGCCTGCCGGAATCTCACGCACCAATGCACACGGGCGTATTGGCGTCTTTGGAAGATTCCTCCTCCACAAATAATAATAATAGTAATAATTCATACCTTAGCATCCCCCAACAGCTTTCGCCAATTACAGGAGGCATCGGCCCAGCCATGAGTTAATAATAATAATAATAATAATAGAATTTTATTTCCAACATTACAAGATGTGAAAGCATGAAACAAACAATGTCAACAAAAGCGAAAAAAAATTGTAAAAAACAGAAGAAAAAGAATGAAAAAGAGAAAAATAAATTAAATACAGATTGTTGAAATACAATCTTATACACATTATTAAATATCAGTATTAAAGTATTCTTCCAATGAATAAAAACATTTTGTCGGCAGCCATGACTTAAGAACTTTCTTTACAACTTTACAACAGCTAAAAGCCTTAAAAGTATTAGGGAGTTTGTTATAAATTTTTATCCCCAACACATCCAAACTAGCTGCTGTCATTCTTAAACTATGTTGAATTAAGTAAATTTTGGGAACTCTAATATTGCCCGCTATTATTTTGACTTATTAATTTCTCTTTATTTTTATGAACATAATAACTAGCTTCCAAAATGTATAATTCAAAAATAGTCAATATATTTAAAGAAATGAAGTAACTCCTACACGAGGTAAGTTGATTGATACTGCACATACATCTAATGGCAGCTTTTTGTTTAAGAAAAACTGCGTTAACAAATGCACTCGAGCCCCATAGCAGAATACCGTAGAGAAGCAATGATTGAAACTCTGCATAATAAACAATTCTCAATGCTTCAAAACTTACAGCAGCTTTTAGTTGTCGCAGCTTAGAAATGACAATGTTTAACTTGGATATTAAGGAGTTGCACTGCTCATCCCACGTAAGCGTAGAAGTAAAGGTTACTCGCAATAATTTTGCAGTCCTAGTGCAAGATATGATATTATTATTTAAATATATACGAGGATACAAATCGAATCTTTTTTGTAAGGTGTGAAAAAAGATACATTTAATTTTGTCTAAATTCAAGGAAAGACCATTTGCACAGCACCAATCGTTCATTTTGCCTATCATGATTTCAGCAGCACAAGCAGTATCCTTTTCATTAAGAGCATTGATTAAAGTTGTATCATCCGCATAACAGACAACATGATAATCGCACAAAAAATTGATAACATCATCCAGAAATAGGGAAAATAAAGTTGGCCCTAAAACGGATCCTTGGGGTATCCCAATACAGTTGGGCATAAGTGAAGATCTGACGGTTTGTTTTATTATTAACATTTTTAATTGTTATTACCACAAATTGCATTCTATTACACAGAAAAGATTTTAACCAATCACTAACTTTACCCCGTAATCCCATATAATTCAATTTGTTAATTAATAATTGATGACTGACGCAATCGAAAGCTTTCGATAAGTCGCAGATAACGCGTGCATAATAACGCGTTATTATTACGCCCGCGCCTAATAACGAAGAAGTTTATAATAGTATATTAAAAGACAAGTTTCATTTTGACGTTTCAAAGTACGAATTCAGAGTTTAAGAAACGAGTGGCGTAGCCACGAGTTTCTTAACTGAATGAGTGCTTTAATGTCAAATGAAACGTGTCTTTTATGCTATTTTTTTGCAATTAGTTTTAAAATTTCTCTTTTTGTAAAAGCAAAACGAGAAAAATTTAATAATCTAGGGAAATTTTGTGGCGGTTGTCACCAGTTGTCACCTTGGTTTGGCACAAGATTTAAATTGACAAATTAATTTAAAATTGACACACTTTTGAAATTTGTTATATATTATATTACTAAAGTAACTCTATTATAATATTTAATATGAGTTCTACAACTTTTTCATGCACTCCGTCTGAAATACGGCAAATTGCTGAAAAAACCATTAATAATTTACTTCCGGAGAAATCGTACACTATGTATCAAAAGCGATACAAAAATTTTGAAAAATGGTGCAAAGAAAAGGAAATTCTTCATATTTCTGAGAACGTCTTACTTGCTTATTTTGAAATGCTACCTAAAGATTATAAATCGTCATTATTAAGATCGTGTTTAAATGTACATAGAAATGTGGATATATCAAAATATATGAAACTTCAAGCATTATTAAAACGGCTATCTAAAGGTTATTATCAAACAAAAAAATCTAAAATTTTAGAAGAAGAAGATATTCATAGATTTTTGAAACAAGCCGATGATAAAATATACTTAGCTATAAAGGTTAGTGTTGATTTTATTTCGTTACTTTTTTGTAAATTCTTTATATTCTAGGTTATTTTGATAATAGGATATAATGGAGCCTGTAGGCGAGAAGAATTAATTAATATATGTGTGGAAGATCTTCAATACAATTCCGATTCCATTATAGTCAACATACCTAAAACAAAAAATAATGTACCCAGAATGTTCGCAGTGACTGATGTAAACTGCATCGAACTTATAAAAAAATATAATAATCTGCGGCCTAAAACAGTTACTCACAAAACGTTTTTTTCTAACTTATCGTCATGGTTGCTTAATTAATAGCCCTATCGGTATTAACACCATGGGAAATGTTCCTAAACAAATTGCCAGTTTTTTTCATTTACCAGATCCTCATCTTTATACAGGATATTGTTTTAGAAGATCCAGTGCGACACATATAGCAAATACTGGAGGTGATATTTTAACTATAAAACGATTAGGTGGCTGGAAAAGCACGGCTGTTGCTGAAGGTTACGTTGCCTCTTCTATGAAAAATAAAATTGATGTTGGAAATATGTTTGCACAGGAAAATAATGTGAATCTACCTGGAACTTCTGGGAATGGTTCACAGTTTGAGTACTCCAACAGAAGCAATATCACTATCGCAGAGAACGATAATTTTCAACAGACTGTTTCTACTGCACACGGTATCACTATCACTTCGAAAGATAATTCAAACGTTAATATAAATGTTTGTAATAGTTGTACTATTTCAAAGATTAATTAAAAATATCAAATCTTATAATGAATTTTAATATAATAACCTCCAACTTGCTTACAAAATGTCATATTGACATCTCCATTTCTGTTGCAATGTGACCAACTTAAAATAAATCTGCTTAAATGTTCCATTTCTATTACGCAACTAGTGCTGTAATAGACCCTATTACGGCACTAGTGGAATAAATGGTATGGTTACGGCACTAATTGCAAAAACAAAATTATGTATTGGCCTAGTATTATTTAGGATACCAGAAAGAGTCTAATTACCTGAAAATCAAAAATGGATCTTAGCAATCCAGATAAAATAAAAAAAAAGTTAAAGGTGGCCTCCAGAATACGCAGCATCCTGTATATTTGCAGATAAAAATTGTGGAGGTTTTCATTTCCTGCAAATTCAAAAAATTCTCATAATATTCTCAATCTATAAACTGTACCCGGCAACGTCAGATCGATTTAAGTTAAATGAATTTAAACTTAATATTTTATCTGAGAAAAACGTAATCCAATACAGCTAAAAATATCTCGTATCGTTTCCTAATCTATACGGCCAGTCATTTACTTATTTCATCCCGGAGCGATTCAGAGGCGCAATTTGCCCGGATCGTATTTTATCCTGTCCTGCAACCGGATCTAGCCGCAAACGGAATCCACCCGACGCGAGAATTCCTGAAAGGCACGCTATCACCTCCGTACTACTATCGAGGCGATCCCCCGCTAACAAATTACACTATTTAATTGCATTATCCGACCGAATAGCGGTACCCGCACCTTCTCTATCGTTTCTGTAATTCCGAGAGTGCCCCGGAGGTCGCAAACCGGGTCCCGGAATCCGGAGCTGTTTATTTTACGGTTTGGCGCCTGCCGCGCCGCGGGAATAGCGAATTATCCGAACCGGAGGTATCTATGTGTTTTAGATGTTAAATAGCGGATTGCGCGCGTTTCTTTTCCGTCGTCCTACGATTAAATACAATAGTGGGTAGATGGGAGCTGGATGTAATCTGATCGAAATAACTCACCTGTACGTGATGAAGGCAAATACGAGACCGACTAGGGATATACTGCTGCCGAGCACGATCAGCAGGGATAGCATGCTCTCTTCGGTGAGGGGCGAATCGGAGGATGCCCGACTCAAATTGGGGAAGCCGTGGAAACGGGTCGTGTACAGAGTCTCCATATCGACTTTCCGGCGGCGTCAACTACATTTACCTGTAACAAACACGTATGGTAAAGATGAAAGATGGTAACTTTGCGATACTACACTACACTAACAGGTGGAGAGAACAAGTTATATAAAAAAAGGAATCAATTAGATGTTGCTGTATAAAAGAGTTTTGTATCACTGTAGTTGATATCTTGCTGTTTTCGACATTTATTTTGGGAGAGAAATAACCAGACAGAGAAAAGAATTTCTTTAATATAGTGCAGTATAGTGCATTTCAAGATACAAGAATATTCCCTAACAGCCAGAAATATTACATAGATATTTTTAAAAATATATTTTATAAATATTTTTCGTGAGAGGTTTTTGAATATATTTTTCATATTTTTTTCTAAATATAGATAAAATATTCAATTAAAATATTTATTCCATATTTTAAAATTAATGTAAGCGCTATATTTTTTCTAAAATATTTGTAAAATATTTATATGGAAATTGAGATTTCTTATGCAATCTATTTAATTTGTCAAAATGAACTAAAATTGTTCTTGGTTATTTAGAATGTATAACGTCGATAACGAAAAGTTGAAACATACATAGAGTTGTCTAAAAGGGAAGGACTTGTTTTTTCACACTCACCATACAAGTTAATAATCAATAATTCTGGCATCTTTTAAGGCATACTGAAAGTTTATCAAATTAATCACTATTTTTTAATTGAAGTGTTCTAAATAAAAAAACAAACGTATTTATTATCATTTTATTTGAATAAGCCAATAAAAATGAAAAATACTCATTTTTAAGTTTAGCCTTGGCTGGTGCCAGGTACAACCCTATGGCTTTTTTCATCTCTTCCGTAGTGGCGCTCTCATGTCGTTTCCTTGTGGCCTCTAAAACAATGCCAATTGTATTAGATCATACCATGAATAAACCATCGTACAACATTATCAATACCTACCAATACATTTATAATAATAATAATAATAATAATAATAATAGAATTTTATTGTCCAACAGATTACAATCCATATAAAGGACAAAATTATAAATATAATGTGCAGACAGCAAATAACATAAAGAAATTGGAAAAAAGCAAATGTATCTTAACATACTAAATTACATACTAATAAAAAAAAAAAATAATACACAAACCAAAATTAAGCCAAATACATTCTACATGCATCGGTTATTTCAAGTAGTGAACTGTAGTTGATATCGCAGTGGTGTGAAATAATATTAAAATTACGCGTCATAACTAATAGCGGTGAATGAAACGCAGAGTTAATTGTAACAGTTGGTATATAAAAAGTGGAACTGAGTCGCGCCGAAGTTCGTGGTATCAAGAATTGTAATTGTGACAACAGGTAAGCACAATCAATGTTGTTGTGTATAAGATTATATAAAATTTTATGCTGATAATTTTCCGTCGCATTTCCAGAGATTCAAATTGAATGTTTGGAGCAGTACATCATAATCAATCCCCTACAGGGTAAATGCCTCATGCCGATAAATAAGTATTTGAGGAACTTACGTTGAATTTTTTCGATCGGTACGATATGACTTCTATAAATGGATTCCAAACTAAGCACGCATATTCTAGCTTACTTCTCACATAGTACAAAATAAAGCTATAGCGGTCTCATTTTAAACATCTGCGAATTTCGTATTACAAAGCTAGCGTTTTTAAGGCTGATGATGTTATATGGTTCATGTGAGACACAAACTGAGGGAGGGATCAAAATACACTCCCAGGTCTTTAATGGCAGAACTGCGAGCAAGCGGGAAATCACCAAGAACATAAGTAAAATCAATGGGATTTCTTTTTCTTGTATACGACATAACAGTACATTTCGAAACATTCAACTCGAGTTTGTTGTGAGTACACCATTCGGCAATGTTGTTGATTTGCTCTTGCAAATGGAGACAATCTGCCCTAGTAACAATCTCTCGAAATATTTTTAGGTCATCAGCAAAAATGCACCTCCCACAATCAATATGATCGAGCAAATCATCAATAAAAAGAATAAACAGTAATGGTCCTAGATTCGATCCTTGAAGTACTCCAGATACAGCTGTGTAACATTTCGATGAAAAACCGTTGTAAGTGACGTACTGCGTTCGGTCCAAAAGGTAAGAGGCAAAAAACTGTCTTAGCTGGTCGCTAAAGCCAAATTTTTCAAGTTTTTTTAACTAAGATGGTATGATTTATTTTGTCAAATGCCTTTGAGATATCTGTGTAAACAGTATCAACTTGACCACGTGAATTCAAAACACTCGAAATGGATTGCGTAAAGTATGTCAAGTTTGTCACCGTTGATCTTTTTTCCATAAAACCATGTTGATCTGGCGAAATAAAGTTTTTAACCCGCGGATATATGCATGAATATAATACTATTTCAAAGGCATTCGCAAAGTTATTCAAGAGTGAAACAGGTCTGTAGTTGGTAATATTCGTTGATGAACCTGATTTTAGTATAGGACATACCTTGGAAACTTTCCAGGCCCTCGGAAAATTAGCAGTCGTTAGTGCAATGTTAAATATCGTGGAAAGAGGTTGTGCCAAGACAACACCGCAATCACGCACCAGAAAACTTGGAATTCCGTCAGGTCCAGATGTCATTTTGTTTTTTAGTTTTTTTATAGCAGTACGCACTTCCGATTCCTTTATACAGCCAATAGTAATTAATGGAGCACTTGATGTAAAGCTATCGCTGTCTATACCAACGTCATCAGCTACATACACACTGTTAAAATAATTCGCAAAACCATCCACTATGCTTTGCGGACCTTCAAACTCTATATCTCCACAGTTTATCGATCCAGGTATGCGAGAACGACCGCGCTTTCCTTGCACAAAGGACCAGAATTTCTGAGGATCATCAGCAATTGATGCTTCAACTCTAGTAATATAAGCTTTGTAAGCTGCTCGAATCTGCTTCTTTACTAGACATCTAATATACTTAAACTGTTCCAAGTCTCTTATATTGTTTGTTTTTTTGTAATGGTTAAGATAATAAACCTTTAATTTGATGTTGTTGATTATTTCACTACTAAACCATGGAGGGTATTCATTTGTTTGTTTTTTTGTAAAGGCACATGAAGATCAAACAATGCATAAAGCTTATCATAAAACAAATTACATGCGACATTTACATCCCGTAAATTCGATAAAAATGACCAATCAGTCTCTGCAATAGCATTGTACAAACTACCAAAATTAGCCTTCTTAAAATTGTATATTTTTGCATGAGGATTGGTAGCAAAACCACTGTCATTGTTTGAAAGCTCCAAATTCATTAAAAGTGCAGGATGGTGTAGATCTTCGCGTAGCAGCGGTGTATCATCTTTAGTTACATCAATTGTTAAATCACTTAAGACTAAATCCAAGAGACGATTATTCACATTCGTTACATGATTATATTGATTCAAATCGCAAAATTCTATGAAATTACATAATATGTTACTGCGGATATCGCTTGATTCAGCATTATTAAAATTTGGAACATTAAAATCCCCTATGACAAGAGTATGAGAATTGTTTATAATAGACAGTTCAAATTCATCTAGAAAACATTCAAGGTTTTCATCTGTTACATCAGGTGGTACGTAAATTACATAAACATGAATAACAATAGAATTCTTAAAAATACATTTACAACCTACAATATCAATACTAATACAAAGATTCTGAATGTGAGATAAATCTAGAGGAAAGCTGTCAATAGAGTTCTTAACGGCTAACAGAGCGCCTCCGCCAGTTTTTTTCGACGTTTCTTTCAGTTTCCGATCGCTTCGATAAACCACATAAGAGTGAGGAAAGTATTCCGAGCTAAAAATTTCATCAGACAGCCAAGTTTCTGTTATAGCAACTAGCTCATAATACTCGGAGCACACAGATGTATAAAACTCAACACTTTTTGATCGCAAACTTCTTACGTTTTGATAGTAACATTTATATGGTTGTAATCTGCTGGAGGTAATTAGTTTACCGAAATAATTTTTGGAACACCATGAACGTATTTAATTTTCAGTCCAACTTCACCATCGTTTGAACGTCTCACTAATTCCTGGGCGCAAAGCTCTGTAATGTTCCATTTGCTTTGGAGTTTTATCAGTAGAGATAGCTATGCCCTCATATGTATTATTTTCCTTCAGTTTTTTTGAGTTCTTTATTAATTTATGAACCGAATTTTCATCCCTTAATGTGATTTTTATAGGTCGCGGTGTAGCTCTGTTTGCGTTGAATTTCCCTAATCTTAAAGGCTTGATGGCGTCGGTAGTTACATCCGCACAGAGAAATTTGATAATTTCGCTCGCAAGCCCCTTATCATTTTCAAACCTCTCTTCACTTTCTGTGTATGTTGATTCTGGTACACCGTGCAGCAGTATATTACATTTTCTTATATGTCGCTGTTCAACTTCCTGTACGATCTCCTCAAACTGACACGGGCGAGTTGGGGGTTGCCCTTGCATCACATGGGTTTTTAGTTCCCGTGACCTCCTTCATCAACACCGAGATCAGATTTTTAAGTTCAGTAAGTGGATCACCGGAAGCTCCCCTGCACTTTCCGCAAGCCCACGAAAGACCAGCAATACTTTTGGTAGCAATTGTTCAAATATCAGTGAGTGAGAGGCCAACACAGGAGTGATTGTATGTAAGTTTGCAAACAAAACAAGTTACTAATTTATGTTTTTCTACAATCGTATTACAACAACTACACACCGACATTTCTTCTAGTCTGTCCAAAGAAACTGCACTCGCAAGAAATATACGTATGCAAGAAGATGGAAATATACGCGTAGCGATATAGTCAGCAAACCGCACAAATTGCGTAAAATATAACCGAAAATTCACTTAAAATGTAGCAGCAAAATACGCACAATTTTCTGCTCAAATTAGATATCCAATTTTCACAATTTTCAAGTAAGTTTTACTCGGTGAAAAAGCAAAAATAAACAGCGCGACTACAAACACGTCCGCACACAGACAGTATGTACATTTGGAGCATTTACAATAATTGGAGTGGTTTCATTCTAATACTTACGATACTTATTTTTATTTTATTTTATAATATTTGAAAACATTCTACGTACAAACAATAAAACAACACGACGTATTCTAACCTCTACTTGAGGTTATGACGGTTATCTACCGAGATGAATCTCTTAAGCAAATCAACTAGCAATTTATCTAGTAGATGCAGTACATATATGATGCATAAAATTCCTACAATTATATTATTAAACGATTTCTGTACATAGCGATATTGAGCATTCCAATTATCTTATAAATGCCATGACATGTTCAAAGTTTTGCTTACCTCGTAGTCAGCACAAAAACTAAAACACACCCCGCAACAATTAATTACACAGTTAACCCTAATCTGCCCTAATCGTATACTATTATAAACTATAACATGTAACGGACAAATGAATGAAAACGTTGATGATACGCACGTGCGCGTATGCATTCTATGTACCTAATCCATAGACGCATAAACAATACTAAATCATATAACACCGGCACCGTAATGAATAGAGGTGTTGTGTTGACGTTCGCAACTTACAAATATTACAAATAATATAATACAAAACGCAGATATATTAATAGAAAAGTTACAGCGCACAACTTAGATACTAATTAAATCATATTAGATATATATTATCTAATTTAATCTTTAAACTATCATTTTAAATAGGTACATACCTACTTAATATGTATGCATATTTTACCAATTTTTTATTATTCGTCCTACGCGCCAAATGTACAAAAGCAAAAATTCAATCTTTTTTTTATATGAAATAAATATTTACAGAAATACAAAGCAAAATATTCTTGCAGAGTTATGAAAAATATATTGAGAAAACATTTGCAATAAAATATTATTAATGCTACATAACATATATATTTTTTAAATGTTTTCCTAATATATTTTCTATAATATATTTTATGCATATTATATTAATATAATTAATATTCAAGAAAAATTTAATATTTTTTAAATATTTATAAAATATGAAATAAATATAGTTGGTCACTGGGGTTACTTTCAACGCCTGTGATGGTTTTATTGCACTTCCATTGGCCTGGGTTGTTTTAAACAACCTCCATCCATGGCAGAACTTATATCCATCTTAATTAAATTAATATTTATCGCAATTAGACTCTTTGCTTTCTCTGGTGTGACATTCTTAAAATTTGTTCATATAATAGTTGCTGTTGGTATATTTTGGTTAGGATATTTTAGATCTTTTAGATCTTAGCCATCCAGATTATAAAGTACTTATATATTTTATAAGACGATATATAACAACGCAGTAATTGATTCGAAGCGAGACTATCATGACCATCCGCTATTATCAGCGGCGAACCCAAGTAGGGACATTTGGCCTGTTGTTCGTTCTCACATTGGTGGGACTATTGGTTATACCCATCCTACTTCTTTCAATCTTAATTAAGAGTTTATTGTATCATTTTAAAATTTGCTAGTGTTAAGTTTTTTTTAATTAATTAATTCATTCAATTGTCTATTGGTTACTTGTGCTGATTTAATGCGGATTCTATTCAATATTGTCGTTGAAATGTTATACGTCTGCGTTGTACGATTTTGAGAGAGGGATTATTGTAAGAAAAACAATTGTAGAGTTTTGTTAAGAACTTTTTTGTTCGACTATTGACGTGAGTAGACGTGTTTTTAAATCTCTGTTGCCATTTTGTAATCCATTTTGATATTGTTAATTTTAATTCTGTAATTTATTTAGTCCATCAAGGAATTCTTATTGTGATAATTGTTAATGTATTGACGTGTACACGTAGGAGATATAAGATCAATTATTATTTTTTTTGTTTAGGAAGATATATTTAGATATATACACACTTAGTTTATTTTTATTTGTGAAACCACGTGGATAGATATACAAACGTTGTGTATTTTGGATAATCTTCATGAACAAACAAAACTTTTGCTTTGCATAGGAAATAGCATTGTCCTATTTTAATTTAGAGTCAAGTGCAGTTTTAATTTTAGGTCAGATCCTTCAGTTCAAGGTTTTTTTCTGCACAATCTGTAATTTAACCCGTTGTTGAAATAAATTGATTGTTGATTAGCGTCATTGGGTTAAAAAATTCTGTTCTTTTATTTTATTTTAAACCTCTTACAATTTTTCGGGTAATTAAGAAAGTCTGATTTCATTCACTCACAATTTAGTTTTCGTGGTTAGATTCAAGTTTTAATTCGCGAGGGTAACTCTGAGGTTAATTGTTCTTTTGCGTCCATTTGAAAATTTTATCCGTTGAGCTAGCTAATTTTATTTCTCTTTTTCATTGTAAAATTCATTTAGCATTGTCATTTAATACAATCGGTACACAGTAATATGTATACAGTGAGCGTGTTCTGAACTTTAAACTGGATGATCTATAGCATGTAGGTGATTGCACTTTGTTGCTTGGAAGAGGCGCTATCGCGGGAGAATTATGGCGAAATTTGTTGATAATTTTGATTAATGTCCATGTGAGAATTGCAACCAGTTACTGCTATAAAGCGCTATTGTAGTCGACGTGAGTTATTGTATCCTGTATGGCCATTTGAAATATGATTTGGTGGCAAGTTTCCAGTGAACACTGAAAGTTAATTTAGATAAAAAAAATACAATACATATTTTGTTTCATTCAAATAATATTATTTTCAGTATAAATAATGTTTTAACTGATGAAAAAAGGTAGGCATCATAAAATATTTAATGAATGAGTAAGCCCGAAGGAGAATATTACAATGCTATGCAATTTTAGCAACAGAAAGATCTATGAGCGTCATGAATGCGTAGGCTATTTAAAAAAATTAAATTACCTTGGACTGGACTTAAACAAATTTTCAATACTATAGTGGACGCCTGTATATAATTATAGCGATTTTAGTTTCACTGTTGTGTCCAGATAAGTAGGCATTTAAAGTGTTAATACCTGAAACCAATGCAAATACAAACTATGGGACCTCAACCGAAGGTTTGCAATGATTTATTTTTTACAAAAGGCCAACTAATAACGTTATTATTAAAAATAGGATATTGTAGTTTATATAAAGTAATTTTTCTGAGTAGAATTTAAAAATGGAATAATATACAGGCTGTTCCATTTAAAATAAGTCAGTTAGTATGCGCTTTTCTACATTTGGGACACACTGTATAGTCAAAAATATTTTTAATTTATGCAGCGTTCAAAGAGTAAAGAGCAGAGTGTTACCTAATTTACCGGCACCGAAAGCGACGGTAGAGTACCGTGAAAAATCGCGGGGCAAGAATTCAGAATTAAAAAAGAAAAGGTGATGCGCTTCCGCTTTACAAACCTTCGAATAAGAGGGATGATATTCGGCAATCATGCAGGGTGCCAGCCGGCTCGTCGGCAAGGGAGTGGGTTGATAGTAACACAGACCCAAAGATGGATAAAATTTCGGCGCCACCTGCTTAGGTTTACTTACCCTGTCATGCCCCTAGGTAGATACAGCGGGGCATGTCTTATTTGAATGTCCACTCATTGATGAGTGGCGGTCGCGTACGGAGGTTAGGGCATTAGCTAGGGGGTTAAATTGGCCGCGACGCGAAACAGATATTAGAGATAATGAGTCGATCGAATGGTGAGAATTTTTTAGTAATGTTGCTAAAGAACTAGATAGGCTACGGCATGATATTTAGATAGTTAGTAGGGTAGCGCGCTTGTAAATGAATATTTTATGCTCTTTAGTCGTCGGAATTGGTGTTAAACTACAAATATTTTAAAATATAAATCTTTATTTAATTACTCTTGGTTAGAATAATTAGGATTAAGTTATTTTTAAGTATTAGAATAGGTACTGCTGTTGTTTTGTTTGTTTTTTAGGTCATCATCTTTCCTGTTCAACTTGTGAAAAAAGGGAGCAGCTACGCGAGAACGGCAAGGCTGTCGGAATTTGAGGAGACGTGGAGGCTGCTTCTTCGGCACTCAGAAGGATAATAATAATTTGCTATCAGTAATAAGGTCTGGGACTTCTTTCCAGATCCTCCCAGAGTAAGGTTTTTGCCATGGTTTTCCCTTACTCCGTGGCCATTGATTTTATATAAGTATATTATATATAATCAGTGTCCTTGGCGAATGCTGGGAGATAACGAAAGTCGTTCCATGGGCGCATTTAATAATAACTGATAGCTGACTGATTTACAGTAGACTCGCGATTATGTGAACTAATCACATTTCACATATTTTATCATTTCTCAAAAGTAGTATTCATATAGTCGTTCATATAGTACTTAGATTAGGTAGCCTCGTGTAGTACCTTTTTTAGGTGGAGCACGGGGTTGGGATGATTTGTAATAATTTAGTTTTCATAAATAAAGTATATGTCATCGCCCCAAGATAAGCAGGAATCCACGGTGATAAATGAAAATCGTGGGGTAAAGCGGTTTGCAAAAACTCATACAAGAAAATAAAAGGATGTTTAAACAATTATATTGAATTTGACAAGTAAATGAAAGGATAAGTAAATGAAAAGATAAATAATTATTATTAGATGAATGAATTAAATGAATTAGAAATGTTCTACTGAGTTAGCAGCAAGTAGCACCCTCCGATCCAAGATATAACAAAGTTCAAAACCTCACACAAAACGAGGGGAAGATTCCTAGGTTAAGAATAAAGAGGGAATAAAAAAAACCTCGAGGTTTTTCAACGAAGAGAAGAAACAAGTAACAGAATGGCGTTGGAGATGCATGGTTCTCAAATTATATCCCAAAATATCAGGCACATCCGCCGTAATAATCACGAAGTTTCCACTTCGAACACAAACGAAGATATTGCCAAGAAAATCCACAGATGTGTGAAAATATACAAAATTCCCAAGAATTTTTTACTCGTGAGAGCGCGTCTATCAACAACCAAGAAGGAACAGGATGCGGAAGAATGAATACGTCACGCAACCAATCAGAAGACAGCCCAATTAAAACAAGAATAAGGACATGGAGGTGCCCTCTAACGTCGAAAGGGTGTAAACACAGAATAGCGGATCAAGGTGAAACAGCGATCAATCGAATGAATCGATGTGTGGAACCGATAATACCCATATGAAAGATTGTTACTCTGTCCAAAACGAACGGATCTAACCTTACCAAAAAGAAATGTCAACAACAAACTACCTTAACACAGTCTTCGGTGGGACACCATACATTATTGTATACATTGTACATGTACATTTCGAATATTTTTTTCTATTTTAATTTTCTGAAATCATTCCGAAAATTTGTTTCCCTCAATGTAAGTAGCATAGATCTTTCGTTTAGAGTACACCTATACAAATAAGTCTCCTTCTTTTCATCTTTCTTTTTTGGTCATGTACCTTATAATTATTTTGCAACTGGCGAATATGAGAACCTTTATGTTTTTAAGAGCCAAGAAAAAAAGGAGAAGAAGAAGCTGGATTCAGTACAGACATAGCAAAAAAGATTTCTAATTACTTAAATGAATGATGCAAAGCACTAAAAAACAAGCAAAAGTCAATTCCAGTATATATCTCGGGAGAATTCGTTATTCGTTCAATAGCTTCGACAAACACCAATACGAGATTGTCTTGTCGTCTAGATTATTACGTAGCGTCATCAAAGAACCATTAGGAAAATGAAAAGGCATTTAGCAAATTGTGCGTGAACGCCAGCGTGGGTGCACTAAGCGATTGCCCGTCGAAGAAGCTACTTCGTACAAGCGACGTTACAATATGAATTAAATTGTCTACGTATACCCACACATTAGCGTGGCTTAAGGGCGGATATGAGATTGACGATTACTCCAACAATTGGTTTGATAACGACGCAGATAAGAACTAATCTATTCACTGGTTGATTGTGTGATAAGTTGATACCGATTTCATGCTACCTCTGGTTAAAATAGTCACGCAAACGCAGTGAAATGAGCTGAGTTGTGGTTTAGGTGGGGAAAATTGACGTTTGCGGGCTTTGTTTGCGATGCCAATTTAATCTAGAACACGCTGCATTACCCACATTGAAATTTTCCATATGGAAAGATACCAAATAACTACTGTATAAACACGGATATGGAAGGTATTAAAACAGGAAACCATAAATGCCACAAATCAATATTTTTGGGACATTACAGACACAATCGGGTCTATTCCGTATCACATCGTAAATATTTTAGCGATCATATAGTTAGCCTCTAAATTTGCGCAATAAACCTAACATAAATAAATGCAAGAGAAACGTAAAAGACTTTCTTTAAAAAAAATACTTTTATTCCTAAGGGGTTACTTAATTAATTAAATTTAAATTTCTATGGATTGTGAATGTATTTACTCTTAGTCGATATTATCGCTAACTTGTATATGTTGTACCGTACTTCTATGTTCGTTGGGAGAATACCTGCTCATTGCATAAACTTTTCTCTAGTTCCTCTATTCATAGTGCTTAAATTATGAATTTATTTCGAAATATTTATTTTTTTACACCCATAATATGCTAATAATTTAACACCAATGCAGACTACTAAAGAGTGTGAAATTTTCTTTTATAATACGTACTACTCTAATAACTATCTAAATATTATGTTGTAACCTATCTAATTTTTTAGCAGCATTACTAAAAAGTCATCGAGTGTACATTCAAATAAACATGCGCCGCTATCTACCCCACCACATTCACAATGCGAATCATTAACCCTCCCAATTCTACATAAATATGATTTAAAATTAGTGTGATACGTTATAGGAGAGATATATTATGTTCCCTTATACAGGAAAATAAGCGTTGTTATAGTTCATTTATTCTCTCTTATTAAACACGTGCTTCCAGGTTGTCTTCTCACTAATTTCTATAAAAGTGTTATCACTCTGCCATTCAGCAGTTATACATATATACTTTTGTACTTTCACAATATAACTTAACGAAAGAATTGTCAAACGAAGAAGGACGATTTCTCCCGTGAAAAAAAAATCGGTTTTTTTTTTGGGAGGGGGGTTAAAATTTTTGGTCGATTGGCCGTTTTTTGACATTACCAATCAATTATAGGAGCAATTAAAGCGAAAGAAAAATTGATAGGAGCAGCACAGCGAGTGTGGGTTCTATGTTTTTGTCAGAAATCATCCAATTCGTAATCCATGCTATGTAAAACGTATAGGAAAGTAGATTATGCTCAAGAAATTTACGGCTTTCACACATAGGAGTCGTTAAAGATTTTTTTGGTCAGTAAAGAGATAGTTTGAACACTTTAAAGAACGGCGTAGTCTCCATAACAACTTGTCGACAAAATGATGACGTGGACTATAAAGTTGCCGGTAGTTTCCCTAAAGAACTCCGCTTGATGCAGGAATGGAAGTATATAGCAGATTATGTTTTTAACACATTCGAAGTAGCTTTGTATTTGAAGAAATTCCTGAGAGTATTTATATCATGAACCAAAGATCTGCTCTTGGTTTAAATGCCTCAAAAGAATGATTAACCGTTTTCTTGTGTTTCAGCGTGTCTATAAATTTCATACTGCTTCCGTCACTGAGAGAAAGAAATGCGTTAACCTAACAATATCTACTATGTTAACACAAAAGGTGTTAATGCAACAAATTTTGTATTTAATCCGACTAAAATGAGTCATTTGTGCAACTATTTATTTGTGTTAAAAAAATCTGTTGACTGAAAAAACTTAGATGGTTGAAGCTAAAATATCTAAAAACTTTTTGTTTGGATGGACCGAAATGGTAATGTTAAAACAAAAAATCTTAGTAGTTGAAGGAAAACATTCATAGCATAATATTGAAACTAAAAAATGGTTAACTTAACCGAAAAAGGTGTTTGCGCTTTGCGCACCTACAAATGTAGATCTTAAAAGTAGGCGTATATACTACGTTATCCGTTTTGTGTATAGTAATTGTTATGTAGAGAGATCTTTTCTTGAAAACAATATCATAATTACAATGTATATTATTTCTACTTTAGGTTGTAATACAATTTAGTAATTCAATATTTGTATATAATGCAATGTATGTACCTACATATATTAATGTAGGTATATTACCTCTACCGTCAGATACTCATTTGATCAATGTTGTGACGTGATTTGATCGCTTGCTTGCTGTTAAAAAGCATCAGATGTCACACTGTCTTCCTTCGTGGCTCGTGATATCGTGATATATTGTGAGTTCTAATACTAGTACAATACTAACATATTTTTTAATTATTAGATACCTATTATATATTAAATGGGGGGCGAGCGAGTAAAAGAATTATTAATCCAGGGATTTGAATTTAACTTCAGCATTTGCAGGTAAGCACATTTTGATTTTTATAGACGTTTTTGCAAATTAACGCCATATTAGCTATTAGCACAACATAATACAACGGTACATTAAGGCCGAGAGTATATGGTATTTATTAGATTGTAGAATACATTTTCATAGGCATAGTGTGTGTGTGTACCTACCTACCCGGAGGTTCTGGACATAGAAACAATCCATTTACCGCCCAGAAGACGGTCGGAAGTGTATTCAAATATATTTGTAAATACATGTTTTTAGGCATTATTTTTAAAAACCTAATATTATTGCAAAGTGTACTTTCATATTTCCTACTTTATAACTGTTGTGAAGTTATTAATAAATATATGAACTTAATTTAGTTATATTTTGTTTCCAAACCCCAATCTGCAATTAATAAAATTTCCAAAATTATTAGGAGATTATTTGGATGAACAAAATTTTTGCTTCAAATCAACCAAAAATAAAATGTTTACATTGACACTCCTAATTTTGTGCACTCAATACGTTTTATTTGCTAATGTAACCATAAAGATGCATTGAAGCAAGAATTTGTTTTTGTAGTTTCAACACGATTTCGAAGCAGCAATGCTAGTTAAACAAAACATTTTTTTTTGTTGTTCTAACATACTTAGAGCTGTATTAACAAATCAAAACCAATGTTACATCAACTAAACTAAAATGTTGCATTAACAATTAACTTGCTTAAATTGAAATTGAGGGTTCAGTTGAATCAACGAGTCTATTATTTTTAAGTTAACAAATATATTTCAACAAATCGTAAATTTCAATTTAACAATAAATTTCGGTGGGCCGTATTTAATGCAAATTTTTTGGTTGGTTATACGTGTTTTGGTTAAATCAATGCATTCCTTTCCCTCAGTGGCAATGGTGGTTAAGAATTTTTTGAATTGACGGGCATGAAAATGCATTTGAGAAATAAAATCATTAAATATTCAGAACTTCCTCTATTAAACTATACCAAATAGATACCAACTTATATTCTTGTTAACATTGACACTGCCTAACTACTCACCAATTACCAAAAAATGGTAGCTATAAATAATAACTTTCAAATATGATAACTTTTTCTATGTGTCCTAAGTATTCTTTCTCCGGATGAGGGGAGGACTCATAGATGAAGAGAAGTTCAAATCCAATCTAGTACTGGCTGAGTATAAATTCTATTATCCGAAAAAGCGACAAAGGTAACTTATTTTTCATTCGATCTAACATTATTTAAAAAACTCCATGTGAAATTGCAGTAAAATATACATTGAACAATACTTCCAGTATTTTAAGTTCAGACTTAGACGGCATCAATATAATTACCCATGGACGTATTCCAGTAGATCATATGTTGCGTACAGCTTATCAATATGACTTTCAGCATATCTTGCTTATAGAGAAATAAGATAATTGCAAAAAAACATTTGTTTTTGGAAATGACGTACACATATAGATTATTACAATACCTTTACATTTAATAATTTAAGATCCATTTATTCCCCCCATCTTACTATGAAATTGAAGAAACTTTACTGAAACAAGGTAAGGACTTATCTTTCTAGTTATCTCTATACTATATTACATCTGCCGTTGTCCATCTCTTTAGCTCAGCCCGCCATTTTATTTTTGCTTTACGTAGTACTGTGGTAATTAATGGCGAATTGTCATATATTTCACATTTCTCGTAATTTTTAATTCATTAATAGTCACTTAATTATTTCACTATGTTTATATTTTTGACTGTCAACAGTATGTTTGACTGTTATAAGTATGTTTGAATTAAAGTATTGCCAAAGTGTCAGTAGCGGGTAAAAAAAGTTCATTAATTCGTTTGGTATCCGATCCCCATATCTTGACATCTGTTGCATTTCCTTGGTAAATTCTATTGTACAAAAGTATTTCAAATATTTTGTGGAAGACTAATAAAATTGCGGTTGATCGGTAGTTAGCTGTATCTGACGCATCACTAGCTTTGAGTATATTTATGTAATCTTCCGTACATCAGAATAGCTTGGAACGTTAGATTGAAAGTTTTGGCAAGTGACACGGATAAAATAGCGATAAAAATCCGTGGTCAAAAAGACAGATACTGAATCATCACCCCCAGTTTGATTCTCTTTTGACCAACCCTTCAAGGTTTTGGGATGAGTGGAAGGTCAAACAGAATCCAAAGCTTCAATACTAAAACTGGTATGCAGATGAGTTAAAAAGAATCACAGGTTCTAGAGTAAGAATATATGGCAAACCCTTAAATCATAAAAAAAAATATGTTATGGGCCAAAATACCATCGTATATCAAACGGAAATAATGGCAATAGAAACAACGCCCCTAGCGCGCTGTAAAGTTAATCCTTGACCCATGGATTAATATCCAATCAGATAGTTAGTTAGCAACTTATCAAGTAACCTCAAAACTAACTTGGGATTGGCTGAAACCATAAAAAATCTTGGCCAGAAACAACAAAGTCACTTTGGTGTGGGTGCCAGGTCATAAGTTGACGAAGCAGGCAACGAACTGACAAATAAGCTTGCAAGAAAGGGCTTCGAAATAATATTCACAAGACCAGAACCGGGTCTGGAAATAATTAAAGCTATGGTAAGTGGTATAGTGGCTGAGTGGATTGTAGGAAAACACCAGATTCACTACAACCATCTCGGCAACTAGCTGAGGATGTACTGGCTGTTAAGCGAGTTCAGCTTAGAAGGATGACGAACCTGCTGACTAAACACCGCTGTTTAAGAAAGTACCTACATAAAATAGAGGTCTTTAATGATGAAGCTCATATGTAGGCAATGCAGCGAGGTGGAGGAGACAACTTATCATGTAGTTTTCGAATGCGTTGCATTGGATCGGCATATACTATCATTGCTGGATCAATTAACCTGATGGCTGATCTGCCGGAAAAAAAGTTTGAACGTAGGCTAGTAAATCTAGTAAGAGGTACTAACCTGCAGTGTTAAGAAGATAGAAAAAACCTGATTCGTGCTCAGTGACTAAATCAATCAATCAACTCGGAATCTGGCTGTCTCTCAACTTAATAGATTCATATTCACTAACGTGGTTGGTAAAGATGTGGCTCATAACTTCCAATCCAGAATTATGCGTTATTGAATATACATTCTTGAAGAAGATTGTAACTCATGAGCTGTATTTTGATCTGCACCATGGAGCATTTTTTCAAGCATCCTTTTTTTTTTTTGTTGTCTCTTAAGTACATAATTCCAGAGATGTTTAGGACTACATTGTGAATTATAGAAGTTTTGATGGTTACAATATAATTTTTATAAGTTATATTTACTGGTTTATTAGCTAAAGATTTTAATTTTGCAAATTATTCTAGCGATAACTTTCTAAATATGCTCTATCTTCTGTAACTCTAGAAATAAGGAGTCTAGAAAGGAGTTTTCCAATCACAATATTGGTTATCTAGTTATTGGAAGTTTTGGATTGGTGGTATTATGGAATAAATAGTAACAAAACCAGAAATTACGTTCTTTCCAATCCTTTTAAAAGGATATTGGTTGTTTCTTTGAATTGACTTGGACATCAATACAAAATAACTAATTTCTGCAATGCACGAAATTATGATCCCAGATCATTTATCCTTCACATCTATCATTTATAATTACGCTGACATTTTTCAACCACAGTAGCTAATCTCTTTAGCTCTAATTTGAAATATGACACCATCAACGGCTTCACACATTTTCTCTTTTTATTATTCTCCCGAGGAGTAAACCATCCCTTCCCATCTGCAGCGCCATGAAAACTATCTCAGCCGCAGTTATCCATAATTCGGTAACCCAATTCCGTCCACGACGAAAAGATATACGCGCTGCGTCTGGTGCGCCTTCGCCACTCGAATCGCTCCTGCATTAATGAAGTTTAGGGGTAACGTCTAGAGGCCAATACGTTATCTTTCGGGGTTCCTGCTTCAAGAGGAGAGGGCGATAAAAAAATGGGACTACTAGGTCAACTGGTCGTGATTCAGCGCTATCTGGCGGTGATGTTGGAAGGGCTTTGCGGCTCGCTGGCTGGTCGTTGCCGATTTCAGAGCTGTGTCCGTGTTGAGAATGTTGGATTAATTCGCTTCCTGTTGTATATAGATTGGGGTTCGTTAGTATGCGTCTGTGGTGGTATTATTACCGGATTATGTGCTGGTTGCAGTTATATGTGGACATAGATGCGAATTTGGTTTCAATATCCAATTTCGAACTGTTCAAATAATGATTAACTAATTAAAGTTGTTATTCCAATAGGGATAGTTGCATAACGGTGTGAGTTTAATGTCTATCTCCATAAATACATTGATATTAATACAGTATACTTAATATGGACTCTAATTAACGACATATTAATAATAAATAATAATTATGTTATTGATGAATCCTCTGATTGGACTGTGTAATTTAATAATAAAAACAGTGGCGGCTCGTGAGAATATTGAGTGGTGGGACCAATCACGGGCCAGCTCCTGCTCTCTCCCCTCCATTTTATTATTTTTACAAAGTTTTGAATCAGTTTAGCTCAGGTTGCAGTAATTTATTGCTAAAGGCCATTATCACAGTCGTGATTTAAGGATTAAATATGGAAAGTTCGAGTATGTTTTTTCTTATTTGCATCGATTGTAAGTCTAAAGTGAATTTTAAACCGAAGATTATGATCTACGGTTTAAACCGCGATTGTAATAATAGCCCTAACTAAAATCACCTAATATCAACACAAAAAATTTAATGTAGCCAAATTTAGAAGCCATTTTAAAATGAAAAATACAATACAATATTATATTGTCGGTAATTCGAAAAAAAAAAAAAATGTTAACCAAAGTAAGCCGGTAGAATATCAAAATTCTCGCATATGTATATACCTTCGATATATTTTTTTTATTTCTCTCTATTTTATGAATTGAATGTTGTATAAGGAACCGCATTTGTGCATGTCGGCAAAATATAAAGAACGCTCGATTTTTCGTAAATTGTTGCCTGGAATATGTTTTATATTTTAAAGTACATATACCATTTGCCGACACCGACATTTTGGGAAGACGTAAATTTTGTATTTCACTGTACACAAAGACATAAATGTTAAATTAAAAACCTAGGAAATGTTACGAGGATCAAATAAAATTTTAAATCATCCTGTCCTCGTTAGGCTAATTCTAGTGTACCCCAAAATCGAATACAATTTATGATTATGTTTAATACATATCGATTTTTGTCAACTCTCCCGTTGTTGTAATTTTACGTTTCCAAAAGGCTGAGTTTAATTTAGTTAAAATATTTAACTTACCAAGCACAGAAAAGCTAAAATCATTGTTCATGTGTATCTTCGATTTCTCATGCATTTTAATTCTTTTCCAGATGTGCACTAAGTCCGTAATACCATCCTTCGGCCATGTTAATTCTCCTCCGAATAAAATGCAAGGAAAACAAAAAAACTGCTTGCTTTTGGCCGTAACCGTAATTCAATCATTTTTTAAGTAAATGTTTTTATTAAATTTTCTTGTCCGTATTTTAGAAGCAGACGCAGAAACATTTTGAGTTTCTGAAATGTCCAAAACCGGTTACGGCCATTTTACTGGTTTTATCTCGAATTTTTCTTCTAGGGAATACGAAGAAAATGCTTTATTCAATAAGTTACAGATGCTGTTCATTGTAACATAAAACAACAAACACAAACACGCATACATGGTACAACAGAGAAAAAAATATAATAAACAATAACGACGGAACGCGAGGTTATTAACCTGGCACCACTCACTAGCGTCTTTCCTATACTGATGACGCGCTAAGAATGTATCCTGACTAACTACCACGTGACTCGATCAACCAACGGAGAGCGGCCAAGATGTGGCTGGTCTCACTTCAATGTAATTTTTTGCCGTGTAGTCCAACTATCCCCTCTTCCGTTAGTTCTCCGCGAAGACCCCCAAACGTCTGAAATCGGTGCCAATATAGATGTGGCTCCTCGCTCACCGCTTATCTGCACAAATAAATATAAAGCGTGTTTCGTCGCATTCAAATCGTGGAAATCGCAACGTTTCTTCTATACTAAAATGTGTGTGTACGTGTATTTATTTACAGGAAATAAAAGCTTTTTAATGATTAATTTGTGATTTGCAACGATGCGGTCATGGCCCCGTGCATCTAAGAAGGGAGGAAGTGAAGAAGGACGACCTTCTGCCAAGATCTTGGACATGCCTCAAAATTTACGAATTGCTGTTTCTGAAGCAAAAAGGCTAATGTTAAGACGTGAATCGACCTGTCGACATGAGCAGTAATAGTTATATCCGCCAGCTGCCAACATCTTCGACATCCCTCAAGATTTACGTATTATCGTTAATGAAATCAACAAACAAACCCTTAAACTAATAAAATCTCGTTCATTTTAGAGATATTGACAAAATTAAGAAAATAATTGGTATAAAAAGCAATTATATTATTTTATTACTTCTAGTTTATTAATTTAACAAACCCATTAATTTCACTTAAACAATAAGTACTCCTCAATTAACAAAGTGAATATTATTAAGAATAAGGATTATCTTAACCACAACTGTAGCTAATTTAATGTAACTATTATGTTTAAATTACTTTTTTTCAAACCTAGCCCACACTGCTGTAAACAGGTTCTTTGATCTAAACATTATTATTATGGCGAAGTTCTCTACCCATATAGTTACGTTCAATAGGTATATGTGATACAGCCATTGTTGTAAAGATGGCGCCTTTACTATGTCACTCAACTGGTTATAAAAAGTTGATTTGGTGCATTTACCAGAAAAACATCGTATGCCGGCGAAGAAGAATTCGCAAACGTCACATACAGAACAAAATAAATTAATGAGATCAAAACTTCTGAAATCAAGGAATTTATTCCTTGATCTAGCAGTCCAGCTTTACTGTATCCAAAACCCTACTGAAAATTCACTATTGCATTTGTAGCAAGTACTATGCAGTTTATGCTCCTTTTATAGGTAGCTTATATCAACAATTTGTAAAACTATAAAAAACACATTATACAGTAAATAATTATTTACAACTAGGTATATTAATTATAGCAACAGCGTAGTTAATCTGCGCGCAAAATGTTAATGTCAGTTCATTACACAGATTTGTAATAGTAGCAAAAACACTGTAAATATGTTGTTGAGGATTAGTTGCAACTATTACCATTGGCCTAAACGTACTGTTTGCAACAAGTGATCTGCACTTAATGCTACTGTAATATATAGGTTATGTCAAGCTAAACTGTATAACAAAAGTGTGCATTTTGTTGCAAAAAATGCGATAACTTTGACCAACATTTTTTTGGGAAATTTTAATACAAGTTGTGCTCGTCCCTAAACTTTATAATTGTTTGAAAATTTATATTTTTTTCTTGTGTAAAGCGACAATATTAGTCACACTAAAGTTATGATTAAATGATAAATCATTAGAAACATGATAAATACAAATAAGGATAGCCCTAAAAAAACTTGCCATAATGTATGTATTTCTCATTCGATCAATTGCAAATATTAAAATATCTGTAATTATTATTACGCCAGTTAGTAATATTTTAATTTTTGTCAATAGTTTTTCAAATCTACAAAAAAAAAAGATTTGACAATTGTGGAAATTTCGGAACTTCATTACAGTTAGCGCATTGATTGCCACAATTAGCATCGGCATTCAAACGAAGTGAATTCGGAATCAGGTGAAACTAGTGTAAAATTGTATGTTACGCAAGTTTGTAACAAGCATAATATAGGAAATTCATGCATATCTGGAGCGCGGCATGTGTATTAATATGCAGATATGAATGAATACATTTCCATAATGATGCATATGTGATTATTACCGACATACATCAAGCTCTTATGGACAAATATAGAATATCATATTTGTGTGGAAGTGTGTTCATTCTATTATCATTATTCGTAAATTACTTGGTGGATAATGTATGCATGCAAGACAGGCAGGTGATAATACACTGCGATCTAAAACATCTAGTGTGTCGTTTAATCTTGCCGACCTTACTGTTGGACGTTGAATTCCAATCCTTTTGAAAAGTGCAGGATATGAGCATAAGACATAAAATTGACGAAATAATGATTTTTATTGACAACTTGAATGTAAATGCATTAGGGCTGACAGAACATTGGCTAAGGCCTGATTATAGTATTGGACTTCCAGGATTTCACATGGCTTCATGTTTCTCCAGGGCGCATGGATACGGGGGTTCTTGCATTTTCTTGAGAGACGGCATTCCGTATGAAGAGATCCTAGAGCTGAAACAAATGAGTAAAGCAAATATTATAGAATGTAGTGCAGTAAAGCTTATGAAATTAAAAATAATCATAATTAACTTATACAGACCTCCGTCGGGTGATTTAGAGCAGTTTTTCTTAAGCTTAGATGACATGTTAGCAAAACTCCAAAACAATTACAAAATTATAGTAAGTGGAGATTTCAATATTGACTTAAATAAAAAAGACGTAAATGCAGCGAGACTGTTAGATACATTTAATATTTATAATCTATATCATACTATAACTGAACCAACTAGAATTACTAAGACATCAAAAACTTTGATCGACAACATATTTGTAAATAATTTTGACTTTGAATCAGTAGTTATAACCACAACGCTATCAGATCACACTGCCCAAAAATTATCATTTACAGTAACAGAAGAATGCTCAGAGAAGACAATAATTGAAAAAAGATTTTTTAATAAAAATCACCTTGACTTAATAAGAGATCAAATGTTCAATACCGACTGGAAAGTGGTGACGGAAACAAATGATGTAAATGAAAGTTACAACAATTTTCTAAACATAGTACAAACAGCGTTGTATAAATTTTCAGTCAAAAGAACGGTAGCGAATAATGAGAATTTGAAATTCAATTGGCTTACTGAGCAAATAAAAATGCTATCAAAAATAAAACGACAGTTATACGAAGGATTGATTCAAAACAGGATTGATGAACATGTGACAGGGAATTCTGTGAAAGTTATAATAATGAGATAAAACGCGCGAAAAAGGAAACTTACGCAAAACATATAGCAAATAAAGCAAATTCCATGAAAGCTACGTGGGACGTAGTAAATACGCTAATAGGAAAAAATAAGAAGTGTACTTTTAGTATAAATGATCTTTGTAAGGATGAACCAAACAAGGAAAGAGTTCTATCGAATATGAATCGATATTTCGTAAGAATAAGCAAAATAAGTAATGACAGCAACGCTCAAACGAAACACAAACTCCAATCTACACCACAATCATGTATGTTTTATCCTGTAGATGAACTTGAAATAATAAACACAATTAATAATTTAAAGAACACAGCTGCCGTGGGGCATGATGTGTATCT
This sequence comes from Protaetia brevitarsis, assembly GCA_004143645.1. Lineage (NCBI taxonomy): Eukaryota > Metazoa > Arthropoda > Insecta > Coleoptera > Scarabaeidae > Protaetia > Protaetia brevitarsis. The sequence goes on from RXPK01000141.1 coordinate 446,263, forward strand.
GTGGACGTCTTAAAGCACTGTTGTTGGTACTAGCTGTTCCTCTGACTCATATCATAAATCAATCCCTAATGAGAGGTGTGTTTCCAGACCAGCTGAAACTATCGCTTGTTAAACCAATACACAAGAAGGGTCAAAAATCTGAATTTGAAAACTATAGACCTATTTCTATAGTGTCAAATATCTCCAAAATATTTGAAAAAATTGTTTATAGACGGATAGAAAAATTTATTGAAAAACATAATATTTTTAACCCCTTACAGAATGGTTATATTAGAAACAGATCCACGACGCGAGCGATGTTTCAATTACTGGAGGAGATAATAACAGGACTAGAAGCGGGTGAACAGACGGCGTGTATCTTTATGGATTTATCTAAGGCGTTTGATCGAGTAAATCATCGAGTGCTCCTTGAAAAACTGGAAATTATGGGTTTCCGTGGATATCCTCTTCAGTGGATCGAATCGTATTTAGCAAATAGACGTCAATGTGTAGTAGGTCATGATGAGAGAGGACGTGAAGTTAGGTCTGACTGGATGGTTGTTCCTGACGGCGTGCCGCAAGGGTCGATTTTGGGGCCTTTGCTTTTCTTATTATATGTTAATGATCTGCCCAATATAACTTCTGATCTAATTCTAATGTTCGCAGATGACACTACTATGATCACGAGAGCTAAAGGAAATGCTAATTTAATTAAGACACTGGAAAATAATTTAATGGTACTGCAAGACTGGTTTATACAACATAATTTAGAACTAAACATGAACAAAACTAAATTAATAATGTTCAACAAGAACTCAGAACATATTAGTGTCAAGCATAATGATATAACTCTTACCTGTTCCGATGAGACGCTGTTCCTGGGATGGAGGCTTGACTCCGATCTATCTTGGCGTTCCCACATTGAGCATTTATCGGGCAAATTGAGCAGTGCTTGTTATGCGCTGAAAGTTATTGCACAAAATGTGAGCATTGAATCAGCTCTTTCAGTATATTATGCCAATGTCTACTCTCGATTGAGATATGGGATTGTCTTCTGGGGAAATTCCATCGACGTGAGAAGAGTCTTCATCCTGCAGAAAGCGTGTCTAAGATCAATTTTCGGCATACGAAGGCGTGACACGTGTAAAGACATTTTTAGAGACTTTAGTGTACTTACCGTTCCGGCTATTTATATACTTGAGTGCGCATTGTTTATCAAAAGTAATTATAATGATTTTTTTAAAAAATTTGAACTAGCACATAATCATGGCACCAGAAATACATTAAATAGTTTCTTGGTGCCACCTTATACGCACTTGACTAAATTACAGAAAACTGTATTGTTCCAATGCATACGTATTTATAATTATTTGCCAAATAGTTTAAAAATCCTGCCTTTCAACACTTTCAAAAACAAATTAAAGAAAATTCTTAAATCAAGTATTTTATATAAAAATTGAAGATTTTTTTACAATAGAAATACGTTAGCAAACACTCAAGTTTTACTTTATTCGTTATCGTAATGTGATGTATATTGTGTATGTGTGTATATGTGTATTTCTTTTAACTCCAATTGACATTGACTTGTTCCACACACTTTTGTATTTATGGAATGAAAATATATTATTATTATTATTATTATTATGATAAGGTTGCAATTTAGGTAAATCTTCCTTTATAATTCACATCTTCCCAGGCACAGGATAGTTTTAGAAAGATGGATCCATATTTTATTATGTTCCTCGCAAATCCATTGGCTTCCAGTACCATTCCTAACCTACCCAGATGTTCTTCCAGTTTGTAGTGGCCTAGATGGGTTCGTGTTAGGACACGAATATTGTCTTAGGTTGATACATTCTATAGATCTCTTCCAGTTTTCGAAAGACCTTTACCTTGTCTCATTCCTGGGAGTTTTCCTAGTTTTTGGATTTCCCGCCGTACTTCACTTGTGCCATTACACTACTATTTGCAAGGGCTCAAGTTCTAATTTTTTTTTTGAGGCATTATTTGCTAATTCATCTCCTACTTTTTCTACTTTATTTGTTCTGGTACCCAAATATAAGAACAACCTTGTTCCTTTTGCCCAGCTTGTTCAGTTTTCCTAGATTTTCTCAAACTATTTTAATCTTTTGTCTCCTGTAGTTTCTATAAATATCGAACTGGACGCATCTTTCAGTACGCTGTGTCTTCACCTGGAAGATCACTATTCTAGTTCACTCTATCATTTTGGAGCCACCCGTATACCATTTAATGGCATTTTTATTCAGTTTCTAGATGGCGTCTTGATCTCACTTGCTCTTATTGCCACGTTTTGAGTTAAATTCTTTCACAAGGCTGAAGTTTTTGGCATGTCGTCCGGAGGCATGCCTCAGGTTTAGTGACCCTTATGAAATTAATGTTTATGTCTAATCCTGCGTAGGCTTTCACGGCCGGTGTAACTATAACTAACAGCTTCTTGCGGGTTTCGCCGTGTGTCAAAACTTTCGCTCGACGTTTCGCTGTTCATACTGACAGCTTCTTCAGGATAACTGAACTGTTGTTCTGTGAATTGCAGTTTAGTTATCCTGAAGAAGCTGTCAGTATGAACAGCGAAACGTGGAGCGAAAGTTTTGACACACGGCGAAACCCGCAAGAAGCTGTTAGTTATAGTTTATGTCTAATCGTTTTTTTTTCCCTTTTGGCTGCCCTCCCGACTAATTTAAAATTAGATTTGTAGAAAATTTCTGCAATCTTAATTTTCAATTCTTTAATTTGGACTAAAATCTTTCCTGATTAAAAACTAAGTTTGATTTAATGATGTATATTTTAAACACGAAACAGATCGCGTAATTTGAGTAAAAATAATTTGTGAGGCGAACAGACCTCAAGTTATTTATTTCCCATCTATATTGCCCACACAGAATCACAATTGATTACAGAACTTTTATAGTTTAAGATCCATCTTAGATAATAAAGATTTATTAATTTATTAAGAGTATCCAAATAAAAAGCAAAAACAAATAAGTGTTACAGGATAAAAACTTCAAGAAACTATTATCAGAATCTATAACTCATAGATAGCTAATAACATTGTTGAAAGGATATTAAAAGTTTGGTTTTGAGATCTAATATATTACTTTGGACAGAGTTGCTATTCACTTCAATCTCTATTCTCTACGCTTTGATTAATAAGCGATAGCGTTATACAATCTAAAACATCCACAATAAAGTTTTTACACCCCAGAGCGATCTGCACACTAAATGTAAAGGCAGATACTAGGAAAGGGAATACGTATTACCGTGCTTGTATCTGAATGCGGAGGTTAGATGAGAAATGAGCTTTCGGAATAAAACATATGTTTAGGGGATGTTTTGCGGTGAAATTCTGGAGGTATTACGGCCCAAATCATGTTCGTTGTAAGTATTGAATTGATGGAAACTTGCTCTCAATGCGGCGCCGAGGCGGAAACAATGAGATGTAACAATGATCAGCCCGAATCGCATCGTGTACTAGAATGTGTTTTGTGCTGCTGGTTTTGTGTGTGAATGTGTATTTGTATGTCAGCAAAATTTAGGGCCCATCGTTTCACAGTTATAGCTATAAATCTCTTTATTCATAGCTGCCTAGCGGATATTGAATACTAAAATTTGTATTATTCCGTCTATGTGATGTCCATTAGAAACATAATGTTCTTTATTTATTATAAGCTGTACGATTGAAATAATTCGAGCAAAAGAATAAAATTCATTTAGAAATTATTTAAAGTTTTGTAAAATATACTATAAAATTTGATTCTCAAATGAGCATTTATAGAATCTGGTTCCTAAAAATTTGTTTCAAACTAATTCGAAAATATTGAATTAAGAATTTATTCAGCTTTAAGCGATTTCTTCTACTATAACTTATTGCTAATTTTATGATTGAATAAGACAAAGGTTGTCACCCCAATGTTATGGGATAGCTGCTAATCACTGGTTCGACTACAATATTCATTCAGAGACAATATTTCTTTATATTCGTAAATGAAGCATACACACAAAAAAAATCAAAAAAATAATTACTCAGCTTGAATATAAATGCATCACATTGAATATAACATAACTTCCTATATAAGCAAGAAGGTGATGTATTTATATTGAGAATAAAATTTGTTCAGTTTTCCAAACCCGTGAATTTGTTAGACGAAACAATTTTTTAGTTTAAATGTAATCAATATACTAAAATATATATTTTCACCACAAAAATAATTATTTTAGATTTGAGTAAATAGATTTTCTCAACTGGAAACTATTATATTTATGCCTTAATAATGTATGTACATTTGTTAGAAGTATATAAAAGTATTATTTAAAGTATTGCCATTATTTGCTTCCAAAATATAAGTATATTGAACTGATAATACTTACCTGCTTAATCTAAGCATTTCTACTATTCAAGGGTACTTATTACCTACTAATTGATTGAAAATTAATAAATAAAGAATATTATGTAATTAAATAAATTTACTGTCATACTTTATAATTCTACAATGTTTGGGAGAAGGTAGCGTGTCGGGGTACTCCAGGAGTGCGCACGGGATATTGATGCGTAGAGGTAATACAAAATGATATATCAGCATCTCTATTTTTATCAACAAACAAAAAAGTGGTTGAACCAAAATTCTTCGAATTTGGACAATCGCAAATAAAAATTTGTTGCCATGAACAGCGCAATCGAGACTAAAAAAAAAATATGGCAGAGGCCTATAAAAAGGTATGTCTTGTTTCAGGAGTGAATGCAAGTCCTACACATAATAAAAAACAATAAGATACATAGATATATACTTTAAGATATTTTAACTCAACGAAATATGTTTTTCCTTTTAAAGAAGATGACTTTACGAACATCAATTCTACCCAGTATCTCCAACATAAAATATCAATAATTTCACCTCCATTTAACCCCGAAATTACCTTCCGCTCGCATCACGAGCAGAACGTTCACCGGAAACCAAGAACGCTCATTCCCATTTCAAAAGCATCATCTGCAAATACAACACCGAAATCAGTTTTATCTTTTAATGGCAATCTCTGTATCTCCACGGGCCAAAAACCAATCCCAACTGAGCGAATTGAAATATTAATAGGGGACCGACTGTTACAATTTCCGGTGGGAATCGTTCGCGGTCCGCTTTTTGAAAGCCTACCGGAGCTCCCGGATTATTGCCCGGAGTTTTGTTGTTTATTCAATCGGTTATTGTGGCCGTTCGTCTTCTGGTGGCGTTTAGACGGAGCTATCGATTGTCTTTTTTATAGCCGTCCTTTTTATATTTATAACGTTCCGTGTGTTATCTATAGCGGGACTACGTTTTTAAGTTTATGGTTTTTGTGCCTGGGTAGATAGAAGATCACAAGCAATAATCTTATTTTTAACATTTTTTTTTTATATACTAGAACTACATATTGATTTGTCCTATGTGTAATTAAAAAAAAGGCAATTCATGGGTGACTGGAGAGTAGGCAACCAATTATACTAGTCGTTGACGTTTAACATTTCACAATGAATTATTTCTTATTTAATCATTAAATATCAATCTCAAATCACAGCAGCAGCTAAAAGCGTTCAATGTCAATATGGTACCCTCGATTGTACTCATTTGTACCAATCTACTTAACGACAAAGATTCTGAAGGTATAAATTTTGGCGCATCAGATAATAGCCGTTATTAAGTAAATCCTCTAGAATAGTACGAATAAATTCTAGATATTTCTCTCCTGTCAACCTGTACCATAGTAGAAGAATTAATCCGCATCAAACATTACGAACTTTTGCAACATGTGGACGCACTGTTAGTAATTTTTTTGTGACCAGTAGTGATCATTATTCTTATTAAGCATTCCTCTATTAGAGAAATGTGTTTCATCACTCCATAAAATACATTGTGTTCCATTCAAATTTTCATCACAGAATTTAATAAGCGATTCACAGAAAGCCAACCTCCTGTTCGAATCTCCTGGTTGTAATGTTTGTGAGGTTCGATACTTAAATGGGATATATTTATGTTTTTTTTTTAAATTCTCTGGACTGACGCGTAAGCCAATTCCTTAGTAGCGCGATGTGCTTCAAAATTTGCTAACACTGTAATTTCTACCTCCTAATTGATAATGATACTTTTTCTTCTTAAATAAGCAATCATGTTGTCTAAATTGTCTGTAAAGTTTTCGAAAGTAACGTCGATCTGGCTGCTGTCGTAAAGGATACTGTTTTGCATAATATTCGACAGTCCTTATTAAATTTTTGTGGTATACAATGCTGGAAGCATGCATTGTATACCACAAAAATTATATATATCGCATCTCTCCAAATGAGAAAATAATAGTGATATATTATCTAACACTGAACAACGAAAAATAAAGAATAATTTTATTCATTCTTCAATTCAAGCTACCTACTAATAATAATAATTAGAAGAACAACACAACAGAAAGTGAAATAACCAAGTATTTTTAATAATTAAACCTGCAAAAGATTTAAACTCAGTGCGTTTTTGACAGTTTCAAAGAACGCACTATTTGTTTTGGTTTGAAGTGAAAGAAGCCTACTATAAATTTTACAGAATGAAATTGTATGTTTGGCATCGATTCAGATCCAGTCTAACTTCTTTATTAATCGTTTTAAGACCACATTGTATTAAAATTTTTACTTCATAAATTAAAATATCTTCTAAATTTTCTTATAATATACAGGGTGTCCTATTTAAAAAATATGTAAACCTTCAAATTTCTCGGAAATGCGTTATGCGTTTGCTTTTTCGCATACTGCATACTAGTTAGCGTTAAAAAAAATTAATACTATGCAAATTTAATCTACTTCCTAGAATCAATAATAACAGAGAAAGCAATGGTGCGCACTTAATTTGAATCAGCCTGTATACAATGTGAGTCTGTACTCTGGAATAAATTCAGTAAAGCGAAGACAGTATTTTTTTCGGGAAATAAGCTCCGGCACGTCGATTAGTATTTTAAATTGCCCACTTTTTCATCTGAGAAAATTTTATATAGCGTGTCCCAAATTTGAAATATGATGACGTCATCGACGATTTTTTTAATGGCAGCCCTAATTTTTCTTTCTTTTTTTACTATTCTTAAAGGGTATATCTAATTACACATGCGTACCAAATTTCAAGTTTTTATTCCTTGTCATTAAAAAGATATTTAACAATAACTAATTCGAAAAATGAAGATATCTGATTCACCTAAATCATATCTCTTCTACAATAAATGTTCAAAATGTTGTCCATGTACTTCCTGACAATACCCTAAACGGAACCGAAACTCATTTTGAACATTTCTAATTACTTCAGCGGAAATTAGCCTACACTCCTGTCTTATTCGTTCTTTCAACACCTCAATATTTTCCGGTTTGGTTTTAAAAACTTTGCCTTTCAAGTACCCCCATAAAAAATAGTCCATTGGTGTTAAATCCGGAGACCTGGGTGGCCATTCAAAAGGTCCTCTTCTACCAATCCATCTGCCTGGAAACACATCATCTAGATACTCACGGACAGGTCTTGCAAAATGAGGAGGCGCGCCGTCTTGTTGGAACCAGATGTTTTTATTCTGGACATCAGCTTCAAGCGGATCAGGGAATAGAGTAGCCAAATTTGGAACTACTTGTTCCTGCAAGAATTTTAAATATCTCGCTCCATTGAGATTTTCTTGGAAAAAAATTGGTCCTATTACTCGATCACCAACAATTCCTGCCCAAACATTGACTTTTTCTGGATGTTGAGTGTGGCCTTCCCCCATCCATCGTGGGTTGTTGTCTTCCTAATAACGACAGTTTTGACGATTTACCTCACCGTTTAACATAAACGTTGATTCGTCAGAAAATAGAACGTTTTTTATGTTTACAATATTTCTGTTTAGTAGATCTATCATTTGTTCGCAAAACTGAAGTCTTCGATCCGGATCATCTTTGGTGAGTTCCTGTAAGATTGCCAATTTATAGGGATAAAATTTGTGCGCTTTAAGAGTTCTTGCCACCGAAGACTGGCAAACTTCGAGTTCCCTACCTATCAGCCTACTGGAGATATAAGGATTTCCTTGAATTGAAATTGATCTTTATTGAGCGCACTCTGACGATGATTATTTGTTTTCCTTAAATGCCCGTTTTCCCGAAACTGTTTTTCAATTTTGCTTACGGTACATTGAGATATGGGTGGTAAATCAGGATACTTCTCTCTGAATAAATGAGTAACTTCATTTTGTGTTCTTGTCCTATCTCCGTGGCCAATCATCATTAAAATTTCAATTTTGTGGGTTTCAGTTAAATACGGCATTATGGTTGATTTTTCAACAAACGCTGTTTCTCACTAAACGACAAACTAATAAGTGTCCTCGCTCAATTCGAGTCGAATACTAGCTTCACTTCTTACTTATTTTTATTACCTTGTTTTTTGACATTGTGGTAAGACATCAACTTGGTTTGATAAAAAAATGATAAACAAAAACCCTTTGACGTGCCATTTGTAAACTTCATGAAAATAAATTTGAATCTGATTTCTTCATTTTTTGAATTAGTTATTGTTAAATATCTTTTTAATGACAAGGAATAAAAACTTGAAATTTGGTACGCATTTGTAATTTGATATACCCTTTAAGAATAATTATAAAAAAATTGGGGTTGCCATTTAAAAAAATTGTCGATAACGTCATATCTCAAATTTGGGACACGCTCTATAAAATTTTTACAGATGGAAAAGTGGGCAATTTAAAATACTAATCGACGTGTCCGAGCATATTTTCGGAAAAAATGCTGTCCTCGCTTTACTGAATTTATTCCAGATTACAGACTCACACTGTATAAGAAAAATAAGGCAAAGAAAACAGTAAAAGGATTTTTTCCCCACTTCCAATATAAAAACACTAAAAAAACTATTAATTAAAGGTGCAAATGTGTAAATTGATTAAAGTGAAAACAATGAAAATAAAATTCAAGATTCTGACTTTAAATTTTGTATTTAGATTTGGATTACAAAGAACTCTTTTTTTATAAGCATTCGATCTAAAGTAATTAGTAACAGCGCTTCTCCCTGAGGCATTTTTACGTTTTCATAATTTACTAACAGCTTGTACATCTAATGTCGATTTTTTTTTTATGGTAAGCTCAGTTCTTTGGTAAGAAAAATTTATAAACAATAAATTAAGTAAAATACATTTATAGACGTATTCTACTATTAATTTGCAACCTTTGCTGTCAAATGCAAATACTGAAAGATCTTCGTTTGCCGCCTACCAGTAATACGCTTTTCTGTGTTAAATTAGTTAGGAGTAATTAATATACACTAATGTAAACAAAATAGTGGTTTAATTTAACGTGGTAAACATAATTAAAATAATTTTGTGCCAGCAGCAATATATACACATTGACCTTTTTGATGTTTGTTTAGAAGCGTAATTTATCTAGATATCCTATGCTAATGTTGTTTGTTCCTGTTATGCTTGGTAGATACCAATTTTATTACAATATCCCCCCATTATCATGAATAAATACAATTTTCAAGTTACCAGTCAACCAAATATACAGAGAGATGAATCAGTAACCTCATGAGAGCTTTCCCTAACTAAACAAAATTATACCGGGCCAATAAACAAACGAAATTCTAACATCGAGGCGAGGCAAGTGTAGCTTAAATAATACGGGAGTACAATTTAAACATTGTACATTCCACGGGAGGGTATATCTGCCCCACTGTTGCGGCGTTATATATTGACGCCATTATGTCTAAATTGCAGGGGCGTTGTAAGTAAAGTTCTCTTGCCCTTTTTCGACCTTCTCCGAAAGGCGTCACGACGGCCGGTGGCGCGTACAGCATTTTAAGCAGAATTAATTGAGGGGTACGGAGCTACGCGTTTCCATAATTTTCCACCATTTATCACGGTTAAAATTTGCTTTCGTTTGTCGTGTCGACGACACCAGGTTCCGTTTATTAACGAGACTATTCACTTGAACGCGGTGAACTTCTAAAAGCGTGTTCTTCAGAGGAAAATCCTTTATAGTTGATCTATGTTCTTAAGTTATAAAGCCCAAATTAAATTAAGAAAAGAAGAAATCGTTGGAACTGAACATATTTTTGAAAGCGTGATTCTATCATCTTAAGTGTAAAATACGAAAACTTGCTACCGTATATTAGGGGTAATGATATAAGACTTCGTTACTCTTCATTACTTCTACCATTGCTTAAATATATCTAGTTAGTCAACGTAATGCATTATCAGAAAAATAAAGTTTTGCTCAGGGAAGTGGTGCACTCTATCGGTGAATGTAAATTGAGTTAAAAACGCTATAAATATAACAGGGATCTCGGTCAGAGAGAGAGAGAGACAGATTTTCTGTGTTCTATCTATCTGCGGAAACGACGGAATCCCGTATCGATGTGATGTGTGATTCACTCGCACTGGCGAATTGTGTGGCCCGGGGAAAAAGGAGGGTGGATACACCATGACGCTGTGATGACGCACCTCGCGATAATTCTCGTGTTTGTTTACATTAGAAGGTTATAGTATTCTGAGGTATTCTGTTATAGATATAAAGAAATTGAAAGTATATTGCAAGGCACGTTCTTGTTGACAAAATATTAATTCAACATTTTCTAAATTGAGTTTTTTTTCTTTTAAGAATAAACTATTTAAACTTAAAACAAAAAAATCCCTGAAAAGAGAAAAGTTAAATCTAAAGGGACGAAAATTTCCCGAGAAAAAAAACATAAAACTACTTCTCAATTTTTAGTTTTCTTAGTTTTTAAAATTAATAAGTTGTTTTGTTAACTTAATTTACTTATGTTTATGATTATATAATAATCAGAAAATGTTTGTTTTATTAAGAAGAATAAGTATTTAGTTTGATAATATATATAATATGTAGTTCGATAGCCTTTTTATATTTAAAATTTTAATAAAACGTGGGTTTTTCGTTCGAACGTTTATACGAGAACCTTCTTCTCCTCCTCTCTCCTATTGCTATCTTCGCTTCTCCCGCGTATAGCGGTACTGTCGCTAACTTCAACACCAGTTGAAGTTTTCGTCAAATTTTCCGCCTTTAGCGGTAAACACGAGTAAAGGCGGAAAATTTGAAATTTAAAATGTAGCCTACTATAAATCGTTATTTTTTTTCGCATGTATGTACCATTTTACTTTACTTTTTGACTTTTTCTTAATTTTAATTTAATGTATACTCTATGTATATAGTTTTTCTTATATTTACAAAACATTTTTTACTTGATTTACTTATGTTTACTATTACATAATAATAGAAATTCGTTTTTTCTTATAATGAATAAATATGTAGTTTGGGAGTACAAATCGCCATTTATTTTTACATATATGCACCACTTTACTTATTAAAAACAGCATACATGATGACGCGTTCGCGGTCTTTCTCTTGATTGGCTGAAAAGTTAGGAGGTAACCTTTGGGCAAGATTCGTATATACAAGTTATCTTTGGGTAACTATTGCAATTAAATAATATTTTGCCGACACGTAAGAGGGCCATCTTGTATGTAGTAGTCTAACTATAAAGCTTATATTTAAATCGAGATGGACATCAACGGCGTGTCGCCATCTACCGCTTTTGTACAAAATGTTCAAAAATCCATCCAAGTATTTTGTCCATAAGGTTGTCTAACTAGCATGTATATAAACAATGCTTCTACCTAATCGTTACTTTCCTTGTTTGTATTCGTTACTTTGAATTCGATACTTTATTTACTCTCAATGGAGAAACGTGTCCGACAGTACATATGTATGCATTATACACTGTAAGAAAAATTTACAGTGATAATCATAGGCGACTATTGCTACTATCGAAATGAAAGCCCTGTATAAAGAAATATCAAAGGCACACATTTCAATGATTACAGGGCAGTTTACAGTATTATCTATTGCTTTTATAATTAGAAGAACTTACAGCTCTTAACATTATTGAAGGCATATTATTAGAATACTTATAAACTTGGTCTTAAGGAAGAGCAAGGTACCGCTTTCAGGTATGCTAAGAACACCAAATGTGATATACGTACACCTGTTATCAAAGACCTTTTATTATTCAACAGAAGTGACTCGCCCTTAAATAAATAGCCTCCCTAATTGCGTTCCTTAATTTATGCGTAATTCCACTTACCGCATCAGCATATAACCCCTAAAGTTTATATTTACAGCGGTTCACTTCGGATGCGATTAATTTACACAAACATATTTCGCATACATACATATTTGAGCAAGCAGCTTTGTCAACTAGTTACCACAAATAGCTTTGAAGATCGTGAGAGAAATTGGATGTTAGAACAAAGCACCTATACACACGACTAATGCAAATGGGCTTTTGTAGCTGCAGTATAATTTATGATAATTTTTAATTTTGAATAATGTATAAAACAAGTAATTAAGTATAGGAGTTCTAGGTACTTTCCAAGCTGAGATATTCCTTGTATAAATTCACTGAGCGGGAATAAAATAACGTTGAAAACTTGTTGATTTAAGGTAAGGTTGGTGAATAGCGAATTAGGAAAGCGTAGAAAATTATTTCTGCCTCTATCACTCCTTTGAATTTTATTCAGGGCGAATGTTCCTAAATGCAAACGTGGCTATGTTTAGCAACATGCTGTCATGTCCAAAAACACGTTTGAGTTTAGGAAATATTAACTAATAGGTTAACCATTCGTTGTCATAACAGCAGAAGGTATTAAGCAGTAGGTACCAGTTTTCTATATTCAATATACAGGGTATTCCACGTAACTGGTTCATTAAAAGTTTATGATGTTCTATTATTTACTTATATTTGAGATTTTGGCACCAGTATCTGGTCGATTGTAACTATAAATGCAAAATACTTTAACCAAAATATCACTTCCGGTTGACCGGAAATGGATGTCAACTTTGTTATTTTAAATAGAATGATATAATTTTTTATTCATTTTTGGATTCTACAACTATAAATACGTCAGTTTTCATTAGCTATTCCTATAGCTACATGTTGCCGTTTTTGAGTTATTTAAGCTTTTCTTTTTTTTTAGTCATAATTATTGCATCATTGAGAAATTAATATCTCGGTTAATACTGCAAGTAGAGACTCCAAATTTGCTATGTTATGAATGTAGATATAACTCTAAGAAACGGTATGCACACTTTACGTTCTAACATACAGGGTGTTCAAAACTGAGGAATAAAGTGACATATTTTCAAATGCCGAAAACTCAATTTTTTTAAATAGAACACCCTGTATTTTAATTCGGAATTAGGAAGTAAATATCATCCCCTATCGCTTTATATCAGCATTTCCTATACCTATCTTTAATAGATTTTGAGATATGAACGACTTTTTGTTAAACAGACTAAGTAGCCCTATCTTTGCGTGTTTGTAGCTGGCTCTGAATGGGATTAATGTCAAATTCAGTGACTAACCAAAAGTGTTTATGTATATCATTGTAATTACACTTTCGTACAACGCAATATTAATAGAAATGACTATTCGAACAGACATTCTTGTACGGTTATTCAAAAATAATACATGAATTTGACGTGAATCTATTTCAGAGCCAGCTACAAACATTTAAAGATAGGGCCACTTAGTCTGTTTAACAAAAAGTCGCTCATATCTCAAAATCTGTTAAAGATAGGTATAGGGAATGCTCATATAAAGTGATAGGGGATGATATTTACTTCCTAATTCCGAATTAAAATACACGGTGTTCTATTTAAAAAAAAATGAATTTTCTGCATTTGAAAATATGTCACTTTGTTCCTCAGTTTTGAACACCCTGTATGTTAGAATATAAAGTGTGCTTACCGTTTCTTAGAGTTATATCTACATTCATAACATAGCAAATTTGGAGTCTCTACTTGCAGTATTAACCGAGATATTAATTTTTCAATGATGCAATGATTATGACTAAAAAAAGAGAAAAACTTAAATAACTCAAAAACGGCAACATGTAGCTATAGGAATAACTAATGAAAACTGACGTATTTATAGTTGTAGAATTCAAAAATGAATAAAAAAATTTATCATTCTATTTAAAATAACAAAGTTGACATCTATTTCCGGTCAACCGGAAGTGATATTCTGGTTAAGGTATTTTACATTTATAGTTCCAATCGAACAGATACTGGTGCCAAAATTTAAATATAAGTAAATAACAGAACATCATAAACTTTTAATGAACCAGTTACGTGGAATATCCTGTTATAATATGTAATACATGCAATTGACTAATTATAAAGAAATTAGAGGTTAGGTTGGAAATTAGAGAATATAATGAAATATAAATGTAAGCATGTTGCTTGATGTTTTGATCTTTGATTATTGATTATAACGTTATTTTAATTTTACAAAAAAAATCTACAGACTTTATAAGAGAATTTAATTTTGCTTAATATAAAAATATATTTGGATATACAGGCGTCTAAAAAATATGTAAACGGATCCTTTTTCCGTTATTTTAAATGTAATATCCTACGTATTATTTAAGTTTTTAATATAGATCATATGTATGAGTAATTATTAATTATTATTAATTAATGAAAAAGTCAAATCATCAGTTTTATCGCTAGAAGTTTACGAAATGAAAGCATAAAATGGAAAATAGTCAAAGAAGAAGAAGATAAAGAAACTGGACCAAATTCTAACTTCCTTTCTTCAAGTGTAGTAAGTTGCTGTGAACTATTCAATTAAAAAAATGCCCTAAAGTTTATTATCATAGACAATTGTTTCTGCGTGCTTTGCAATTAGATCTGTGGCCAGGGAACTTAATCATTTCTCTACTCGAATCACTTACTTTGCCCTTTTTGAATCCCCATACCAGTTTTAAATTGCAAAAAAGGGCAATTCGCTACATATTTCGACTTAGGAGTAGAGATCACTGCCAATCTTACTTTTTAAACCATAAAATCCTAACTCTCCCTGCGCTATTCATCTTTGAATCCGTGTCACTAATTCGTAAACATCTTTCTGATCTACCCAAACGACATCACCATAGCTACGTTACAACACGCTTGGATCATGATCACGAGAGTTAACTAAAAACTCAATCATCTATAATGCAATCAAGCTATACAACCATCTCCCAATCCAGCTTAGATCAATACCAATCTACGTCAATTTTTGCAGGAAGGTAAAATCATACCTCCTAATGTAACCCTTTACGCAGTTAGCGATTTTCTTGGAGGAGAGTAAAATTTTAATTTAAATTTAAATGACTGTTTTTTTCTCTCTTTCAAGCAGCGTAACCCCCTGACTTTTTTGCTTTTCCTTAAAAGCACATTATCATTATTATTAATTTTGAATTCTAACATTTTCCCATTGACCTTTTCTTCATACTCGCAAAAGCTTACATCAACTTGACGTTGTTTATCAAGGCTTTCAGAAACAAATTGAGTAGAACACCCTAAGTTGGTGACTGTAGAGCGCTTAGGCATGAATCCGTGCTGAATTGGTGAAATAATAAACCTAACCGAATTATATATATCATCACATATTATAGACTCAAAGATTTTTGCAAAGTTAAATAAAATAGAAATAAGGCTATAATTGCATACGTTTTCTCAGCTTTCACTTTTTAGTATAGGGCATACTCGAGCAGTCTTTCATATTTTTGGTAATTCTGAACACTTCAGAATAAGGTTGAACAAGTAAAAAGGAGGTTTTACAAATATCCCTGTACAGTCCCGTACAATAAAGCTTGGTACAGAATCAACGCCACATGAAAAATCGTCTTTTGTTTTATTTGCGGTTGCTGCTTTTAGGTTTCAACCATGGAACGGTTGCATCAAAAATGTTATGTAATATTTTGTAAACAGCGTCACAACAGGCTTGTACAGAATTAATATTAAAAAGAGATGACCAATCAGCATTCAAAAACATTTCGTACATTA
The DNA here is from genome assembly GCA_004143645.1 of Protaetia brevitarsis. NCBI lineage: Eukaryota > Metazoa > Arthropoda > Insecta > Coleoptera > Scarabaeidae > Protaetia > Protaetia brevitarsis. The sequence goes on from RXPK01000141.1 coordinate 462,131, forward strand.
AATTCAAATTGGCTTTACTAAAATTATATGCTCTACTCGATTGTTGTGGAAACCGAATGTGCGATTTTAACATAGTTTTAAATTTAATGTGTAATGATCGATGATGTAAGTCTTCATCAACCAATGGAGGACGTTTTCGTTCAACAACGCAATTTACATTAGATAGTACTAAACCTAATAAACGATAATTAGAATTACAATTTTCATTATGCTGACTTAAATCAAATAATTCTTTAAAGTTGTTTAACATTATAACACTACGATCATTGTGGTCGACATTAACATGTGGGATATTAAAATCACCTATCAGAATAACGTTTTTAGAAGCCATAACATCTAAAGTTTCAAATAATGCTAAAAAGTATTGACATTTATCAAATGTTATGGATGGTGGAACATTTATTACAAAAATGCATCTATTAAGTATATACAGGATGTTCCATTTATCGTGCCCTCTAGCCTCTCCCAAAATTTGGAAGCAGTTAATTTTATGAAAAAAAGTTTCAAGTAGAAGTTTGAATGCGAGAAGACACCTACCTAATCGTTACACTGTCATAACCCTAGAGAGCGCGTGAAGGTCATAAAAAGGTCAAGTTTTTTTTTGTGTGGCGATAATGATAATATTTAAATGTAACTTTAAAAATTTATATCTCGGTTCTCTTAACTTTGATAATTACACTTTTTTGTTAATATTCTAGTTTTTAAAATTTATTACAACATATGTTTTTTCGAACATATTTCATATTGCGATATATCATATCACATATTTCCGGTACTTTTAAATTTCAGGTCGTTCGTTGGGTAATTAGTTATAGGTGCGCCATAAAATATTAAACGAATTGGAAATTGTTTACGAACTTTTCATTCCTTCAAAATTACAGTTTTGCCATTAATATTCTACTGAAATTTTTATGAAATGCAATATTGATGTCTACCGTCGTTGATGCTGTAAACTAGCGGTTTGCGATTGTGCAAGGGATTTATTGGTAATAAATCGCAACGTGCAGACTGGTTTTAAATGAAATTTATGAGCGCAAGTTACAGCCAAAATACATTATGTTAAGAAATCACCGATTGCTGATATGTTTTGTTACAATGCAGGTTTTATCAATGCGGCATTGTTTTATGACATGTGTTTCAAGGAACGTAAACTGGAAATAGCTAAATTAATTATTCTATTAAATTTTCATTGCGATATTTTTATAGAATACCGGCAAAAATGAAGTTACTTAATAAAGCATATTCGTATTATATATAGGGTGATTCACTGAACCTGTCCATTAAAAGTTTTTGACTTTGCAATGATATCTAGATTTTGAAACTTTGGGGTTAAGCATAGTTGGCTATGAACTCTTTAGAAAAAACAATTTCCTCTATGTCGCACTTCCGGTTACATCGAAAGCCATGGACAACTTTGATATTTTGAATAGAAACCTATATTTTTTAGTGCAATTTTAGGTTCTACTAGGAATTTTAAAGCCAATTTTATAAAACATCTACTTACCTATCGGTTACCGTTTCCGAGTTATTTTGGTTTTCGTGAAAAAAAGCTCAAAAAAATATAATACTGTAAATGCGCATAACGGCTATACAGTAAAAGATAGAGAGTTTTTATGTTGAGTGTGGAGTGTATGAATCCCCTACTATTTAACCAGGGAATAAAAAGTAAACAACATTGTACAGGGTGTCTCGTAATTTAGGGTTGAATTGGGGTAACTTCTTAGTACTACTTTTTTCCCAAATGGAACAGCCTGTATATTTTCCACCATGTGATGTAGAATTGTATCTTCTATCGATAATCCATAGGTGTTCTTTTATCTATCTCTATTGCTTCTTTTAGAATTAGTGATTTTCAGAAAATGTAATTTTTAATTAGTATTATAATTAATAGTAGGCTGTGAAAAACATTTTTCAATTTAAAAGCATATAAAAAAACTAAATACAGTATGAAAAAATTCCTCAGATCATAGTTCCATATATACCATATAGCTGCTGCTGAGAAAATTAACATATCATATTCATCAATACAGCGCATTCTGTCAAAACATAAAATCTACGCATACTGCTTTAACATTCTGCAAGCATTTCATCCTGACGATGAAACTCGCCGTCTTATTTTTTGTGAACGAATATTAATATGGCTTCAGGAAGACCCAAAGTTTTTACAAAAAATTATTTGGACAGACGATTTCAAATTTACCAGAGTGTTTTAGAGATTATTGTTAATAAACGCACCTGGCACTACTAGACTCCGCAAAACCCTCGCTTCATTCGTGACGCTTTCAAAATGTATTTAGTTTTGATGAATTTTGCTTAATTATTAATAAGAGAACGCATTTTCAAATTTATAGCATCTTAAATAGTGATCTATTGTAATTCTGCCGTAATGCGTAGCAGACATTCAGTTAGTCGCCTCTGTTTGATCGGAGATATTGCTGGTATTTGTGGAGCTACAATTCGCATTTTATTTGGTAAAGATGGTACCTTACTATTGTTCAATACGATGACGAATGCGTGAAATAATCCAATTCAAAAACCAATAAATTTCAAATTATGCCTTAAAGACATCACAACTGTTTTGGCCAATAAAAAACAGGCGATTTTTGTGTGCACTTACTCCCATATTCATAGTCCAAACAAAATCTTAAGGAAAAGTATGACTTACGTAAGGAGACCTTACACCTCAAACAACTTTCTATTTCATAGTCACAATATCGACTCACTTCGGCTATTCCGGACAAGTATGCTTCCTCTAGAATTGATGAATAGAATTCTATTAAATGACATTGCTATAAAATCAGCTGCATACCACATTGATTAGCTTCACTCGTTACTTTTGCACTTATAATCTTCCATATTTGTGGTATTTATTTGAAATTTGTTGTTGACAGTTTACGACTGGTTTGTGACGTTTATGATTAGATAGTGGTTTGGTTCAATTTTATTTGATTAGTATGGTTAGAAATTTGTGTAAACAGAATAGATAAATCATAATATAAAGTATTTTTTTAAATTTGAAACTCCTATTATTTGCACAATAAGAGCAAGGAATTTTTTTTCTTTTTCAGTTTGACCACCAAGATTTGCTAATGTAAATATTTTGTCGTTCTTTATACAAACTGTCTTGTCTTTTTTAGCAAGCGCAGTTGAAAATTTTTGAATGATGTGGATAAACCTCGAGTCTACATGTATCAACTATGATATGTTAGGCAAATAATATTTGTTAATACAATGTTGTAGGACTTTCATAAAAATTTACTTACCTACCTTAAAATTGTATATCAGTGATAAAAAAAGCACAAGGAATTAATAGTGCAAAAAGGTAGTGATATGGGTAAACCATCAGGATTTTCTATGCTCGGTAATCGTCCGTTAACAAGCCGCAATAAAATGTATGGAATATTTTGTTTAGAAAAACAATACCTCTTTCTAAATTCTGCATTACTAAAATATTTCACGGGATTTTTGTGCGTCCCTGATCTAACGTTTCGGTTGTCTATTACTATCATATTTTATATTTATATAATCCAAAAAATCCTCTATATCTGCCATTGCATCCCATTAATTAGTTAATAAATGATTAATGACATCCAAAATGACAACATGTGTCAAATTTATTTCAAGATTTTCCTTATACAGTGAGGTCGTAAATGGTCCCCCCCCCTTGATAACTTTTGAGTGGTATGAGATAGAGCAATGAAACAAAAACCAAGTGAAATTAGGGATAATTTGTGATTTTTTGCCTATAGAGATACGCAAATGGCTTCTGATGTAAAATAGAGGGCGTAGCTACCTTTAAAATTTTAAATGGGAAGTAATTTCATTTAGAAGCTCATTTGGAAGATATTTCTATTACTTTTATGGCAATGCAAACAGTTTTACGATTTTCGAAATTTTTACCAACTTATCCAAGATTAATAATTGGAGTACATACGTTACTTTTTCGATAGCCCTCGTATTCGCTTTTTGGATATAGTGTACAGAAACCTGTAATTACAGTAATCTGTAACATATATACCCACACACATGACACATACACTGACAGATAAGACACTTTTGCTAAATTTTGCAAAAACGTCATATTGTAAAATATGTCATATTTTACAGCAATCGCTTCCTAAGTCACATAAACCACAATATTTATACGAGGGCTATCGAAAAAGTAACGTATGTACTCCAATTATTAATCTTGGATAAGTTGGTAAAAATTTTGAAAATCGTAAAACTGTTTGCATTGCCATAAAAGTAATAGAAATATCTTCCAAATGAGCTTCTAAATGAAATTACTTCCCATTTAAAATTTTAAAGATAGCTAGGCCCTCTATTTTACATCAGAAGTCATGTGCGTATCTCTATAGGCAAAAAATCACAAATTATCTCTAATTTCACTTGGTTTTTGTTTCATTGCTCTATCTCATACCATTCAAAAGTTATCAGGGGGGGGGGGGGACCATTTACGACCTCACTGTATAAGGTAACCTTAAGGAAAAAATGTGGTCTATGAAACAAAAATGTTTATGTCAAGGAGAACCTTAAGGAAAAGTATACCTACCTTAAGGAAGCACTATGAATATGGCGGTTAGTATCATTCATAGATTCATGTTAGTGTTTAGGTTATTATTTATAAATATTGTAATTGTGTTTATATTCGATATATACTGTAACATTGTAATACATGCATTGTGCAACTATTAAGCATTAAGTAGTTTGCAAAAATACTAACTAGATAAATTTTACCATAGCATATTAAAAGATTAGTGTTACAATGACGTTTGTCGTAATGCGAGTTTGAATGTACCTCTATTATTACAACAGTCATTAGACGTTTTCGATTGTACACACCTGGTTAACCAATGAGTTCGAACCATGACGTGATAGGTAAGAACCGGGTATTAACAACAAGTTATCCGATCGAAAGTAAACGGTTATACAGGTTTGGTTATAACTGTTTAAGGTTATAACATTCGGCTTTATATTTTCGAAATACTAACGTTATACTAGCCTTTTTTTACGAAATGTATAAGAGTATTACTGAAAAGGAAATATTTGCGTCTTGCATTAGGCTGTTGGACGATATCACACATTCTCCAAACAACAGTTTGAATGTTTTGCGTGTCATTTAAAAAAAATGTGCATATAAAATTATTCCTTTATACGAAAGAGTACTCATGAGAGAATGCCAGATTATTTCGAAACTTGGGTTAATAGATACCTATCTGGCGTATGATTTTTATGTGCATTTTAGAATGCAAATCGATACATTTCAGTGCTTAGTCCGTCTAGTACACTCAAATTTTACAAGAAAAAATATAGGCGGATGCATGGCAGTGCCATTAGAAAAATGTCTCTTGTCGAGGCTTTGGTATTTTAGCGAAAGGAGAGACAATTGCGTCTATTGCAGATCGTTCAATGTTGCAATTCAACAGCTGTGTATTAATAAATGAACTATTAGAATGTATTGTAAAACTAATTAAGTAAGATAATTATTTGGCCTACGTCAGAGGAAGCTACGTATTTCAGTAGCCAGAAATCGCTGGGTTTCCTGGTAAACTTCAATTTTTTTACTGATTTAGAATACGCACATATTCAGTAACGCAGTTGACGATATTAATTAAAATAATTAATATTAATGGAATGTCACTGATAAAAGATTATTCAATTAATAGTGTAGTTGTAAAAGTTTCCTATATCGCATAAGCCGTATTTTTTTAATTTGCCTCTATTAATGGCCTCCTCAAAAAATTCATACATAAAGTTATCATCTGCAAATGAAATTTTATTAAGAATAAATGTAAAACACATATCGTTATATTCACCGTGGATTAAATTATCTATAACTATACTATCAGTTTCTTCAAACTCAACATTTATATTATTAATTATAAATTTAAGCAACATTTTTAATACTTTTTCTACGACTGATAAAAACTTAGGATTGACACCCGTTGCAAACAGCTGTAAACAGTAAGAAGAGGTTATGTATATTGCTAAAAACGTTTAATACTCAAGTCCCGACTCCGGTAAAAATTGGTTCAACCAGGTTGGAACTGTGACGTCACGAAAAACACAATCGAATACTATTGGTTATAACCGAATGATACCTGGTTAAAATCAATGTACAATCGAAAACGTCTATTGTAACACGATTTTTTTTTATTTTTTCTTTAAAATAGGATTTCTTATCTACGAAGAGAATTTCAATATTTCCATGTTTGTGACACAATTCTTGCGACATGCGCACCTCCATGTAAAAGCCTATATGAAAATGTCAAATGTGAAATGTCAAACTACAAGTCGTACTACCAACCTTACATAAAATGTCACCACAAAGCCGAAAAACAGTGTAGATAAACACATATAGGTAATAATTACTTCGGATCTCGATGGATAACAAATATTAAGTACCGAATACACATTATTATTTACATCTTTAGACGTTAGATTATTTTATATTTAAAAAAATTAAAAAAAAATTGGTTCTCACACCTAATCACATAAACATGTTCGTGAAATTTCCTGCAGATACTTTATCCGAATTATAAAACGTCAAAATGGCTTGCATTATTATCAGTAATTTCTAAGTTTCTAAAAATAATTGTACATTATTTTTGCGTAAAATAAACAAGCACCAGTAATTTATATGCAATTTCAGTTATTTGTTTTTTAACGTGGCACTACTTAAGTTGTTGGAATTTTGATTATTATTTGTATTTACTGTGGAAGCATTACCATTTAGAGGTACAAATTGCATTTTTTTTTTTGAAAATTCATTGAATGGTATTCAACTTTTCGTCAGGTAGGTTTTAAGATTTAAATTTTGTATGTGTCTTAAAATAAAAGTAAGGAAGTACTATATTAACTTAGCATGGAAAATTAGTGTTTCCGTTAATTAACACAAACTTCTGTCCCGAATTAAATATATTACTTCTTAACTTTTATAACTATTAACATAAAAGGGAACAAACTCATCAATCCCACTGTTAAAGTAGTTATGTTACCAAAACTGATTCAAGAAAAAAAAAAAAATATTTGTTTGGAAATACATTAACTGGTGATATAGTATTTTCAAGGATATTTCATCTTTTTAATCAGTAAATTTAGAAATGTTATATAAAAATAAAACTATCTCAAACATACCACGATAGCCACTTATCACGCGATGAAATTCACGTGCTACGTACTCGCTAGTTGCGCTCAACGTCTAACATACGGCGCTCCGGGAAATCCGGATCTTTCGCAGCAAGAAGACGCGACGCGACTGAAAGTTTTCGACAGGACTTGTCGCCGTTCGTTTCTCGACGGGCGCCGGGACGCCTGCGTCATCATCCGACGCGCGATCCGCGTGCCTTTTCGTCAAAACGGCGTCCCATCTGCTATCCGCGTATACTCTTTGAGTGGAATGTGCGTACGGTGCACTGGAAATTGGTATTTAAGTTCCGGTCCATTATGCGCCCTAAGTTTTAATTAAGCCTGACTTGTGTTAACAGAACGGCCGTCATTGCCGCTGGCTATTGGAATAACCTGGTAGGCGGATGGAGCCTGTTATCATCCAGTTCGGTCCCGGAGGATTGTACAACCAAGCATATGCGCTTATAAACTTATCCGAATTTGACGTTGTCGTATATATAATAAGGTGCTTCTGGTAGGAAATTAGTACAGGGGAGATACTGCAGATCTTGTCTTGTTGAATTTCCAACGTAAACCTTTAAGATTATAATCTGCGAAATCTAATAGCGTTCTATTTCGCATTTCCCTTCCGTGTGCTTTTGCACGAGTCCATGGCTCTCCTAACAAACATATATTAGAAACACTTGCATTGAGGAGAGAAATGTGTGTAGTTTACGCAAAGCGCGTTGATTCAGCCTCACTTTTTCGGTTGTTTCATAGATGAATTATTGATGGATCATTCTGCGTATTATTTTTCGTCCCGATTTTGGGCGCTTACTTTGCTCTATTTACGCACAAATACAAATCCAACGAGATGGTGGATTATATACTCAAGCCCAACTTTGTTGCCGTTGGATTGCGATCCCTTCATTTATAGATATTATTTAAAGATTTTTATTTCATTAATTTAAGAATTAGACCCTGCAACGCCATCTAGCAGTGAAGTTTCGAACTCCTTGCTCATCACAACGCATCTTACTGTGATAGCAAAATTGAATGTCTCATTTTCGTTATTTATTTCCAAATTAATTAGTAATTCATTGTCAGTTAAATTTGCTTTTCATTCCTCAATTATTAGTTCAAGTTTCATTCATTAAAACCTTTTCTTTTGTGCAAATTATTCCGCATTGTTAAGTTTGTCAGTGACTTATTGGATTCACTTTGTATTTTCCGATTTCCGCCCTCTTGCTAAGCTAAGGAGAGGCACAGGCGACACACACCATCTTAGACGCGCTGTTCAAGTTGCTCCGTGTAAATTTCAATTACTTACCACGTTGTGGGATTTTGTCGCGCGAGAAACTTCTAATATCGAGTGCATTATTTTTCTTTTACCTGGGGCAGCCAGGAGTTTTGTGTCCATTGCATCGATATTCCTGAAAAAGGGTTTTATAACAGCAGCGTCAAGCCGGCATTTCATTTTGTTAATGGCGTCATCTTAGGTCACTGGTAAGCGGACTTCTTCTCTTGTTGAATTTATCTGTTTAGTAATCCGATCCTATCTTAGGACCTATAATCTATCATCTATCATCTACTATCTACTACAACTACTACATTATTTCGGCTTGAGTTAAACCAAGAGGGTGAACGAAGTACTTAAGTTGGGAGACTAAATCCAGATCGTTGAATTCGAAAGGGAACCACGCCTTGACATCAGCGTAACGCGCTCAAACCAACCTCCCGGACGCAATACACCGACACTCCAAAAAATTTACCAGCTAAGTCGTATATTTTAGTTTTATTATTTTCCTTTCTTGCACCAAATTAATATTTCATTATTTTATTTTATTATTTTTAAAATCCTATCACATGACACAAACCTTCCGGCCAACATTATTAACCTAGACATTAAGAATAACATCTATATTTCGGAATTATATCATAATAGTTTAATTTATTCTTTAAGTATACAGGTTAAGATCGAACATTCATATATTATCATCGTATCCTATGTTAAGAGTTAAGTTTTATTGTAATTCATCGTATTTTTATTATCTTGAATTTTATTTGTTTTGTCAAATATACAGTGTCATCCAAAAATTTGTGTGTCGAACCAAATTATTTCAATCCAAGAAGACCTTAAGCTTGAGAGCAAACGAACCCCGTAGCAACTTACCTTACTTATAAGATTTTAATTGAAATGAGCCACCTCAAATAACTGTGATTTATATAAAATTTCTAAACCTGTCAGTTGTCATGTCAAGGGAAACAACTTTGAATGATCGCCCTGATGATTTAAAATCACTTCTGGAGACACAACAGCTCCCACCCTTAAAATTTGAGTGAGGAAGATGGGTCTTGTGACCAATTAATCTAAAAATGTCTTAATTCTCTTTACGACAACATGTATCAATAAGTCGTTTTTCTTAATCAATTATGTGCAAAAACTGCATAATCTGCCATCTGTCTAATAAATAGGGTGAAGCATTTTATATTTTATGCCACGATTATTTTCAATACGCAGTGGCGTAGAACGAGTCAGGCTTTTTGGTATATGCATCAACATCATTTATCGTAGAACAGTAAGTATCTGTGTGGTGTCCGATACGTTAGTAGAATTAATTTTAGAAGTGTGTATCAATAGTAGACGTGTCTTCCGATTGTTTCTGTTCTGCATGTGTATGAATGTATTATTGCTACGCAGGATATTGTTGGTTCGGCGAAGAGATAAGATAAGAAGCGACACTTGTCATTTTTGACGGGTCCACGAGAACGACTTTGGCGTTCTGACACAACTATCAATTTACAGAGAGGGCGCCACTGTAGTTATTGTTCTGACGTTGATCTTAACCATGCTTAGGAGTAATAGAGAATAATTAATAGTCGGGGAGCTGGCGTCAATAAAATGCAAGAGCTTTCGGAAAGTTGATATTTTCAAATCGAGTTATATTTTAGTGATAGAAAGCCACCGTAGAGTCAGCACTTCAGCTGCAGGAACACCTGGCACTGCGACGCGCGGAAAAGTGTAAAATTAATTAGCATCTCTAAGCTGTTTTCTGAAAGCTCAAAATTTGTAAATGATTAGTGAATGTAATATAGGACAGGAATCTAACAAACAGACCCCAAAATAAAGAGACGTGCGACGTCAGCGCTATTGCATACATGTCGAAAAACTTACGTCAACACAATTAATTTCTCAAAGCTGCAATTTTGCAAAACATTAATTTAAATTATTAAATTTACGAAACAAATAGTCAGACTCTTTTTTTAATAGGACCCCATTAGTCAGCAGTCAGTAGAAGTGAGAAAACAAGTCAGTGCGAATTGCGGCAATTAGTAATTAATGAGTGCTCGTTTGGTCGAAATCATTTATTTTACACCTGAATGGAAAGTAAATTACTCCTTATATATACTCATATTGCAAAATTGAAAAATAAATGCAAAAATGTTCAAAAAAAAAACATTTAATCCCCAATTAGTCCGGATAACGAATTTTCTACTGTATATACATTGATGGTGTCGTGACAAAATCTCCTATGTAATTTTTCTAAAAGTTTAATGGCAATAATTGGAAGATGTTTATTAGAACCAATATCCGAATTAAAAGCTCTCTCGATCCCCAAATTGTTTCCTATTCGAAGATTTAAGTTCTGATGTTTGTATAAAAGCGTAATAATTATTGTTGCAAATGGAAAATCATAAAAGAGATATTTTCACAAGACCATCTACATGTATATGGATTAGCAATATTAAAGCAACATAAGAAAGCCAGTATTTCTCAATTTGCTCTATATATTAATTAGAATATACTGTTATGGAAGTATCAAGTATATGATACTATTTAAGTGTAAAGTTACTATTTTACTTAGTTATATTTTAAAACTAATTAGATATTATAAGAAAAAGGATATAAAATGTAGCAGCAGACAGCCAGACGATGTCCAGGTGATGTTGGAAATCTCTGCATTTGGCAAGTCCTTCAAGGCATTTTCCTTCAGAATATTCCCTTCAGGAAGTAAGATGATCAGCAGTGAAACACCTACACATCGAAAATGAATATTAGAATTTGAATGGTATATTTTTACAATAGATATTGACAAATCAAATTTGGTTCCACGTTCAATTCAAGTGAACATTCTTTTTTTTTTAAAGTGTATTTATGTCATTTAAATTTTAGTTTAATAATGTTTGTATTTGCATTGGCAGTCCAATTGCTTTGATATGTCAACAGAAAGACATGAGAAAATTGCTGGAAATTGGATTCTGTGAGAATTCTATGTGTATAAATGGTTGCCTACTTTTTGTGCACAGTAATGAGTTTTAATATTGTTAATTTTACATAGTAATAAGTGTTTAAAAACTACAAATGTATTTTTCTTATGATCTAATGACGCCTACCTTTATCATATTCCAATTGTAAGGTGATTCCAGAATTTTGCAATTTTTATTTATTTTTATTTCGTTTAAACATTCGACAGTCCATTCGGTCACATCGGCATTCTCATGTACAAAACAATGGATATTCCTCACATTTCGGTTAAATTAACGGACATTCTGTGAGAGTGGTACTCCTTATCGAAGACAATCGCTTTCAAGTCAGTTAAAACATTTTCAATTCGAACCATTTTCTACCCAACCGGTGTCAGAGCCAGACGTGTCTCAATTTGTTCTTGTAAAATTTAACGGCTATTTCGATAAAATCCAAGTTTAAGGCAAATTACAACCTAAAAATAATTGTTAAACAAAGTTCATCACATGAATATTATCCAAATTACCTACTACTTTTCGGTAATTTTTCTTCAACGACGAATTTCCCGTTCTGATGTACCTACGATGTACCAGGGCCCTTATCCGAAACCCGAACAGTCCAGACCACACCGCAGAATTCGTCCTTGTAGAAGGTATTCCTCGTTAAATCTACCTAAAAATAAACGTATTATTTCAACTCTAATCTAAATTTAATTATACTTATAAGAAATTTCATTTCTATACGTTCAACAAATTTTGAGGTTAGAAAATTGTTTGTATCATCGCTGAACGGTTTGCAGTTACTTGGGGAAATTTGTATAAGTTGGTAGTATTATATTTTGATATGTATTTGCGTTACGAACCAATATCCAGTATTTACCATTAAGGTTGGCCATTCTGTCTCACACGTCTATTTAAGCCTAGCTTAACTCCGTTTGAACGGTCAGAAAACGCGCGAATTTTGAAATTTAATTTAGACGTATACACGTTTGAAACTATGAATTTAAATTGCAAAAAGTGGAATTACTTATAAAACTTTAGTGTTATTAATTAAATGGACTCACGTACTTACCTGAGATAAGTAAATATTCTTAGATGTATGTCTGATTTTACACTGGTTTATATTTCGATTTTTCGTATTAAATAAAATCACTTTTTCCCACACTTAAAGGTTTTCATTAAACATGAGAGATGACACTTTTGTGCCTATGACAGCTTCGAAACTGGTCATTAACATTGAAATTGAAGGAGAGGACATTTTTTGACAACATCCTCACACACAATTTCTACACGCACTGAGATAATAAGAGAGGTATAAACTAGCCATTCGTTATTTTTTTGATGTTAACACGCCTCTATCGGGTTTTCTCGCCCTGCATGCCATCTGGCTGGTGGGAGAGCACACTTCTAATTCAAAATTAATAAAGATAGATGACACTGGGACGTATAAAATTTGATTTTTTTTTAATTTAATTAATGGATTTTTCTTAAAATTTATTTTTTTAATCCGGGCTGTAGGCTAACTCTGTGTAGTGTTACAATACGTATATAAGAAATAAATATATACTGCATTTTTGGTAATAAAAAATAGAATAGAAAAAAATATTTTATTAGTATTTGGCGCTACCTGGGTACAGCCTGAAAAATGGTGGAGTTGTGATTTTCAATAAGGACTGCCAATTGAATGTTAAAGATTTAGAATTGCGAATTCAGCAAAACTTCATATTTCCAGAAGCTGCTGACTTGCACTTCTCGTCAAAACTATTCCACTATTATTAAAATTTATACATCGCCCTTTCAACTTTGTCAATTTTGCTAAAGTTTTCCTGCGATCTCTTTCGTTCCTTCCTTAATACTTCTTTCAGAGTTCTTTAACGTACTCATCATTTCATATTAAAAATTTAACTCGTCAAACTTTCCGATATAATCGTCTCCGCATTCGCGCTCAGATCTCGAGAAAACGCTCTGTAACTCGGATATTTGTTCGCTTCGTCGGCGCTTTCCGAAGAGAAAGCACTCTCGAAGCGTCACCCCGTTTTCACGATAAATGCGCCGATATCGAATCCATTCTGTCAAATATCGCAATCCTTGAGTATCTACCGGCGCTTTTAAATGTGCGTCGTCGAGTTGCACGTACGGAAAGAGCATCTATTGCGACATCGATCGCTCGACCTCACCTGATGATAAACACGAAACTCGGTGCTTCGGAGATAAGAGGGGTGAGACAGCTTGAATTATGGTGTCTACTTCTTCCTTAATGCATTACACCTTCTTAGATTACGTGCTATATATCTCGGGTTGCCCCGATCTTTTCACCGCATCTGCGAGTTTTTATTCCCGACGCCGTTGTAACTAGATAAATATATTTATATATTGCGTTTCCTTTCTTTTTATGTACGAGATGGAAGCACTTTCCTGTTCATTTGCCCGCTGTCAGCGAGATGTATTGTAGGGATTTTTTTATGAGGACGAGAGGTATAATATTTCGTTGTGGTGACGACTTTATTACAGGCAACCTCAAAAACCTTTTACCCCCGCAAATTGAATAAGTTAGCTAAAAAAATATTACCTTTATTCATCAAACAGGAGGCTGGTGCCGGTTGTAAATTCTTTGATGTTCAGTTTTTCATATATATACAGGGTGTCCCACCGAACTGGGTCATTAAAGTTTTTTGAACTTCTAGTAGGAATTTGCTTTTGAAACTTGCTGTGTAGTCATGGCCCACTATGGGCTATTTAAGGAAAATATTTTCAACTTTATAGCACTTTCGGTATACAGGGTGTTGACAATAAGTTTCTTATTTTAAATGGAATGGTACAATTTTTATCGGTACAATGAGAATGTATCGAGTCATTTGCAATTAGTTTACATGAGGGTTCCCTATCCCTGAACTCAACCGTTTTTGAGATATTTGCAATTTTGTTGATTTTTTGACGTTTACACTGTTTCAAGTGAAATTAAATAGCTGGTGAGGTATCAGATATTTAGTGGTTCTACTAATGTCGATGTAAGTACAAAGACGAAGGTAGGAAGTGTTATGGCAATAATGACCGAATCACATACAGGGTGTTCGAAAACCCATTTTCAATGTGGATACCTTTAAACCAACAAAACTTGTTTATTTCAAATAAAACATGGTATTTTTTACCACAGTATTGAATGCAGCGTAAAATTCTACATCGATTGAGATTAGGGTTTGGTATACCTATTTTTGATAATTTTTGAGATATTTGCATTTATTGCCTAAAATATGACTAATTTCCAAGTTTCGAGTAAATAAAATATTTTTTTGCTAAAAAAACTGTATATTATTTTTTAGAATGATGCGTTATTTTTTATTTATTTTGCATTGTTTGGTTTCCATACCTCAGATATTAATCATTGGAAGTTTTCCAATTATTAGCAAATTTTATGTAATTGTAATCATAAAATATTAATAAGCAATAATTATTATGCGATAGCAAACTAAATGTTAATATTTTTGCCTGCTTATTAAATACATCGAAAATAAGTCAATTAAAAAAAAAACTAAGAAACCATTATTCTGAAAGAACATTTATATTGGACATTTTCAAAGACTTTTAATAGTTTGTTCTTGATTTATGTTATCTGTCTATATCACTTAATACCTAGTTTAATACAAAAAGCCAAAAGGCTGATTGTTTTCGGAGACTCCATGTCAGACGGCTCCCCTACAAAGAAAATACCTGGTCTAGTGAGCGAACAATGTTTGAAATATGGGTGTATTTAGGATATCTGCTTTAATTTCCCTTTGTATTTTAGTTTTTTGAGGTTTTTATTCATTACAAATAAGTGTGGGTATCTAAACATTATTACATTCTTCATGAATGTAGAATAAGTCTAAAATGTTATTTATATATGTAACTTTCAATATTTTTCTTATTACTTTCGATTTACAATATTTTACTTGTTAGAAGAAAATGTGTGAAGGAGCTGACAGCATTAGAACTTACTATAAAAGATATGACTTGCTAATGCTGCATAGGTTTATCACTGCGCAATTTGATAAATTACCAACAATGGATATCACTTGTTTGTTATCACATCTCATGGCCTACTAATATCTAATAATTAATGTACGTTCTCTATGGCTATTCAATTTAAAAAAATCAAGTTATCCATGATTTTAGAGTTCGAAAATTACAAAGCCCTATTTAATAATTTTGTAACTTAAACCTAACAATTTTAAAATAAAACACGTGTGCTGTTTAATGATTAAGCGAAAACTGAAAACCGCATCTTTCTAACTTTCGTATTTCCGGAGATATTTCCAACACCGCAGACATTGCAAATGTCATTTTTTTCGAAAAACGTCATGTAATTCGGAAACGGTACAGCTTAGCCCCAATGTATGCCTAACGTATTGTTATTTAAATTTAACAAGGAATCCAAAAGTACAATAATATACAGGCTGCTCCATTTAAAATAATAAAGTACTTCCGGTACAACCGGAAGTCCGCCATTACTGACACTAATTTTAAAATGTGTAGAATATGATTAGAGGCAACATTTATTGGAAACATTTTTTCAAAAAAACAATAATAAATCGGCTATGGACCGTTGCATCTTAGGCTGGACACCCGATATAATACTCAAACTACACTGTTGAAAATATTACGGTGTTGGCGTTAATTTTGCGCTAGTCAAATATTTTAGTGTTGATTTTTCCAAACTTTGCCAGACGAGTTGACTACGCGTATTTAATAGAACAGAAATGACTAGAATTTCGTGTGAATTCTTTGTTCAGATATGAGGATAAATATTGACTATTTTTCTAGACATTTAGAAGCGTCAACCAATCAGAATTTTTCCCTCGGATAGAAATATAGAAACCCCACCTAATCTAATACGGTATTGCATTATACGCACCACCTGCATTGCACGTGTATCTCTTTTCGAGTTTGTTTCTGCGTATTAACATATCCAAACAAACCAACAAATGTGACTGACCTGCAAAGTGTAACCTCGTGTTATTAAACGTTAATTCCAGTGAGCATGAAAAATTTCAACATCTTAAAGATGTATTGGGAACATCTATTTACGCTATTAGTTTAGATTTGAATCAAATAGCATAAACATTCACTTAATTTTATAAGTTCTCAAAAAATCATTTTAACATTGGTACGTTTAGTTGAAACCAAAACTTGTGAATGAGTGGTTTTGCATATTTATAATTGAGAAAACGTCTTAAAGAGAGAATATTATAGCACTAAGAAATAGGAGTTGCATATTAAGAAGACGTTGTATTTAGAAAATGGTGTTAAAACACCCAATAGATCGCATTCATTTAGTTAAACAGCTTGTAAATTTGTCTAGTCTAGATCAAATAAAATGTGACTAGAAGTATTTTATAATTCCACGTGTCAGTTGGACAATAACTCCTTAGCAATAGACAATACTTGACTATCTTTGCTCGTCAAATTTAAACTTCTATAGTTCTCGACAAAATAACACGAAAAGAGTGTGGACCTCTCCTGACTATTAAATTAGTCAAAAAAGTGTTAAAATTTTCAACAGTGTACGTTCGAATTTGAAAAGTGATAATTTTCAGATTGTCATTCGCAGAATAGCCGAATGGATATACATAATACCCACACTCGATTAGATTATTTCAGAAATGGATTTAATATTTCAGGAGTGCACAAATCGAAAACAGGTTAGGACGATTTATCATTGCCATATACGCAACAGAACCCAAACTTCCCATACAAATGGAATGAGTTTACAGTTTTCAACACACACACACACACACACACACACACACACAACGTACCAATGAAATAATTTTCCGCAGCGTTTTGGGTAACCAATGTCGAAGTGTGAAAGAGAATCAAACGGGGATCAACAAGAACTGCCCTGTGACTTTTTCGTTATATATTACATTTGGGACTAGGTAAAAGGAGTTCATTGAATTCTCCTGCGCGTTTCACTTTGTTAGTAAAGAGTCGATACTTTTTGTGTGGGCTTCGACTTAAAGAAAAGTTTTAATAAAATAAGTTTTCTCCGAACTGACACAGTCGGCCAGAAAATGTTATTTAAACTTAGAGCTTCTCTTTCGAACTTATATCCGATAAAGCTCAAACTTATCGATGGATTCATTGCTTGCTCTTTGTCTGCGTTAACCTGTTGCTATTAGTATAAAAAAGTGTTAAAACTGTTATTTACTGTTGATGTTAATGCTTATACTTAAAAATGTGTATTTTATGATAAAATATCTGTTTTTTAATTACATAAAAATATACTTATGTACTTAAAATTATTTGAGTATCCACCCCTTTGAAGTAGTATTGATGCCAAGGCAACTACATTGAAATCATAGAGTTACTAGATGACATATACCTAATTAGCACGGCTACCATGCAAATTAATTAATACCCAATATATACTGGATTTACAAACAGATATGCACTTAAAATAATAATTACATCTACTATGGTTGGAAATGCATCATATGTTTCATGACATACAGGGTGAGTTTATTAAATGGCAAAGTTCATTTATTAAATAATTGTTAGCTGAATTAAAATTTAGATAATTGGAATATATATTGTGGTAACAGCTTCATAATTTGAAAATATTTTTAAGTACACCGAGTGATCCATAAACTTGTAAGGAGTGACTCGTAAGCTTGTAAAGAATATTAAGATTATAAAGATATTTTTTTAAATGAACACGCTATATGTAAGTAGCTTATTGTGTTCCATATTTAATTCTAAATATCTTTTGTTATAAATATTTTTTCGAAAACGGCATAGTTTTCCACTTATTCTCAATTATCTTTAAAAAATGCCGGAATCGAATCTACGGATTTGTCTGATCTCTCTCCAAACGGTACAAGGTTGGCCAATTGGGCATCTTAAAACCACATTAGAATTTATAATGTCTGATCGTAAACCAAGGTTGCATTGGAAAAACTTCAATTGCTGAAAACTTGTTTATTTTAAATAGAACACCCTGTATATTTTGTGGAATCTTATGGCGCACAGTGGTCCCAAATCCCGAAAAACTGGCCAAAATATGAAGCTACTATTTTATTCTGGCGAAACTCGGTATACGAGGGTTTTGCAAGTCGCTTATTACCAATATGAAAGGCATTTTTGGAAAAAAAAACAAAATGGCGGATCCAAAATGGCGGACTACAAAACTGCATGTATATTCATGAAACTCGGTATATGAGGGTTTTTCAAGACGCTGATTACCAATATAATGGCAATTTTGAAGAAACAAAATGGCGGATTCAAAATGTCGGACTCATTAATATAAAACTGCATTTATATTCACGAAACTCGGTATACGAGGGTTTTGCAAGTCGCTTATTACCAATATGAAGGCTATTTTTGAAAAAAAAACAAAAAATAAAATGGCGGATCCAAGATGGTGGACTACTTAGTGCAAAACTGCATGTATATTCATGAAACTCTATATATGAGGGTTTTTTAAGTCGCTGATTACCAATATGACGGCAATTTTTGGAAAAACAAAATGGCGGGTTCAAAATGTCGGATTTACTTGATATAAAACTGCATTTATATTCACGAAACAGTCAGAAATGGAAGGTAATTTACCACAAATATTACCAATTATTTCTATATTCATAAGTACACATATGTTATGTGGCCATTTTTTCTATGTATGTCGTGTAGCGCAAGGACCGCAACAAGATATGACCACAAAATATGACCGCCTATTCCTGTATACTGTTTTTGATGTATCATTCGTTGTAGCGGTAGATGTGTTTACATTTTTCCTTCAAACAACATATTTCACTTAATTTTTCTGGCATCATTACACAAAATCTACACAAAAACCTTAGAGGCACATATGGGCAGCCAACTACTTGATATGTTTTAGAGAAACATTCAATTAACAGCCTACAATTTGTTTCGAAGCAAGATCCATCAAGACTTTTTACTTTTTGCTTTTTTTCTGACGACTTCTCTAAAGTCAATTTTGTAAATTACGTCAATAAGATTGACAACTGACTTATTAGCATGTTGTGAACATTAATTTTGATCAACGGGATTATTGTTGTATTTATCTTCAAGAAAAGAATCCATTTTATAGAATTGAAAAATGTTAACCTATAAACTTTTTAACGTTTTTAGAAAAAAACGTACTTACACTTGTGCTTTTTCATTTCCGCAGTGATGCGCTTGACTGTTACAAAGGAAGTAAATTTTACAAACAGGTGTGAATGCATGGCTTGCTCTAATGTTGGTAATACATACTGCATGTAGTTCTACAGCTATTCCGTTAGTTAAAAGTTTCTACATAGGAACTTTTTTTTTCGACTTTTGGCCAGCTTTTCGGGAGTTGGCACCACTGTGCGGCGCAAAAAGGGTTTTAAAAGTTTCATTAAGCATATGATATACCCATCATTTATGGTTTACGAGATAATTAATGTTTTGCGAAAAATAAAATAAAATTACTCATATTGTTTCTTTTTGGCATTTGCATTATATAATCATAGTAACTGTGAAAATAAAAACAATTTGCATAAGTGTCAAACAATAGTAAATGTGCTTCTTGTAATTATTCTTATATTTTTCGCTATTTCTGTCAAGTCATTTGGTTTTGTTATATCTGTCACTCAGTTTAATTTGTTTATTTTTGCACTTGTTGGTTTATTTATTATTGAAAATGGATTTTTTAAAAGAAGAATTAATTGATTTGGTGTATATCCTAGGAGGAGCTCAAAAAAATGCTTACTTGCCGCATGAATTTATTAAATGCGTTATCCAGGGCGACGCCAACCGACAGAAAAGTTTTTGAAAAAAGGTTCGAAACAGGTTTGATACTGTTGGTAGTGTAGATTGCGCGAAAAGGGAAAGAATAAAAACTGTGGCTACACATGAAAAAGAATTGGAAATACTGCTTCATATAAGAGAAAACCCACACATCACCAGTAGAGAGTTGAATGCTATTGGTGAAATATCTCAAACAACTGTAAATAAAGTAACGAGAAAATATAAATTTCATCCATACCACATGGAGTTACATCAAGAGCTCCAAGAAAATGATTTTGATAGAAGAATTGGATTTTGCCATAATATAATAAATGTTATAAATGTTCATCTAGAGTTTATATCTGTCATTTTGTTTTCTGACAAGGCAACATTTAAAAGCAATGGCAGTGTTAATCGCCACAATATGCATTACTATGCTACTGAAAATCCACATTGCATGCGGGAAATAAATAATCAGAATTTTTGGTTTCTAAACATATGGTCTGGGATATTGCGCAACAAAATCATTGGACTATTTGCCTTTGAACAAACTGTGACAGGTGCGGATTATTTAAGATATCTTAGACACAAGCTCCCATCGCTCTTGGGTGGTTCCAACATGATGGTGCACCAATTGAATAAACAGTTGAGGTGGTTCGATCGGTAAGGCAGATTACGGAGGGAATGATATTTTAGTAGCTTTCTGACCACCAACAATTAAGAAAATTATTTTTCTTTTTAATTAAAATATATGCAAACATTTTTGTTTTTCATTTTATAAATATTTTAGAATTTATATTGTTTATGACTTTTCATAAAACAATAATTATTTCGTAAATTATAAATGATGGGTATAGCATATGCTTAATAAAACTTTTAAACCTCATTTGGCGCTGTAAGATTCCATAAAAAATACAGGGTGTTCCATTTAAAATAAACAAGTTTCCAGCAATTAAAGTTTTCCCGTTGCAACCTTGGTTTGCGATCACACAGTATAAAAATTATAAATTCTAATGTGGTTTTAAGATGCAGAGAACTTTTTTACTGTGACACAACAGAAGCTGATTGCCCAGCATTACACCGTTTGGAAAGAGATCAGACAAATCCGTAGATGGGATTCCGGCATTTTTTAAAGAGAATTGAGAATAATTTGAAAACTAAGTCGTTTTCGAAAAAATATTTATAACAAAAGATTTTTAGAATTTAATATGGAACACAATAAGCTACTTATATATAGGGTGTTCCATTTAAAAAAAAAATATTACTACTGCTTACAAGCTTATGGATCACTCGGTGTACTTAAAAATATTTTCAAGTTATGAAGCTGTTACAACAATATATATTCCAATTATCAAAATTTTAATTCAGCTAACAGTTACTTAATAAATGAACTTTGCCGTATAAAAAACTTATCCTGTACATTAAATCCGATACATCTATGCATTTATCCTATGACACTTCGCCCGCCCAAAGAAGTTGTACATTACAACCGGTTATAGCTATAACTGGTCCATAAGCAATTTATATTGAAGGCTATAGGTCATTCTATAGTAATGTTTGCATTTTATTCGTTCAGAAATTTGATATTGCACTACTTTTCATATCCTTTTAAAACTACTTTGTAATCTGAAAAGTTGAAATTCACATTATACGTATTCCCGGAAGCAGTTAACATTTCCTTTTCTAGAGAAACTCGTTTGCAGCAGCAAGGAATTGAATTATCTATTTCCGGAGAAATATTGCTTGACAAGCGGAAATACGTCTTCTGTATGTTATATCTTTCTTATTTCCGTCAATTTGTTTTATTATAACGGTTCCTTGTCATTTTCATATTTCTGTCTGAATGTTTCTATTTAAAAATGTAAGATGTAGAACCATTATGTTAAACAAAATGGCTTAGTTTTGCATAATCGCTCTAATTTAGCTGTTATCTTCATTACTTGACCGTTGTTTTTCTTTCTTTTATACCACATAATGAACGTATAGCACAAACAGACCAATGGGGAAATGTTGTCGCGGGGGCAAACAATGAGGTAATAAGTTTGGGGTAAAAGGGTTAAGGGCTCTCCCTTTAGGGCGGGATCAATTAAGCAATTTTTGTACACACAAAGAGCGACCTCATTTTCTCGTTGTTATCTCACTAATTTATATAAAGTTTGTTCAGTAATTTTCTCTAGCCCCTTTGAGTAATTTGACCCTAACAACAGTGGGAATTGAATAATTTAGTTAAGTTTAAGTTTCTGTCGACTGTTTACATTATATTAATATTGTATTTGCTAGTATAGTACTTTAAATTAGTTTTTTTTGATAGTTTAAATATTAAATACATATGTACATGTGAAATCGTACAAATATGTTTCGTTAACATTTATTTTGGATTGACAATGTTTAGTGTTGACTTATGTTAAATTATATTTTAAAATAATACACAAGTTACAATAAACATTATACTAAGGGAAATGATAGAGATTAAATAAAAAAAAACAGAGATTTTGTTAATTAAATATTGTTCAGCTATCCAAAATTATGATTAATCTAGCAAGAAAAACTAATTGTAAGTGAAAAAAATCGTATTATGTGCATTAAATATACCTATTACAGAAATTGTCGTAAAGATGGCGCTACTTGTATATCACACCAATAATAGTGCATAATTGACACAAAAAGTACAGCAATTCACGCTATTAAAATACTAATTTGGTGTGTTTACTTGTTAACAGCAACTGATACAGCGCAATGGCAGTGATATTGATAATTAGTGCTCTTTTGGGATATACAATACATAAACAAAACAGTTTAATGTATTGTTTGATATTATTGCTACCACCTTACTCTGATTTTGTTCTACTGAGGATGAAATAAATTTATTTCGAAAGCTCTAGAGACAAAGAGAAGGAGTTTTTTGATTCTTGCTGGTATCAATCCCCGGAATATTGACACTAGTCTGCCGTGTCCCTTGATCTTAAGGTTGTACCAGAGTATTTCTCTTCCTCTGATATACAATACCTTGTTGGGAGATATTTTACACCTCATTTCATGAATATAAAGTTATAAATAACATTTAAACAGTAGTTTTTGCAAGACGAATTGAATACCCGTATATTGCGTTTGGCTCAAAATCCTTTGCTGTTTAACACAACGAAAATTATCTTGAAATAACAAAGAACACTTTTTCATCGATCTTTGCGCGTACTCATCTTTTTATATTTGCGTAACATAATTTAGAGAGAACAAATATTTAATGGCAGAAAATCTGCTGAGTTAAAGCATTTTGCGTTGACTAAACAATCTTTTTCTAAATATAGGGAGCATCTCGCGAAAGAAAATGCAAGGTTGGGCAAAATTTATACAGAATAACATTGGAACTGATAATGACACTATTTCATTGGTTACTTAGATGATTATTGTTATTCAAATAACTTTCAATAAGTGCTGTTATTTGTAATAATTTTCCGTTCAGAATAATTTACCATTTTTTTTAGCAACACTGAAAAGAGAGGGGAATAAATTTCTCTTCAAACTAGGAAGTTTAAATTATTTTTTGTAGGAACGCAGCCTCTGGAAAGGAAAAGAAATTATTTTAGAAATATTATATTTTGCAATTGGAGAGTAGAGATTGTAATTGGTGAGGGATAGTTAGTGATGGAAAAAAGCAGTTTACGGTGGTGGGGATAGTCGATGGACGTGGTAGAAAAATAGCTGGTGGTGGTAGAGATAGTTGGGGGTGGTAAAGGTGGTTGGTGGGGGTGTCAAGTTCTTGAGGTAGCTCAGTATTTTGCTGAATGAGATTGTTTTTAGGTCCTCTAGGGAAGGGCCGGCCTTTCCGAAGGTTATATACCTGATTTTTGTAGCAGCTCAACTGTCTCCTCGTCTTCTAAACACAATCGGCATTCAATCACCTCAGAGAGCACGATTCTGTGTAGGTGCTTTCAGTGACCTCTAAAGTCCGAAATAATTTTGCGGTCAAGTTCTAGCAGGTCCTTGGATGCCAATGGCAGGAGCTGATCCCTGAAATTGCCTCACAGCTCCTTTTTTAAGCACGGGTGACTTCTTCCTATTTTCCAAGAATGAGTGAGTACCTAGGTACCCACATTAGGGGTAGATTATTAACCATCCCGATTGTGCTTAGGGTATGTCGCTGAAGATTTTTATTGATTTGTGCGTGTAGTTTTTATCCAAAATCTCTTTAGTACACACCTCAATGGCATAGATTTTAGCCTGAAAGATCGTTGTGTGTTGTCCAAGGCTGTAATATTTTTTGACTCTTGGACTGCAACAAAGTATTCCTGCGGCCACACCTTTCTCAGTGTTCGAACAGTCTGTAGCTCAGCAGGTGTCTACCTGCGTCAGTCTTCTTTCGTTGCATCTCCATTCCTCTCTGTTTGGAGATGTGTGTATCAATTATTGATCGAGTACACATAATGTCCGAGGGTATTCCCATCATGCCATCGGAAGTAACCGATTCTAGCAGCTTGTTGGTTACACAGACATGAGTACGTGACGATTGATTCGCTATTTGCCGTAGGCGAAGTCCAGTTAATCTGATCTCCATTTCCACAACAATATGTATGGGTGGTAGATTCAGAAGAATTTCTGGTGCCAATGACGGGAAAAGACATTGCTCCCGGGATTGCCACACTTGGACGTAAGTGTGGCTCTGGCTTGTTGCGCTTTTTACCACGAATCTATTGCTCCATATGTTATGATTGGACAGACTACCATCACATAGAGTCAATGGACTAGCTTTGGATGCAGCTCTCAAGATATCCCACATATCCTTCGGCATATCCGTGAGGATAGCCTTGCTTTGTGAGTGATATTTTTCAAGTGCAGATTCCACAATAGTTTTTTATTAAATAACACGCCTAGATATTTTACATTATCTGCAAACTAAGCTCTACACCTTGAATAGCAAGCAGTATCAAATATACCATTCTTTTCTACCTTGTGAACGGTATTGCCGTAGTTTTGTTTGGGTTAATGCTCGGGTTTTCCCTATTGCTTCAACTACAAATGGGGTTACTCATCTGTTGGACGGCTGAGAAAATTTCTCTTTTTGCCGGTCCTCATAATAGCATTGCGATATCGTTCACGTAGGCCTGCATCGCGATATTGATTGGGGGTAGTTGATAGTGAGATATATTATTTTTTTAATGAGAATTTTTTTTATCAACGCCGCGGCCAGGATGGAAGATGACTTTGTTTTTAGCATCATTGGGTAGAAATTGGTAAATTCAAAATACTATATTCAGAAACAGTTATGGGACTGGTGAGTTATGAGCAGGGATCGAAAAATCATTGCTCTAATCTATTTATGTCCTAGCGATCACAAGCAACGTTCACAAAACTATTTTTTTTCTTTGTCGCTGGTTATGACACTTTTATTTTTTGTGTACGCTTCATTTCTGTTTAAAACCATTGAAAACTGTTGAAGTTAGAAGATACAAGTATATGATTACTTTAAAATATTTTATTACGTAATTTTTAGGTAACCGTAGGAACCATATGAAGAATACATGCGCCTATCTGTGTATTAAAAAGCTCTTGTATGATCAAGTGAGCAACTACTCACGTTTTTATTGGAGTAGTTTTCTCAACATTTACAATAGTAGAAAAAGAAATATTTTTAGAGACATGGTACAGCTGTTACGATATCAATTCAATACCTTGTCTGGTTGGAGATCCGAAAAAACGCTTATGCTCTCCAAGGCATATCAAAATACAAGCGCTACGGCAAGGGAAACCGAATAAACATATAGGTATGCATATACCTGACAAATTTATTCCAATGACACGTTATTCGAATGAAGATTTATTTGGTGGAACAATTACTCCATTAATTAATGTTTTGTTCAAACAACGTTTCGTTAAAACAATGATATTCGATTACGTTATACGACAATAACCTAACACTTTAACAAGGATAATTGATAAACTTATTTTTTTCAACATTGATGGGTCCTGGCTAGAAAACACAATTCGATGCCATCGGTTTGTTTGTTCAGGAAAATTTTCCACATGTGCATGTAAATTAATGTCATTTTAGCATTGATACGGTGGAAAGCAATGAGCATGTCTTGAATGTAAAGGCGTCAGTTATCAGATCGATAAATCCCGAGAACATTTTCAATAACCGCTTTAACAAAATCCCATGCCACGAGTTCTGAGTGACTGAGGGAATTTTCAAATGGTGTGTCTTTCATCAAACGTCGAATATTAGGTCGAAGATATTTGGCGAACTCAACTGAGCTATTTGTTGAATAAATGGTAAAGATAGACACAAAAAAGCAGTTCTTTGGATCTTTTACAATCTTTACATGTGAATATCTCGAAAACAAGAGCCAAGTTTGCAAAACAGCCGATAGCATTGCATTCAAGGCACTCGAATTGTGTTTTCTACCCAGGACCCATCAATATTGACATTTTCGACTAGCACAGTGTAATTATTTGAATAAAAAATGCTCAACACTGGGTAAATGAATCGATTACTATGCAAAAATAATCAAACGAAAACCTCTCCTAACTACGCTTAATTTCACCGTCGGATAATACGCGATGCGTTTAGAGGAAGTACCTACATCACGTCCGGTAAATTAATAATTCAACCAAGGCTTTTTACCTTCAGCGCAGGAAAGATAAAAAAAATCCACCCTTAACTAAAAGAGGAATCGTAAATTAAAAATACCATCTCTCATTCTGTCCGTTTCACTACGTCCATTTACATCGGAAACAATCTCTCGTTTTTATTGAAATTAAACGTGCCGATCGAAGGCATTGAAATTAATGACCTCTCTTTCTTTGTCCCGCTATATTTCTCTTTTCCATTTTAGTATTTTTATAATCGCTTTTGTAATCCGGCTTCTCGATTTTGCTTTAGTGAGGGTCGATCGTAGAAATGTAATCTAAAAATACTTTAGGGAATCGGTTTCTTGCAATTTGAATCTAGTGGACGAAATCAAAGCAAGCTATTACAAATTGTAAAAGTTTTAAATAAGAAATATGCAGAAATGATTCCAGATATTGTGTGGGAAAATTTAGATTTAAAAGCATTTTATTTAATTAACTGAAGAGGCGAGGGAGTTAGATTTTAAGCTTGTTCGTACTTCTAATTTGTGCAAATTTTAACGTGCTGATTGGAATCAAACATACCACATACATTTCCCTAAAATCTAGTACATAACTTCAAACGTGTTCATACTTTGTATATGCTGTGTAAACTTGCTTTGTTGTTGGTTTCAGCTCTCTATGATTGCTGCTCCTTTATTTTCTTGTTTACAGAAAATTGCCTTGGGCAATTGTGGATATTCGCTCTTGAGTTAACTTTTAACACAATAGAGCTAATAAAGGAAATATGTTAGCTACAAATGGATATAAGGCAATGTTATAACGCTTTCAAACAATAATTTGGTAAAATAATGTTTCAGTGGTTGAATATAAATTAATCATCCATACCAAAAGGTTTAAATTTTACATCTAACTTTCTCAAAAGCAGTTAATGCTATCCAGCTTTCTTTAGCAGCGGTAATACTTCAATATCTATTAAAAAGGATTAAAATAAGTAGAAAATAATGTTGAATGATATTACCTAATAACGATGACCAGTTTTAGTAGATTTTAGAGCAAAAAAAAGCATGAACTTTTCAAGGTTGAGCCTTTCTTCAGTCTACTTTAAAATTTACTACTTTATAATAATTACATCAGGACTTTTAATATTCAAACAAGAGTGAAAATATATTTGCAGTTTGATGTATAACAAGTTACATTCTTGTTATGTATTTTTTAAAATAAAAAGTAGTTTTACACATTTATCTGATTACATTTCAAGTATTGAAATAACATTATCTATAATGAAGGCAACCCATTGTGAAAGACAAAGTTTTTAACAAACATTTAAAAAAATGTATGCGTGATTCAAAAACATTCAAAAATATGTAAATCATTAGACCTCGGATTACTCCGTGTAATGTTAACGCAATAATTCTTAGACGAATTTATAGTAAAGCCCGTGACTTTTTAAGCTTCCCTAGTAGTTAATTAAAAGTCAACACAGCTTCCGTCAAGTACCATCTGTCAAATTTTGAGCAGGCTCCCTCATGAACTTTGTGTTTGGCAGCTATTCAAAGCATACAACCTCGTGTATCTTCCTAAAAATGGAAAAAAAGTGAATTTCCAGCGCCAATGGAATATTATTTTTTTGTGGAAAAGAACCATGATTCAAACCAAAGAAGAGCTTGATAAGTACTATAGAGATTCTGTACCAGCAATTGATGGAAAAAATGGTTTATTAAGTTCCGTTGTGGCCGCACAAACAATAGTGACGCCGAACATTCTGGACGACCAATTGAGGTCACTACAGTCGAAAATTTCGAAAAAAATTGATATAGAGTTGGCCCAACGTAGAGTGAAAATGTGTGAGATCTTTAATAGTAAGTTGCGTTCTGGAAAACTGTGCAGAAGATGGGTACAGTGTTTATTCACAATCAACCATAAACGCAATCGTGTGACAAATGAGTTTTTACGCCATTTTGTAACGGCGAATGAAACACAAATACATTACAACATACCAGAGACAAGCAGCAGTCTAAACAATGGGTTGTATTTTAGGCAAACAGGCGCCAAAAAAGGCTAAGGTGGGTTTATCGACTAACAAGGTCATGGGCGATAGTTTTTGGGATACACGCGGTATAATGCACCGTGTTTATCTACAAAAGGGATTCTGGATTGTTGGCTAGCCACGCATACTTAGGCCACTCTGACTGGGCCCATTGTGCTATCTTCTCAAGGCGGAGTCGCACACCCGCAGCCTACTTGAGCCAACCCAAACGAAAAATGAACTCGAGCAGTGTAGCAGGTGAGGTACCGCCGAAGATGGCCAGCTTCGACCAGAACTCCCCCAGGATGGAACCTTCAAGTTGGACAAAAGCTGGACAATCACATAAGATGTGCTCCTGCGTCTCGTCCTCTAGATAACATGCATAAAGTTGGCTACTAGTCAGTCTTATGTGGTGTATGTGTTTATTAAGCTTGCAATGGCCAGTCAATAGCCCTACAACTTGAGGTAGTGTACTGAGAGAAAGCTACAGACAGTATCTTGCTGTCCTGAACGGCAGCCTAGGGATGGCTTTGCGTGCCTGACAGCAGGTGGTTATGGATTCTCGTCTAGAGTAGTGTAGAGTAGTGATCCATTGATTTATTAGGGTGATGAGTGTAGCCGAAGAAATGGGAAAAACAGGCTCTAGTCCCATGTAAGGATGACACAAACCCGTCTCACCAACCTATTGGCAGCCTCGTTTCCCAGATTACCTTTATGATCTTTAACCCATCTGAGAATTAAGTCATTATCAATAGCGATCGCTTCCAAGGCATTGTGACACTGAAGTACCAGACCTGAAGCGATCATATAATTGCCAAGGGCTTTAAGGGTAGCTTAGCTGTCACTATAAAGGACAATACGTCGCCTCTTAATGCACCCTGCTAAAATTCCTTTGGCACCATGTAGGATCGCCAAAATCTCGGCTTGGAAAATCGTAGCTAACGTACCTCGTGCCAACTCTAGGTTGAACTTAAGGACCGGAGAGAAAACTCTTGCACCCGTCCCTGTTTTTGTCTACGATCTGTCTGCATAGATGGCGGTAGTCTGCTGAAATCAAACACGGGAGATACACAGTCCTTCGCGGCGCCAAAAAGAGGCCCTTTAGCGACGCCCTCGTGGATGATGCTCACGTGACCGCAACCTTATAGCGGCTCTAAACGCCGTCTCCTTCACAAACAAATCCAGGGGAGGAGCACATAAGAGAGCTTCCATTTGGCGTCCGTGCACATTGCTGCTGGTGCACATGCATCAGGTCATTCTTGGCTACCACTCGCCTCACCCTTGGCCGCCAGAAGCGGGCGCCATAAGTTAATAATAATTATGGCAGGCAACAACTACAAGATAATTTTCGAGCAGAACCCCTAAGTCCTACCCAACATGTGACGATACTGTCAAATGGCCTTTCATGCTTTCTTGGCTTTTGTTTTGACATGTTTGCTCCAGCTTGCTCAAAAGGGAATAACAACAAATGGTGAATACTATTCCAAATTATTGGACCGACTCAACGACGATTTGAAAAAGCATTTGGTCAAGAAGAAAGTGCTTTTTCATTAGGACAATGCACGGATGCACACATGGGTAGCCGCCATGGCAAAAATCCATAAATTGGGCTACGAACTGCTGTCTCATCTGGCATGAGCCTATTTCCAAACGTAAGGAAGTGGCTTGGCAGAAAGCGATTTAGTTCCGACGATGACATCATTGAACAAACGAATACCTATTTTGAGGACCTTGAGAAACCTGTTAGTTGGAAGGGATAAAAAGCTTGGGTGAAAAGGAATATGTTGAGAAATAAATATTTTTTTTTGCTAGAAAATACTGTCTTTATTCAAAGTCACGGACTTTTCGATCCGTCCTCGTAAATATGTATTTCTTTATATTTCTTTTTTTCTATTATTTATTTTTACAAAATTTAAGTTTCATAGAACCTTTGATTATACCCAAATTTTCAGATAGTTTGAACGTTTCAGTATTTCAAGATCGTGATATTTTATTTGACATTTTGATCTTTACAAAGTATATTTTTTTGCCAATTAGGATAATGTGATTTCAGCTGTCTAGAGCAAAAGGTCGAGCTGTACTAGCAAGCGTCGTAGAATTTTAAAATTCTGTTTTTAGCTTTTTTATTTGCTTATTTATTCATAGAAAATGTACGGAGTTTTACATTATTCATCAGTTGAGCTTTTAAATGTGTGTACATATATGGGTTTACATACTCAAAAGCTAATATGGATTTATATATACTAGAAGGAAAAATAAATAGGCGGCCACATCAATTTTAGTTAAGCTCTTAATTGGAAGCTATGTATATTTATTTTAAAAGTTAACGTACGCGCTAATGAAACCTTTGTTTCCGAGAGATTTAAATCTCTAAGGGAGTTGTCTGAGGCCGAAATGAATAATTCTCGTCTGAAATAAGTTTTGTGGTTTCCTGCGTTAATGGGAAAAGGAGTCTTATCGTCCGTTTCCTTTAAACCTATCTGTAATATCCTTTTCATGTTTTTGATAACTTTACTCAAAAAAGGAGTACCTCCTTTTGGTAGGGTTAATTTTTAAAAGCAAATCAGATTTCGTATACACAAAGCAGCAAAAAACCACGTCTTTTGCTAAACCGCCGTAATGACCTAAAACATGGGCAGGACCCAATCAGCATATCATATACAGGGTGTCTATCAATTGACAGAGGAATTATATATAGCGATGCACGTCGTCAATTTCTTAATCAAAAATTTTAATATTTTGATGTTGAATGCAGCTGTTCGACTGGTTCGCGTCGTACTTGACTGGTAGGTCGCAGTTTGTTGAGACACTTATCGCTCCGGTTCCATTAGGACTTAAATAGATCGGCAAAGCTTCCCGTGGCTATTGGTGTTCCAGATGGATCCATTTTGGGACCTGTGTTGTTTATATTGTTTATTAATGATATTGTCGGGTTTTTAGGTGATTTCCAAATTCTCATGTATGCTGATGATGCTTGTGGCTTGATTGCGGATAATGATCTTACGGCATCGGAAGTTGCTTTCAATAATTTTTTAGATGATGCTGCAATTTGGCTTTCCAATAATGGTTTATATTTGAACAGTTCCAAAACTGATTATATCCATTTTAGAAATATTCATAATAAGAACGATCATGGTATTAAATTATCCATATTGGATGAGAATATGTATAGTGGAAGTAGATTCAACTAATTTTTTAGGTTTAATAGTAGACAAATATTCTATCATGGGAGAGTCATTATATTAGTGTGATTTCATGTTTAAATACTGCATGTTTTCAAATGCGAAGTATGCGTGAGGCGATTGGACGATAGTCTATGCTCAAATTCTTTTACGCTGTTGTCCATTCTCGTTTGTTGTACGGTATTTGTTTGTGGGGTTCGTCTGTGCACGCTGGTAATCTGTTTTTGGCGCAGAAGAGGTTATATTCATGCAAATAGATCCAAATTTATAACGAACTGTGGCGTACACTCTCACTATACACGAAACAGAAATAATTATTGCATTCCATCTACAAAATACCGGGTAGCATCTGCTTCTCCTAACTGATTAAGTCTGAGACTTTACAATGCTCTGTCAGATGAGTATAAAGCGTGTCAGACGGCTGGCTTATTCAAATCCAGAGTAAAGAATCTCCTTCTGGAAAATGCTGTGTATTCTATTGACGAGTTTTTCGCTTTGTTTGAGTGACGTTGGCTAACCTGCAAATATACATGTATTTCTAATGCATTATTATTTCTAATTCGTAATAATTCGTTCAATGATGTTCAGAGATATCTTCTTTTTCTTTATCTATTTTATAGTTAGTTATGACGCATCCGATGTAACATTTTATATTGCCTAATGGAATACTAATTAACAAAAAAAAAAAAAAAATTGCCTCCTGTGTTCGCAGGATTGATTTGAAAGAAACATGTGGCAACGTTCTTGTATGCTACATTAGATTATATTAGAGTTGAGGCGGCCCACGAACCTGTTTCATCGCGACCTTCTCAGATCTATTGTGATTCCCTTTGTCCTAGAAGATGTTCAGGCCGCCGCGTTGGCACAGCGCATTGAGCTGGTGTTTCTTCCTTGGTAGAATCTGCAAGTAACGTCATCTACCAGGCCTATGTTATACATATGTCTATTTAGTCTACAATGAGGATGTAATGTATGATATTTTATCTTTGCAATTTTATTACATCATATTAGTATTTTGAACAAGTTGAGCCCATTTTTTTAATATTTGACATATTCCTTCTGTGTTTTTTTCACTGTAAGTATTCCAGTTTTTTCATTCTAATCATCAATTTTACCTCATCTTTCAGCTGTTTAATTTAATTTCAAAGTTTAATTAATTTTTTTTATATACAATTAGTCAAAATATTGCTATTAATCTGATCCATATTTGTGATGTCCCCTTTGTAATGTGCTTTCAGCGTTGGCCAGTGTTAAATATACTCGAAACATGTAGCTATTGGTATTTTACAAATAAAAAAAGAGTTTGTGAGATTCTGGATCTTCTTTCATTTCCATTTACGTTGGATTTTCTCTATATGATTTATGTTTATGTAGTATGACGAGTTCCAAATAACAGTGGCAAAATTCAAGTGACTGTGAACGTAGGCAAAGTATACGCTTTTCAGACGAATGACAAAGCTCAGCATGCAATATGCTTTTTCGACACATTTATTAATATGTGAGTTAAAAGAGAGTTTGAGTCCATTGTAACACCCAGATCTCTAATCTCCTCCACCCGTTCCAGTATATTATTGTCAAGTTTATAGTTATAGTCTATTTTGATTTGTTTTCTAGTAAAAGTTATCCGAGAACATTTAATTGTATTTATAAATAATTGTTTTGTCTTACAACATAACGATAATCTATCTAGATCGCTTTGAATACGCTCACACTCAGAGAGAGAAGAAACAGCAGTATAGATTTCTAGATCATCTGCATACAGCTGAAAATGACAATTGTGAAAACATGCTACTATATCGTTGATATATGATTTACAAAAAATAGGGGTCCTAAGTGACTTTCTTCAGGAACGCCTGACGGGCAACAAAATAATCAGATTTGTATCCTGACACTGGCACAGCCCGCTTACGAATCTCCAATATATGACGCAATCCATCGATATAGACTACCATGGACACCTATTTTATACATTCTCGAACAGAAGGTTGTGGTTAACCTTATCAAATGCCTTATTCAGGTTTGTATATATGGCATCGACCTGCATCCGTTTGTCCGATTGGGTGTGCAAGTATTGCGTGAAAACTAATAGATTTGTCTCAATCGAACGCGAGTGAAAAAAATACATGTTGATATGGAGTAATTACTTGTTTAAAACATTCAAATAAACACTGATGAACAATATTTTAGGTTCAACCGAAAGAAGCGAAATGGGTCGATAATTGGATACCGCGATAGCTGTACCGTTTTTATGAAAAGGGATTATATAGGCTTTCTTCCATTCTTGGGGAATAAGTCCTTTGATTGGTTTCAGTTGCACAATGCAATATTGTGTATGCCTCTGCTACGGCATATGAACGTCATGCCAGCATACTTGATAAATGAAAAATCCATGAGAAAGTATTTAATATATACTAGAATCCAAATTCAGTCAAATGTTAAATAATTATCGGAAAAAAAAACTAAAAATATGTGGTACCATGATTTCTTGTTTTAATATATGAGTTCTGACATTGATAGCAAGAAATACCTTTTAGTTGTTGCTGCAAAATTAAAAAGTATTATTAAAAAGCGATTTTTTTTCACGACACTGAAGCGTGGTGTTTAAAAAAGAGATTGGCATGTTTGAGTTTTATTTTAATATCACACCATCCATGTGGATTATTACTAATACTCTGTATATATTTCATTTCTTTTTTTTCTTTTACGGCAAGCGCCCAATTTTTTGTCTTTATACTCGGCATTAATCCCTGCCCAGAGAGTTTCTGTAAAAGCATGCGTGTATGTCATGTCACGTCCCTCCTAATACTCACTCTCTGACGTCTAAATAAGAGTATAGTGTATATAAGAGAGTCGTAGTACTACGATGTGGTCTCGCGGACGACGTCGAAATGGATTTTTCGGATCGAGTTGGCATTTCGCGTCAGGTCTCAACTCCTCAAGCCGGCTTCCGTTCGCAAAAGGCGTCTGCTTGACCTAGAAACCATCGAAGTCCGGATGCTTTCCGTGATATTTATATTGCTTTTGACGTGTGTGAGATTGGAAAATGATCCGCTTACTTCCGTTAATTTCCGACCCATTTCTCCACGTGGGATTATTATTTTCGATATTCTCCGTGGAAGTATTTTAAAATAATCTTATTACAAGTTGCATGATTATATTAGTAAGTACACTAGATTAGTTATCTTTTAAAAAAAGTTTGCGTCAATATCTCTAGGCCTCCTCTAAGATAAGATTTTCAATAATTGTACCTTAAAGTAAGAGCAAATTCTCGAGGTAGATGGTTGTGTTCTTTCAGACGAGGAGATTAGTTGATTCCACTAGTTGAACGGACGGTTGTCAAGAAACATACTGATATGAACTCTGTCACACGGAGTCAACTTGTCC
Organism: Protaetia brevitarsis; assembly: GCA_004143645.1. Classification (NCBI taxonomy): domain Eukaryota; kingdom Metazoa; phylum Arthropoda; class Insecta; order Coleoptera; family Scarabaeidae; genus Protaetia; species Protaetia brevitarsis. The sequence continues at coordinate 497,390 of RXPK01000141.1, forward strand.
GCTTCGGCGGCTTCAATAGGTCTTCGATGACAAGCAACTAGTTGAGAGTAAACTAGGCAACTTAGTAGAATCAACTAAACCGCCTCGTCTGAAACAGGCCTAATCTTCACACCTTCCACCCCTAAGCTCGTGATGTTTTGAGTATAATCTTCAGTATGCACTATGCATGTAATTCCTTAAACCAAGGAAATTTGATAATCATGATACTCTGCATTCAAGGTAAAGATGTTTTTATTTTTGTAAATATAATAAGCTAATTCAGGTATATCAATAAGGATTACGGGCAGCAAATTTAATTTTTTAGACATTGATCTGCAAGATTTGGTCAAATGAGCGTCAACAATGGCGTTTTGTGCTAAAAATACTCTCTTAAGGGTTGCTGATGTGCAAACAACGAAAAATATAATACTTACTCCATAGTACTCATTCCATAGCAGATTAGATTCAAATGTCATGCCAAGAAGTTTTACAGATTTATCCTCCTGTCGGTTTGTGTCGGACAGGGTTTAGAAATTTTTACGGATAGGTCTAAGGGTGAGGGTGGTACAGGGGCGGCTTATGTTTTTTTATAACGGGGAGTATTGAAATGTATAATCAAAAGTTTAAATTAGGGGATCATCGCAATATTTTTCAGGCAGAATTAGTTGCAATAACAGGCAGTAGTTTGGTCCCGGGTCAATTCATATAAAGTTCCGCCTATGTGCAACGCCATAAATTTTCTAATTTTCGTCCTGTAATTGACTTGTTCGCTGTTGGACGTAATAAATTATTATTACTAGAGACCGGATTATATGCAAAGAAAAACTGGAATATATGCGCATATATCATGCATCGATTTTTGAGAAAATATGCATAAACCTGGGGCATATATGCAAAAAAATTGCGACAATATGCAATTTTTTTACATAAAATAAATAAGAGCAGAAATTTAAACATTAACTTTATTGCGCAAATTTTTTTCACAACATATTTCTAAAACAATTTATAATTAAATTTTTTTCAAAATTGTGTAAAAGAAGTTTTGTCTTCTACAGAATACATATTGTTTCGAAATAGAAAAGTTCTTTAACATCACAGATTAATTCGTGCATTTTTTTAACTTTGCAATACATTCTAAACTAAAATTAAAGTCGAAATCGTTTACTGTTTCACCTTCCAAAATTTTCTTAATTTCTTCAATTTCAAAACACCGCATTTTTATTGATCACTTTTTTAAATTTATCGTATATAGAAATTACCTATTGTCTCTTAACCTTCTTACATAGCATATCAATTCGTCTACTATTTCCACTGATCTCGAGAGCGACATCCCTTGCGTTTCTAGTTTACGAATGGAACTTGAAACAAAGCTATTATTTGACTTAATATACAAAAGGTTTTGTAGCAATTCTGTTGATGTTGCTATCTTTTAGCAGTTTTCTAGAGCAATGGAGTCAGCAGTGATTTCACAGAATTACATTTTTATTCCTTCAAAATTATCGGCGAAAAAAATTGCAGCTCTACCATGTACCCACCATCGTAATAATCGGTTCAGGAGACAACTTAAAACCGGAAGTCGCTCCTTATAAAATTGGATTCGTAAAGGTGCTTTTAAAAATACTTTTTTGACATTGCGTAATTAAATCATTATTCAAAGGGAATTGATTTCTAATGTCTTCGGCTACACGATTGAACCATGAGCTAATAAGTGGTATGAATAATGTACTATAATTTTTTTTTTAATTTTGCGCGGCTTTTATCATATATGGTGCAGCGTCGGACAACATTAGTAAAATTTTTTCACAAGGTATATTTCCAGGTAAAAAGAAATTTGATAAACCTTCTTGAACGAATTGGGCAATTGTCGCATTATTTGTTTTTTGAAGTTCTTTACAATAAATTAAATATTATTTACCTACAATATCTTCATGAAGAATTCCTATTAACAAATGGGCAATATAACGGCCACACTTATCCGTACTTTCCATCTACCATGATAAAATAAATTATTCCCTACCAATTGTTAATTTCTGCTATTGTTTGCTGGTAACAAGATGTGACATAATTTTTTCGTAAGGTACTTTCGTCAGGTATATTATGTTTGCAATATTTTTGCAGAAATGATTTCAAATTAACATTGTTTAATTTTACTAATGATATGTTAGACGAAATTAGTGCGTTACACAGATCCGTATTATATTCTTTTTGTTCTGAGTTTCGTGAAGTTGATGCTACACATTGACGTATAGATTGCTGCACACATACGGATCGCTTTAGTTTTTCACATTTTCCAATATGTGATGGAGTTTTAACGCGTTGATCAATCAGGTATTTTCTCTCAGAAGACACCTACAACAACAATTGTCATTTTATATCAAAAGTTAAAGAATTTAAAAATAATTGTAAGGCTTTTAGTAAAATTAAACTTACCAGTTTACTGCAGGCTCGACAAAATATTTTGTCGCCATCCTTTACCAGTTCAGGATATGGATGATCCATAATGTTCGCTATATTCATTGTATGTACGCACAGTATTTAAAAACGTAACAAAATTACATGCTGTTTCGCTCAAAGAATTCGCCCAAATAAACTATTCAATGAATGACTAGTTTATTTGGGAATTAATAATAATAAAACGTATTTACCACATCCCTTCTGCTAGGCGAAATTAAACACGTGCAGTTCTTGGAAAAAAGTATTAGAGAAACTAATGTAAAAGATTATCATTCTGAGAATGTCGGTTGTCGATCTACATTAGGAATTACTAGGAATTTTTACTAATAGAAAGGATAAGAAAAAGCTTAAATATGCAATATGTGCAACTTTTGTAAAAATATGCATAGAAATACCTAAATATGCAATATATGCGATCGCTAATTAACGCTAATTAACTTCAATTAGTGTAATATGTCTACATATAGACCATAATTAAAAATATGCAAAAAATAAAATATATGCACACTATAATCCGGCCTCTAATTATTACTAATAAGAGGAACATCTCGGAAAAACGATAATACAGCTTCAAATATAACAAAGAAGGAGCTAGAAGCAGAATGATATAAAACAAGATATTTATTACATAAACGTCAGAACATAATAAAATCTTACAAGTACCAATTACACTTCTATGGATACCTCAACAAATTGGACACATCAGCATTTACAAGAGTAGAAACAGCTCCTAATTTCTTATTTAATTTGCACCTCAGAAAAAAACGACGTTAAGAATAATAATGCATTCACCTTACCCTTTCATGAATTATCTAATTCACGATTTGGCCCTGGAGCAAGTTAATCAAGTGTTTGGTCGTGCAAAAACCATTGATCCTAGTTATAACCCGCCCGATCTGGAGCTCTCGTTAGACTTAACCGTATCCCCCCATGAAATTTAATATGATTTTGTTATCCAAGCAAAGTTCATCGTGTCTGCTTTCGTTAATAATATCATCACGTCTGCTGATGTTATTGCCCTCGTTACTGTAGCCGTAATTTTGTAACTCACATTAATGGATGTTATATTAGTATTTAAAGATTGGCGGTTGACCAAATTACGATAACATAAAATAGCTTTGAATGATATTGTACAGATTCTATTAAGTTTTAGATATATTTTTGTCTTTGGCTTGACAATTTGCAAGCGTTTAAAATTTCTTTTCTGACAGCCGAAATAAATTTTTGTCAAAATATAATAATAATAATTATACAGGCTGTTCAAAGTTATCGGCGCACAAATGCTAACTTTGTTAATATTACAGCTACGATGATGGTTAAATTATCAAAGATGTAGGGTTTTTTATGCTGATTACAACCGTGTAATCAGAAAAGCAATCGAAAATCGCGTTTACGAGATATAACAGATAACTTTGTTTTTTTTTAAATGGATCACTCAGTATATTTCGTCACCAATTGATGGAAAACTAGGTTTTGCAGACAATATTGTTGTAATAGTATAACCCTTAAATGAAAAACAAAAAAGTTTCTAATACAGTAGTACCTACTAATATAATGATGGATTTGATACAACAGCCAAAACTTTGTTGTTTTGGCAAAATAGAATCGAAGCAAACTTTGGTTGCTTGGTTTTAAGACATAACCAAATTATTTTAACAGTTTTGCGAAGCTTGTTGTGTACTGTTATTGAAAAAAGGCTTTATTGATTCTAGCTGCTGCTTATTTTGTGTTATCTCTAAATTCGTTTATTACCGTGTCCCTTTGCATCGTCACTTCTTTGGACAAGAAAGAAGTTGGAGCTTGGAGAAATATGATATAGTTGAAGCATATTTTGTATGTAAAAGGCAGAGCAACAGAGCCTTGGAACGTTAAAGTGAAATATTTCCAAACAGGATACTACCAGATAGAAAGTATTTTTTTACTATTATTTCGCAAATTTCAAGAGAAAGGAAATGTTTTTAAAAAAAGCCGATCAAAAAAACGAAGTACTAGTAGTGCGGAATTGAAGAAACAGAAGTATGTACCTTTTAAATATTAGCCAATGCGAATTTTGTTTGATACAGACTTTGATCAAAGAATTGCGTTTTGTACGCAGTTTTTTTAGCACAATTTGTAGAAAATGATGAATACAAATGCATTTTGTGGAAAGACAAGATAAAGTTTTCAAACAATAGAATGTACAACATAAAAATATGCATCATTGGATCATTATAAATCCTCTTCTACCAATGCATGCCTTGTAGGCTACAAAACCGCTTTAGTTTCAATGTTTGATGTGGCACTTACAATAATAAAATAGTTGCTCCCTACTTTTATCAAGGTTCACTTACTCCAGAATTATATGTTGACATTCTACGATCTGTAATGGATGATTTCGTAGATAATCTAAACTTGAAAGAGAAGAACTTTTTAATTTTCAACAGGACGGGGCTCCAGCGCATAATTGGAAATTAACAACAGAGGTTCTAACAGAAATTTGTGAAAATAAATAAATTGGTACCAGGGAACTGGTTAATTGGCCTATAAAATCTCCCGACCTGTCTAATGAATTTTCTTCCTGTAGGGATATCTAAAAGACAAAATATGTAGTCGAAGATATCCAAATATAACGAGTTGCTAAATGCAGTAAGAGAAACAATGAGTAACATAGATCGCCATGTAATTTCTCAATTAACAAGACAGTAATTAAACAGTATAGGAAATGCATATCAGAAAATAGAAATGTAGTCAACACTTATTATAATTTATTGTTTTTTGTCATTGTTATCTATAAATTTTTGTAAACTCTTGGATTTTTGTTTTGTTTTTAAAACAAACATTGGACACAAATTGGCAAACAACAAAAGTTTTGGCTGTTATATCGAATACATCATTATATGAGTCGTAGCTCTATCATTTTTATTTTAAGGTTATACTATTATAACAACAGTGCATGCAGAAACTATTTTCTATGAATTGGTGGCAAAATATACAGAGTGGCCCATTTAAAAACACAAAGTTACCTATTATATCTTGTAAATGCGATTTTCAATTGTTTTTCTTATTACTCGTTTGTAATCAACGTGTATGTGGGGGAATTTTTGCTCCGCAATGACGTACTGCTGTGTATTAATTAAAGTAAATAAAAAATGCAAAATGAATTTAAAATGAAAAAGAAAAGAAAATTAGCTAGCTCAGTTACCCTCGCGAATTAAAACTTTAATCTAACCACGAAAAGTAAATTGTGAGTGAATAAAATCAGCTTTCTTGCACGAAAAATTGTAACGGTTTAATATAAAATAAAAGAACAGAATTTTTTTACCCAGTGAAGCTAATTAAACAATTAATTTATTTTACAAAACGGGTTAAAATACAAAGGTGCAGAAAAAAACCTTGAACTGAAGGTTCTGGCCTAAAAAAAAAAACTGCACTTGACACTAAATTAAAACAGGACAATGTCATTTCCTATACAAAGCAAAAGAGAAAGGTTTTATTTGTTTAGGAAGACTATTCAATATCTTAGAACTTCTATCCACGTGGTTTCACAAATTAAAATAATCTAAGCGTGGACAAATGCAAGAAATTTACAAAAAAATGAAAAAGCTAAATGAAAGAACAATGCTTCTACTCACCCAAACGAGGTGATAGAAAAATAAAAAACGAAAAAGCAAAATAGATTAACAAAAAAATTAACTCTTTAAAAATATATATCTTCCTAAACAAAAAAATAATAAAGATTGATCTTATATCTATAAAGTGCCCACTTTAATACATTAACAATTATTACACTAAAAATTCCTTGATTGACTAAATAAAAGAAAATTAATCAATCTAATCAAAATGGATTACAAAATGGCAACAATTATTTAAACATACGTCTACTCACGTCAATAGTCGAACAAGGAAGTCCTTAACAAAATCCTACAATTGTTTTTCCTATAAAAATCCCTATCTCAAAAATCGTACAACGCAGACGTAGAACATTACAACGACAATATTTAATAGAATACGCATAAAATCAGCACAAGCGAACAATACACATTTGAATGATTGGACTAAATAAAAAAATCTTAACACTATATGAATTAAAAAGATACAATAAACTCTTAAACTAAAATTATACAAAACAAAACAAAATTGTGAAAATTCTAGGTAAATTGAAAATCAGCTGATCGGAGAAATAATCACCAAAATATGCAACTTAAAATACACTCAGCGATAAATGGGTTGTATAAACCACAGCAGTACGTACATACTTTTATTTAAACCGTAAAAGCAATCAAAGGGAGAACAGCATTAGAAAGGGACAAATATCTGCTTACAAAACGTTGCCAAAGTAGGAAATAAATATTATAGCATTATATTATATTCTACTGGATATAAATTATTCAAACTCATTGCATTTCACACGTATACGTCGTTTCACAGCTAAATGTAGCCGCTATTTGACACAGTAACTGAGTTTCCGATAAGTAGAGCACTGAATCGACGAATGTAACTGGCGGGGTTTCAACTTAGAAGTAACGGTAATGCACGTAGCGAATTTTAAAAAGCCATCCCCTCTACGTATTACCAAGCAGCGACGATCGCTTACGTGGCTCTGCACCAGCAATTTTACAACATCATCCAAGGAAATGCGAGAAGTGAGGAGAAACTTTTATAAATCTGGTCAAGAGGACGATTACAGTCTGCGGTAAATTGAATGGCTTGTTCTTGGCTGTGGAAGTCGGCTTAAAGTCAACTTGTATTAATTAATTTTCGATCCGAAACAAAAAAAAATAAATTGATAAAATTAGCAAAATCTTTGCAAATATACACTGAGAAAAAAAATTAATAATCATAGATAAAAATACAATTATCGTAAGTAAAAAGTTCAGCAGGATAGGGAATAAAAGCACAAATTACTTAGCACTAGTAAAAAAGAGATCCTAATGTCAAGTAGATGTATTGGCTATGAGTGAACTATTCTATAATGGCTATCACAGCTTTATTATTAACGTCAATTAATGCAAGCTATTTGGAATACTTGTGATAAGGAAACAGTATCATGAATGCACGTGGGATAGGTTTGGAAACAAAAAAGTAATTTGAACATAATAATTACATTAAATTAACTACGATTGTGATTAGCGTAATCCTTATTTCTTAATAATATCCACTTTATTAATTGAAGAGTTGTTGTTTAAGTGAAATTAATGTGTTTGTTAAATTAATAAACTAGAAGTAACAAAATAATATGATCGCTTTTTATACCATTTATTTTCTTAATTTTCCCAATATTTCTAAAATAAACGGGATTTCATTAGTTTGACTACAACTACCCCCAATTAATGTAATTAGGTCAAATTAAAAGTATGTAATGTTTGGTCGACATTAGCAGGCACATGTCTTTTATCTTACCAATCATCAGTGCTACTGGTGCGCTTAATGTATTATACCGAAAATTCGTACTTATATATACTTAATATGTGGATAAATAATTGAAGGAGAAATTTAGAATGGAAATGTCATTAATATGCTGAGGACATTTGCTAGATTGTCGATCCATAACTAGAGTATTTTTCTATAAAGAATAACACTTTTAATTTGACCTAATTACTTCAATTAGCGTTGGTTAATTAACATATGTTTAGTGGCTTTCCGTCGTTCTACAATTATAGTTATTTTTACAATTTAGGAAAGGATATTAATCTTCAGGATATTAATGAGATTTCCGTCTTAAATTCTCATTCAATTATTCATCAACATATTTTGTAAAATGCAGCTTCTAACATCGTTTATGACGTCTCAAAATTTCATTTTTACATCTATATAGATTCGCTCACAAGTTATAAGAGTTTCTATACTTTTGTCTTACCCTATACTGGTATTTATATACCATACTTCTTCAATATCTAGTTATTAGCAGTCAGCAAAATACAATAAATTAATGAAATGCAACTAATTAGTTCCACTTGGTAGCACTATCAAATGTTCATCGCCAACAAAGGATACAAAGATTGACTAATATACACACAATTTAATAGAACATTAATTAAAAATCATTTAAAAGCATTTTTCATACCAATCCCCTAAAAGTATAGTTTCTGAAACGTTCTGTATATCTTAATTAAATTTAAATGTTATGGCAAGCTAGTTCAAGGTTAAAAATTATATTAAAATCAATTGCATTTTACCCATTATAAATAACAAACACGCCCTTGCTTCTGTAAGAGCAATAATTTACTAAGATAAAATGAAAATTAATTTCTATTTTAAAAGCACTAATATAGGTATTAGGAAATAAATACAGAAGTTGTATAAAATTTAGTAAGGGAATCCAATAAAGCAAAAATACAGATTGATTTATATTTTTAATACGCCATCAAACTTAGGACGCCTGATATTTTTAATACGTAGTCCTGTGGTTTAGGCAACCCGCCTTATCGCTGGGTGTATTTCAAGTTGCATATTTTTGGTTATTTATTGGTTGTTTTCTTTGCTTAGAACAGCTGATTTGGTTTACCCGGAGTTTTTCACAAATTTTGATATTTGTTTTGTATAAGTTTAGTTAAAGAGTTTATTGTTTCATTTTAATTTATTTAGTGGTAAGTTTTTTTTTATTTATTCCATTGTTTCATATGTCCATTGTTTGCTCGTGTTGTTTTAATGTGGATTCTATTCAATATTGGCGTAATGTTTTACTTCTGCGTTGTACGATTTTGAGAAAGGGATTGTTGTAAGAAAAACAATTGTGGAGTTTTGTTAAGGACTTCCTTGTTCGACTATTGACGTGAGTAGACGTATTTTTGTATATCTTTGTTGTCAGTTTGTATTTCATTTTGATATTGTAAATTTCGCTTTAATTGTCTTTTATTTGGTCATCAAGGAATTCATATTGTGATAATTGTTAATATATTGAAGTGTGCACATTATAGATATAAGATCAATTATTATTTTTGTTTGGGAAGATACATTTTAGTTTATTTTTTTTTCTCATTATAGTTTAAAGAGTTAATTTTTTCAACTTTTGCTTTGCATAGGAAATAGCATTGTCCTATTTTAATTTAGAGTTAAGTGCAGTTTTTATTTTAAGCCAGAACCTTCAGTTCAAGGTTTTTTTTTCTGCACAAGTTGTAATTTAACCCATTTTGATTAATAAATTTGTTCGTTAATTAACGTCGTTGGGTTAAAAATTCTGTTCTTTTATTTTTATTTGAAACCTTTTCAATTTTTCGGGAAATTAAGAAAGTCAGATTTCTTTCACTCACAATTTACTTTTCGTGGTTAGATTCAAGTTTTAATTCGCGAGGGTAACTCTGAGGTTAATAGTTCTTTAGTTCAAAATTTTATCCGTTGAGCTAGCTTATTTCATTTTTCTTTTTCATTTTAAAATTCATTTAGCATTTTTAATTACTTCAAACAGTACACAGTACAACAGTACACACATCTATGAATGTATCTGAGAAGGGAAGGCCTATTTTTGCCAGATAAAGCTAAACTGTAAACGTTAAATTTTATTCCGTATTTTTCATACTCGAATTCTGTATAAAACTTCATGAAAAGTTGATACCTTGTTTGACACTTTACCTTAGAGTAATCAGAATGTTCAGTGAAATGTTGACCTTCTATTTAGATAACATTAATTGATGAGGATAACGTTTCATTGAAAAAATAAAGACCTAATTAATGGTTGGTACCTACGTAATTATTGTTAGTGCAACTCCCGGTACACGTAACAGTAAATCAATATGATGTTAAGGTTTTGACGGAAAACGGAATGGTAATGTTAAACTACCCTAACATATTTAAGTATTGAACATGAAACGAAAATAATAAAAATTCAAACCAGGGATATCCTAGAAGAATATAAAGCAATGCTGAGTAACTAATTGCAATGTTTTCTATGCCACAGTATTAAATATGTGTAATGATATAATTACATAGGAATTATATGTTAGCCTTGACTCTGCCTTGTTGTTTATACAAGGAAGTATAAATGGGCGTTTTGTTTAAGCAGTTTTAAATGTGTCAGTAATTACCTTGAAAATAATTTTTATGCGAGCTCAATTACTTAGTAATCTACTAATGTTTTCCAGACATAAAATATCCGCATTACCTTTAAAAATTATTTATTTTCTTTTGAATCACCTATTTCTACGATGTAAAAAAGTATATCTGCCTACATAGATATATAAAATAAAAATGCACAGGTTAGTACCATAGAATTACACAAAATTTTCAATTTTGCCTTCTCTTTAGTTTGACGTAGACACCATTGTCTGACTTTAAAACTGCATCACTCCTAAGAATAACTTTGTGGTCAGGCACTGCAGGGAGCAATTCAAAATTCCTCAGGATTTTCGATATTGTCGACTTCATTTCCAGCATAGCGAACTTTTGACCTAAATCAAAATCACAATTTTAATCCAATATAATTATATGTCAGTAAATAACTTTACCTATGCAATTTCTTGGCCCAGCGCTGAATGGTACATAAGCAAATGGATGGCGTTCTTTAATATTTTCAACACTGAATCTTTCCGGATCAAATGTTTCTGGATCCTTGTACGTATTTGTTGAGTGATGGGTAGCAAAAATACATAATTCCACGTTCAGACCTTTTGGTAATGTTATTCCATCTAAAAAAAAAAAAATAGATATACATTACGTTTATAACAATGTTATAATACTTGTACTGTATTCAGTATCTTCTTCTACTTCTCTTCCAATCATTGGTATAGTTACATAAAATCTTAAGCTTTCTTTTATGACCATCTCCAGATATTTCATCTCTTGAAGATCTTTATAAGTAGCGTGGCGTTTTGGATCATCGTCAAATATATTTCTTATTTCTTCATATGCCTTTTCCTTAAAACAACAAGATAGAAGCTTCCTATGCCAGCTCATACCGGGTATTTACCTGATGTTTCGGATTCTTGGATAGGGCGTAAAGTGCAAATGTAATTGACGTTGCTGTAGTGTCATGGCCCTGTAATAAATGAAAATAAGCTCTCGATGGAACCACCAATCTCGTTACTCAGTAACTACTTATTGTGTACCTCAAACATAAAGGTGTCAACTTCCTCTCTCATATCCTCCTCAGTGAATTCAGGATCCCGCTGCGAATAGTCTAATAGCAAATCCAAGAAAGCTCTTTTCTTTTTTCGCCCAAAGGAATCCGTGGTTTCTTGCTGAATTTCACTGTTACTAAAGAATTCCTTCTTTCTATTAGCGATAACTGACCTCGTGTAGTCATGCACTACCTTCAAGGCACGCTTTTCTTGTCTATAAGTGTCAGTGAACATATAAATTAAATCATTGCGTAAAGTTGGAGAGAAGGAACGCCTGGTGAGAATATTCAAAAGAATTGTTACGCATCTTACATATTCTGAGTCATAATCATTTTGGGCGTTGACAGATGTTCCCATGGCAGTTTCTAAAATCGAAGTTCGACAATAATCTTTTAAATATTCTTGAATATGCATTAGAAATATTACCACAAATAATATCCAAGGTACATCGTGTGATGAATGGATAAATATCGAAACTTTCCTTGGTGGCCAATTCTTCATGTAATTTGGATAACAAAATCTCGGATTGGGTGTCGAAAACTGCAACGAATTCTTCCAATATTTGAAAATGAAAAGCTGGAGTTATCACTTTTCTGTGCTTTCTCCATTTTTGGCCTGTGAAAATGTAAAGTCTAGCAATTCTTATTCCTCTTTACTTAAATAATTGTCTACTCTAATAGAAATTAACCAAACTTTTATTACTTTATTATTATTATTATTATTATTAATAATAATAATAATACACAATTTATTTCTTTATAGTGCCATATGTGTAGAATGCCTACGTCATATCAATAAATGATAATAAAATTATAAAGTTACATATATAACAATATAAGATATAACAAAAAAAAATTAGGGAAAAACAAATCAGCATATAAAAAATTACTAATTGTAGTATGCTACCTATGCTAGGTTTAAGTCATATAAATGCGTCCACGTAAAAAAATGGATTAATTCTAATAAAATATTAAATTGGTGTTTTAAAAAAATCGTAGCTGTATAAAAAGGTTCACGCTTTAAGTATTTTTCCAAGTTGTTTTTAAATGCATGAACCAGGAATTTCCTTAGTTTTAGGGGAGTTCATTAACCCCCGAAGGTCGCTGGCGCCTCACAGGCCATTTACAGCGTGTAATTTCCTATACTACTATCGAGCCACTCCAGTGTTAAAAACTCGATAAATTCCCCTATTGCTTGTCTTTGTTTTTTTGTCAAATGTGCCTGAGGTGACAGCAATCTCGAAATGGCTAATACTTTTTTTTTTAACCCCTAGTGCTTGCCTCTCTTTGCTCTTGAACTGGTACAACTTTTTAAAAAGTATCATTGCTTTTAACAAATACAGCTGATTTCAGTATGTATAAGCAAGTTAGGATAAGTATTTTGTAATTTTTAAATATTAACTTACACGAATTCTTTAATTTCAATTGAAAGACTGCCCTTAAGCAAGCCCCCACATTGACGGCACCTATAACTAACAGCTTCTTGCGGGTTTCGCCGTGTGTCAAAACTTTCGCTCGACGTTTCGCTGTTCATACTGACAGCTTCTTCAGGATAACTGAAACTAAAAGTCTGTCAGTATGAACAGCGAAACGTCGAGCGAAAGTTTTGACACACGGCGAAACCCGCAAGAAGCTGTTAGTTATAGTTACACCGGCCGTGAAAGCCTACGCAGTGTTATTGACGGCACCTGCTCAAAAAACGACACCACACCGTAACCGATACTAAACATATGCGCGATGTACACTTATAGCTGACTGAGTATTCGCACTACGAGATATCATCCCTTATGCCGTAATAAAAATCACTGATTGTTTTTGAGAGATATTCAACATGAGAAGCCCACATCCTAAGTTTTTTCTAAGATTTTCGCATGTTCTTGTGATGTGTCGTCCACCTACAGTACTGCAAGGCCATCGACAGCTTTTGGAGGTCATTGACACATAATAAAAAAAAGGAATGGGCCAAAAATAGAGCCTTGTGGTACACCATTTGTAGTTGTTCGCCAAGATGTAAGTAAGTTGCACTCCTTGCGAATCACATGACGCTACGCATTGTCTTCTGTTCATTAAAAATGATTCGATTCCATGATCATTAAGCTTTTGAAGAAGAATCACGTGGTGAACATTGTCAAAGGCTTTCGAAAGATCTATTAAAACACAAGTCATTTTTTCCCTGTTGTTAAGGCCAGATGTTACTTCCTCCAATAGTTCAAAGGTAGCACGTACTGCAGATCTCTTCTTCAAGCAATCATTTTGATTACTGTGAAAGATGTTGTGCTTTGATGGAAATTTAATAAATCTGTTGTACATTAGTACTTCAATGATCTTAGAGATGGTATACACTAGAGTTATTTGCTTATAATTCTTAAAATCGATTCAATCACTTTTCTTATAGAATATCTTTATAATTGTCGATTTTAGCACATCAGGAAACACGCATTGCTGGAATCAAATATGCCCAATGTAAGTTAGAGGAACCGCAAGTTCGTTCGGGCATTACTTCAACAGTGAGATCAACATTTCATCTACTCCAGTTGCTTCTGGGTGGTTTAAGCTGTAGATAACACTTACTAGCTTTTTGGGATCAGTGAAATATAATACTACGGTATTAGATGTGTATCTTATGTGTTTTAGTAAAGGCTTATTACCAGTTCTTAACTTTGATGAAGAATCCATAAAGTGATTATTGACATTAGTTGATATTTGTACATCGTCATCAAAACTTTCTTTGAAATCATTAACATTAAAAGATTTTTTTTTATTTTTGTTTTTTGAATTTTCTTTTGATTCAATAATTTCCTTGTTTAGTTTATCACAATAAGCCTTACATATATATCATTGTCTATTTTACCACTCAAAACATTTTCATCGCATTCACGTTCCAATTTTTTTTTGAATTTTTATGGACGAGTTATTGTATTTTTAGGCCACAAGTCTAGAACACGCATCTTGCCATAAATAACTTTTCTATAACTGAAATTTTGAATAAGAAAGTTTCTTCTATTGAATTGAAATTTTGAATGCCGCAATTTCGATATTTTTTAATTATAATTTGTGACTATTCAAAATTTCTATTTCATTTTCAATTAAGTAGTTTTTAATATCAAGTTCGCTAGTTGTTTTAAGTGGTTAGGAAACAAATATCCAACGCCTATTTTCAGCAGATGCTTCTTGCGTTTTGTTCCGCCACATGTGTGTCTGTTAGTTTTTGGGCACCGAGATCGATTTATTGACAGTTTTTCTTTCTTTTTACTTTGTAAAGGAATTTAGAAGTTTAGCGTAAGATTTGGATTTTTTAGTGACATCTATTGAGGTGTTTCTAGATCTTGTGATCGGTCGACGATGTGATTCCTGCTCAATAATGGATTGTTTCTGGGATATTTAGTTAACCTCTAATTGACTAATAAAAGAATTTTGTATCTTAATCTTTGTTGATCATAAATCACGCTTAAAAGTTTATCCATTTTATTGCCCAAATTAGAAACTTTCACCTAACGCTAACTAAACCTCGTTTTAACCGCACACGCGTCTCAAAACTTTACATTAAGCTATATACTTGGAATAATTTCAATTCTGTCGATTTGAGGGCACTATGATGGATGAAATTGCTACAGTCTCTACTACATCTTAAATCTCGGATTATTTTCCTAACTTTAAATTGCACTTAATGCGAGGTAAGGACTTCGGTTTCGGCCGCCATTTTATAAATTGCTTAGTATGCTATTCACATTATATATTATATATATATATATATATATATATATATATATTAAATTATCAAAGCTTTGTAACATGCATTCCTCTACTTACCAGTACTGGTCAATAATCCTGTTCCTAGCCAATTTCTTAAAAAGTTATAGGATCCCGATTTTTTCAACATTTTACTTGAAGTTAGGAAAAACTCCACTTCCTTTGGTTCAGTTATAAACAGGAAAGCTTGGCTTCCAAGGTATACTTTAAAATTGGTCTTATATCTGTTGTAGTATTCCATCAATTTAGGGACAATAGCTACAAATATGTGTATGTGAGTATATGTGACCTCTGGTTAGAGGGATTAGTGCATCCAAAAATCAATTTTTATTTTTTCATTGATCTTCAAAGAACATATTTCGTTTCTCTGAAGATTTTATTTTTGGAGAGAAAAGCCAAACAGAATTTCTTTATTATAATTATATTTCTGGAATAAAGTCAGAAAAAATAAATCTATTAGATAGAATATTCCAACAACAATTTTAAGAACGATAACAATATTTTGTAACAGAATGAAAACTAAATAATCAATCCAGAAATAAACCAGAAATTATTGTATTGTAATTATAATATTTAGAAACCAATAACATTAAAAAAGCATATATATGGTGACATTGAAATTAATTGTTTGTTTTTTTCCTTATATTTTGAGTTGCAAAAATTACACTTATTTCTTAAACTGTACTAATTACAGTTGTTTATATTATTTCATGTCCATGTTGTAGCGCAGTAATTTTTATAGCTTTGAACTGCGTTGT
Organism: Protaetia brevitarsis; assembly: GCA_004143645.1. NCBI lineage: Eukaryota > Metazoa > Arthropoda > Insecta > Coleoptera > Scarabaeidae > Protaetia > Protaetia brevitarsis. Next base: position 513,362 of record RXPK01000141.1, read on the forward strand.
TTTAACGTGGTCTTTTGACCTAATCGTCAAAAGTTATTTTAGTAACAAATTATATTCGACAATATATTATTACATGTTCGTCTTTTTTTACCACAAATGCGCCGACAAATAAGTTTGTTTAGTTTAAGTCATTTTTGGCGGTTGATAAGCTTGGCTTTTCAAGAAGTGTGGGGCTTAAATGATTAACAAAACAATAATTTTTGCTAAAGTTTTATCGTCCACAAGAATGGAAACGAACCAAAATATTTTCGGTAAACGTGTAAAGTGTTGTCATTTTTGACCGCTCCACGGGCACGACTTTGGCGTTCTGACAGCACTGTCAATTTACAGAGAGGGCGCCACTGCAGTCATTATTCAGACGTTGATCTTAACGGTCCTTGGGAGTAATTAAGAATAATTAAGTGTTTTTAATTCAACTTATTATTATTTTGATTATTTCCTGCTGTATTGTTATTTAATAATAACACTAATTTTCTGTTACTGATCTAATTCCGTAGGAGATGTATTTATACACGTTTAAGGCAGCAAATGATAGCAGATGACAAATAGCGGCCATTTTGAGGTTAGATTGTATTTCCCTCTCTGACACACGCTCTTTATGGTTGGTGTACAAGAGCAGGAGGACAACTGATGCACTTGGTGCTAACATAATGAAGTAGCACTAGAAGGCATATTTCCGACAAAACATCAAAGGTACCGACAATAAGAGGCGTTTCTTGTATTATCTGTTGGCTGGTTGGTTTTCAATATTTTTTCTTTTGTTTTGTATAGGTTCGGAAGTTCTTCGTTTAATTTAATTTATATTTTACACATTTTTCTGTAGGTTATTGGTATTTTTAGTTTAGTGCGTTCGCATAAAGCATTAAGCATAAAGCTGTTGTATATTATTAGATTAGGTATTATTTTCTTATTATTATTATTTAGCTCCATAGTTTACGTTGGAAGGTTTTTGAATTCTTTACTTTAATTAGTTTGTAGTTGTTGATAGAATGGTATGTTTTAAAATGGCTTCAGGTTCTACATTCCAAAATTGTTCAAAGGGGATTGCACGGATTGCAGAATATGGAGAATGCTAAACAAAATGAAACTGATCATGCTCAGCTGTGATATGTAAAGATTTTTTTTTTCTAAATTCAAAAATATCCTACAATCCAATAGATGTAATTTTACGACAGATAATTTAGAAAGGGTATTAGTCGTCAATGTTGGTCATACAATTCAAAGGTCACAAGATTAATAATATTATATGTATATATAGGTGTCCCACCGAACTGGGACATTAGAACTTTTCGAACTTCTTGTAGGAATTTGAATTTGAAATTTGCAAAGTAGTCATGGCCAACTATGATCTATTTAAAGAAAATAAGCCTTATAACACTTTTGGTATACAGGGTGTCGATAGCTTTCTTATTTTAAATGAAATGATTCAATTTTTATGGGTTCACTGTATTGCTCGCATCATTTTTGATAAGTTTGTATGAATGCTTCCTATTCTTAAAGCTAATCGTTTTTGAAATATTTGCGATTTTATCGAGATTTTACGTTTGCTCTCTTTCTAATAAAATTAAATAAATGAAATATGTAAGTATATGGTTATAGGTATTGACTGCGATAGCAGTAACTAAAATATCCTATAGAGGCTGTTCAGAAACTCATGTCCAATATGGGTATCATTAAAGTAAACTTTTTTTTTCAACTGGAATGTGGTATTTTTCTCTCTGCAGCATTGAATGCAGCGCAAAATTCTACATCGATTAATATTAAGGTTTGGTGTACCTATTTCTGATAATTTTTGAAATATTCACACATATTTCATAAAGCCGGCAGAAATATACCAAACTAACTACTAAAGTAACATTTTATTTTGACCACTTAATAATGCCTTGTATAATTTGTTGTTCAAAGGCAATTAGGTGTTATCACGCAATAACTTCCTCTGCCTAAAAGTCACGAACTATTACTGGAGAGTGTATGTAAAGATGTAAATAAAATTCGTATTTGTTATTTATATTCGTTACTCGCCGAGAACTCTAACACTAACCCCTTTTTCACCACATTGGATCACTTGTATATCATAAAAATACTTTTTTTTTCTTCTACTTACTGGTAGCAGAATCCATATCCAAAGCACTTCCTAATAGAGGCAAAGGCGTAGGACCTGGGATTTTATTCAGGTATTTCTCGTAAAACTGCCTTCTATAGTACCAATACATAAGCCATACTAAAACGGGGCTCAAAATTGCTAAGAAAATTGGCGCTAACATTTTATCAAACGATTTCTTTAGAACTAGTTTCTTGAACCGAACTTTAACTCAACCGAAATTTATACGTTCGCGACACAGCGACAGATGATATTTCAGATACGCAGGTCGCGACAATTATAAATATTGTTTATTTGTGCCTCTGAATGAAGCGAAGTTCGTTCTAGACTATTAACATATTATGTGTTGGTGTTGTTGAATAAATGATAAAAATAGACATAGGAAATGTTCGTATTGTAAAAGATTTTTCAAGGAGAAAATATTTAAAGCTGACAACTTGAATAAATCGATGTGATAAGTACATTATGGAGCAGCGGTAATGCGCACTAAGTACACGGTCACTCAGTAATCAGTAAATGAGATAATATTATTCAAATGATTGTCCTGTTCACTGCCGTCCGTCTGTTCTGGGGTGGATGTTATGCCAGAGTTTATCAACAAGTTTAGATTCTTGAGATAGCTCAGAGTCCTGATGAATGAAATTATCATATCTTTTAAAAAAGAAGTAAGTAAGTAAGTAAGTAGTGTTTATTCATGTAATATAAGATGTACATAAATTGTCAAAAGTAAAACAAACGTGAGGGAAAAAAGAAAGAAATTCAACAATGATTCATACATAATTGTAAATATCTCGAGAACGGTTATTTTCTACGGGTTTAGCGATGTCACTATTCGATTCCCGATCCCGAATGCTTACCCTGAGGTGCACCGCATTGCCATTATCTTCCTAGTTCTAGATTAGTTATCAATTGGAAAATGGAAAAACGAGGAAAATAGTCATTTTTGACACTTAATTGTAAATATCTCGAGAATGGTTATTCCTACGGGTTTAGCGATGTCACTATTCGATTTCACCGACCTCGATAGCTTACCATGACGTGCACCGCATTACCATAATCTTTCTAGTTCTAGATTAGTTTTCAATTGGAAAATGGAAAAAAAAATGTATGTAATTATAAAATCAGAAAATAGAAAAATAAAAATTCCAAAATTATATCATATTTAATGGAGCTATATACACAAAACGTTCTGTTAAAAAAAGGAATATGCTGTAGATAAAATAAACATATACCAAAGTGGGATATGTAAGAAATTTCTTTTTGTAAGTTAGTTATATATTGCTCTGTTTTTCCAAGAACAAAATGCCCAGGATTTCAAAATTTTATTTTTGTTTAGTTCAGTACAATTAAATATTATTATTAAATTCAAATTTTCACTTTACTTATAAATTGTTTGTTTGTATACAATTGTTTTTTTTTCTTTTTCTTTTTTTTTTTCAATAAGAATAAAATACAACATTACAGCGGTTTTTATTCACCTAGCAACCTTTTAAATAAGTGAATACTGTGAAAAGCAACTTACCTGCTAAGTGGCACGAGATACTTGTAGGCGCAAAATCAGCTGTTAATTTAGTATTCCAGGTCCTTGCTAACGAATAGTTTTCTTACTTAAAGGACACGCTCGCAAAGCCTGATTATTTAAATTTGAGAAAATGTAATTCTCAAATATCGTTGTAAAAATACACTAAACGTGCAAATAAAAGAATGTTTTAACACAAAACAAGCGTAACTCTTTATTTCAACACCAAATTGTTATGCTTTTCCGCTTTTGAGACTCTTAAATCACAGATACGTATGTTGGAATCATAAATACTATATAAACCAATTTATTTAATACAAAAAACGCATCCAAACTTTCCTGACACTTTAAATAAATGAGGTTAATGAAACGTCAAGAGTAACATTTGAAAATCAGAGCCGTCTACCCATGAATAGCAAAAACTAAATTTATAAGAAATCCGTAATCAGGGTTGTCGATATATCTAAAAATAACTATCCCTGTGACGATCTTAATGATATTGAAGACAACCCTTAAATATTCAAAATTCCTAAAATAACTAAAAAATAATGGCAGTTCGTGCGAACTTAACCCTAATTTAACGTATTGTGAACTTAAATTACAAAAATCTAAATTACTGGTTAATCTTGTATTGGAACTACTTAATTATTTTCCTTTTTCAGGTGGATATACTTGGGTACGAACGGGCAGCTATAAATACAGGTGTAGGTATTAGGCAGGTACCAATTTACGACACTGTGAATCGAATTGTCCAACTCCAGTATAATATATATTTATATGAAAAAGACACGGTTTGGTGGCATTAGTTCTGCTTACGGTTGTACATAATTATACGCTAACCTTGATTCTAATTAATGTTTCTATAGTGACCTACATAACTGCACGCCTCGTTTATTCAGCTCTAAATGTATTAGAGACTTTGAGATTATTGTGAGAAAATTGTAAAACTTGAGGTGTTACGTGTTTTAAAAATAAAATTCATGTTTTCGGTAAGAATTATTTATTTTTAAAACTAAGTCTATCTAATTATATATAATAACAATTATTCAATTATTTAAACGTCAAATCTACCTTATTCTTAGTCTTATATATACACCATTATCTGATTTCAAGACTGCTTCGCTCTTAAAAGTAATCTGGTGGTCGGGTACTGGCGGGAGCAGTTCAAAATGCCTCAGGACTTGGAAATTGTAGCTTTCATTTCCAGCATAGCGAATTTTTGACCTACTCCAAAAGATTGGCTTTACATCAATTCCAATTATATTATTGCAGCAATAAATAGACTTACCTATACAATTTCTTGGTCCAGCACTGAATGGTACGTAAGCAAATGGATGTCGCCCTTTAGCATTTTCAATACTAAATCTTTCCGGATCAAATTCTTCTGGGCTCTTATACGTATTCTCTGAGTGATGAGCAGCATAAATAAACAATGCAATCATTAATCCTTTTGGCAAATTTATATCATCTAAAAGATTCCAACATATTATTTTTATTAGAACATTTTACCACCTATTGCATAGATACTGCATTTCATATCTTCTTCTATTTCCCTGCCAATAAGGGGTGTAGTTACGTAGACTCTAAGGCTTTCTTTTATGACCATCTCCAGATATTTCATGTTTTGAAGGTCTTTGTAGGTAGCATGACGTTTCGGATTGTCGGCAAATATGTTTTTTATTTCTTCATAGGCTTTTGCCTTAAAAGAATGAGTTGGTACGCTTGTGTCATATCTGATTGGTAAAATATATTTACTTGAACGCTTGGATGTTTGGCCAAAGCGTGAAGTGCAAATGTGATTGACGTTGCTGTAGTATCATAGCCCTACGAGAAAAGCAGAATAAGGTTATATAATGAGAGAAAAAAATGGTTTAGCTAACACTTAAGATGCTATTTTCTAGTGATGTATAAAAATGCTTCTTTATTTTAGCAGCTACAACCTGCTTCTGCTACTATTGGTTAGCAGTTTAAAAAAGTGGCTACTTTTTGTATCAATTTTCCTTAAAAAAGTTGCGATAGATGATATTAACAGAGAAACCCTCTGTATAAAGCAGAAATATTTACATTTATTGCATTACATTATATTTGCATTCTTCCATGAAAAAAGGCTATAAATTAATTATAATAAACTATTTTCTTCAAAACAACATTACATTTAATTGAATTACATGCAAAAAGAGCAAATTAAATCTACATTTTATGTTTAAATACAAATTTGATTGAAATAATTGACAATAAAAGCAATTTTATTTACTTGACTAGCAGTTATGAGAGTTAATTCTCGTTGCATTAGTAATATATGCAAAATATTATTGCATCAGTAGCACTGTTTAGCCCTCAGATACGTAGATGCGCAAGAACGTTATATTTTCGTATCGTGGGGGTGTACTAGCATGAAACACCTGAAACCAATCACGTGAATTGTTGAGTTCACGTGATCAATTACGTCAGTTCGTATCATTCATATGCGCATAGATTGCTAGGTATATGGCAGTGCTTTGTGTATTTTGTGAAAAAGAAAGTTATGGTTTCCCTTTTAAAATACGTAATCATGTTATCTGTAAAACGTAAATATGAAGATAAAAATAGGAGATTTAAATCGAAATCGCGGAAAAAATTGTTTTTATAGATAGATAAATTTCTGTTATCCCCATGACGTCATAAATAACTTGTAACAGGATTCGACAGACTGTTGAGTATTTAGTTTGACGCTAGAGGAATTAACGGACATTGAAGATAAACCACAACTAGCTATATTTGTCCGTTATGTAACAAATAATGTAGAAATGGAAGAAGAACTGCTGGATCTAATTACACGAACGGATACAACACGAGGCTCAGATATAAAAACGTGCTCCTTCATACTATAAAACATTCTGTACCAATTAAAAAGGTCAAAAAGTCAGTATCACAACTGACGGCACTCCAGCTTATGAGAGGTTCTACTAATGAGCTTTTAAGACTCTTAAATGCCGATGAAGTGTACCCCAATTTTATCTCTATCCATTGTATTGTTCATAAGGAACACCTAGTAGCTAAATATTTTAAGTATGACCACGTTGTGGTGGTAGTTTTAAAAATTGACAACGACATCCGCTCAAGTGCCAAAACTCATCGAAATTTCAAAGCGTTTAGACAAGACATAAAAGACAATGAGATTCCAGATGATGTCTCGTGGTTTTGTTTAGCAAGATGGCTGTCAGTGAGTAATGTTCTAGCAAAATTCTTTAATTTGCTGGAACCAATCAAACAATTTATGCTTGAAAAAGGAAAACATTTCCCAGAACTTGAAGACCCAACTGGTTAATGGATAAGGCGTTTTGGTTAGACGAACGTCAAACACTTAACTACTCAATACTCACAATTTCTTTAAGCAATGCACGCTTTCAATACCTCAAACATGAAAGTGTCGACTTCTTCCCTCACATCTTCTTCGGTAAATTCTGGATCTCGAGCCGAATAGTCTAACAGCATATCTAGGAAAGCCCTTTTCTTTTTGCGTCCAAAGAATCTGTAGTTTCTTGCCAACTTCCGCCGTTACTCCAAAATTCCTTCTTTCTACTAGCGGTAACCAGTCTGGTATAATTATGAACTATTTTCAATGCACGCCTTTCTTGTCTGTATGTATCGGTGAACACATAAAGTAAATCAGTGCCTAAGATTGGAGAGAACGTACGCTTGGTGAGGATTTCCAGCAATTATTCACGCATTGAACGTATTCCGAGTTGCAATCGCTTTGGGCGTTAACAGATGTCCCCATGGCAGTTTCTGCAATCGAAATTCAAAAATTAACTCTCTGAAAATTCTTAAATCTGCTTTAGGAAGTTTACCACAAATAATATCTAAAGTACATCGCGCAATCAAGGGGTAAATGTCGAAGCTTCCTTTTGCCGATTCTTCGTCTAATTTGGATAACAGAATTTCGGTTTGATAGTTGAAAATTTCAACGAACTCTTCCAATATTTGAAAATGAAAAGCTGGTGTTATCACCTTCCTGTGTTTTCTCCATTTTGCTCCTAGGAAATTGTAATACTAAAAAAGTAGTCGTGACGCAGAGATTGTTAATGGTTAGGGTCGGGAACGCGTATTCATCTATTTCTGGCGACGCGGCGTGCGTAACTTTGGGTATTTTACCAGTGGATTTACATTTGAGGGAACTTAATTTAAAAAGAAGATTTAAAGGTATTTTTTTCATGCAAACCCTGTCACTATAACCTATGAAATGTTCTGTATATTTTACTTACATTGGAGGTCATGCCAAGTTAGCTCAAGGCTTCGTAAAGCTATGTTTATAGGTATATATATAATAAATTTACAGTTTTAGTTATTATATGATAAGTATCAAAGACATCCGTACGTCAGTAGGGGTCAGATTTTTTGAAATATAGTTTTATCTTAAATCGCTATTGCGTTAAGATAGGTATAGAAAAGTGTATGGGAACGTTGTAGAAAATTAAATAAGAAACCTAATAATAAAAAAAGACACAGGTTTTTGGTTCTGTATATACTTCTAATATGCTTTCTATCTTTTGGGACACCCAGTATAGCTTACAGGGTTTCCCGCATACATTTTTTTAAATTTGGAATACATAATTTTGTTATTATTATAATTATTAATTCTTCCACTTACCAGTACTAGTCAATAGTCCTGTGCCTAACCAATTTCTCATAAATTTATAAGTATCCGATTTTGCCAAAATTTTATTTGAATTTAGGAAAAATTCCATCTCCTTTGGTTCAGTTATAAACAGATATACTTGAGACCCAATATATATTTTGAAATTAGTCTTGTACCTTTTATAATATTCCATTAATTTAGGAAGCACGGCTGAAAATATTTGCGTTATATTCGTAACACTTATTTTCTGCACTAACTAGTGGAAGAAGCCAATTCCAGCGCATTTCCCAATAGGGGTAGAGGTGGAGGTCCCGGGATATTATTTAAGTACCTCTCAAAAGACTGTCTTCTATAGTACCAATACATCAGCCACAATAGGAAGGGGCTCAAAATTGACAAAAAAACAATTACTAACATTTTAACAGGCAATTTAGTTAACGTTAGTTTCTTTCAGAAAACTAAAAATAAATACGCTGGATATAATAACAAACTTAAGATTTAGATTAGCTGCTTACGCTAGATAATGTGATTATATTTTTTTATGCTAAGGAATGTAATAAAAGGGTCCAATGTCTAACGTGATATTGGGATTTAACTTTAGATAAATTTTATCAGCTATTGCGATTTTAAAATTAATGATAAACGTATGTAGATAAACAACTTTTGAATGCAAAAAGTGTGGAAAAATGAATGTATCTAACGGTTTGTATACAGAACAAAATGTTTACAGAAATGCAACAAAAGATGGTAAGTGTAGCTCGGATCAGGCTTGTAGACTTGGTATATATGGGTAAATGGACACCGCACAGCGACGTTTAATAGATGAAATATTTCAAACTGCAGCCTGTGCACCGGATCTGGAATTCTCTCAATATAAGGAGTAGTTTAGAAATAGGAGACAAAATTTTATAGCGTATTAGAGCATGATAATTCAAACAGGAAGCTCTTAAAAAACTTTTCGTAACTCTAACCCCTACCAAAAAAAAAATCTTTTTCAAATTCAGTCTATACCAGATCTGGAATTCTATCAATATAAGGGGCGGTTTAGAAATAGGGGGCAAAATTTGACAGGGTATTACAGCATGATAATTCAAACAGGAAACACTTAAAAAACTTTTCGTGACTCTAACCCCTACCAAAAAAAAAAACTTTTTCAAATTCAGCCTTAGACCGGATCTGAAATTCTCTCAATATAAGGGGTGGTTTAGAAATAGGGGACAAAATTTGACAGGGGATTGCAGCATGATAATTCAAACAGGAAACTCTTAAAAAACTTTTCGTAACTCTAACCTCTACCAAAAGAAAAATCTTTTTCCAATTCAGCCTATAGACCAGATCTGGAATTCTCTCAATATAAGGGGCGGTTTAGAAATAGGGGGCAAAATTTGACAGGGTATTACAGCATGATAATTCAAACAGGAAACTCTTAAAAAACTTTTCGTAACTCTAACCCCTACCAAAAAAAAAATCTTTTTCAAATTCAGCCTATAGACCGGATCTGGAATTCTCTCAATATAAGGGGCGGTTTAGAAATAGGGGGCAAAATTTGACAGGGTATTACAGCATGACAATTCAAACAGCAAACTCTTAAAAAACTTTTCGTAACTCTAACCCCTACCAAAAGAAAAATCTTTTTCAAATTCAGCCTATAGGCCGGATCTGGAATTCTCTTAATATAAGGGGCGGTTTAGAAATAGGGGGCAAAATTTGACAGGGTATTACAGCATGATAATTCAAACAGGAAACTCTTAAAAAACTTTTCGTAACTCTAACCCCTACCAAAAAAAAAATCTTTTTCAAATTCAGCCTATAGACGGATCTGGAATTCTCTCAATATAAGGGGCGGTTTAGAAATAGGGGGCAAAATGTAACAGGGTATTACAGCATGACAATTCAAACAGGAAACTCTTAAAAAACTTTTCGTAACTCTAACCCCTACCCAAAAAGAAAAATCTTTTCCAAATTCAGCCTATGGGCCGGATCTGGACTTCTCTCAATATAAAGGCTGGTTTAGAAATAGGGGAGACAATTTTACAGGATATTAGAGCATGATAATCCAAACAGGAAAATTTTAATAAACTTTTTCGTACTCTAACCCTTACCAAAAAAAGAAAAATCGAATTCAGCCTATAGACCGCATCTGGAATTCTCTCATTTTAAAGGTTGGTTTTGAAGTAGGGAACAAAATTTGATACGGTATTAGAGTGTGACACCTCAAACAAAATGATGCTAATATATTTTTTTTGTAACTCTAACCGTCACCAAAAAAAGGTTAAATTTACAAATTATCTTGTTGTTAGAATGTTTCAACTCCAAATATTTCCATATGTTATAACAAGTGTTCAAAATCGCTTTCTAGAACGGATGTGACTCACTTTCGACAGTTGCTATGAATCCTAAATAGTATAAGTAGTTGTCAATTTACCTTTTTTTCTGAATTAGTGCGAGTTGGAAAATAGTTTATTAACACCTTTTTGTCACGCTCTAACATCCGGTAAAAATTTTGTGCCGTATTTCAAAACAGCCCGATATAAAGCATTAGGTAATTAACAAATATTATACGCTTTGTCAGGTTATAGTCCAGTTGAAAATAAGAAGAAAAAATCTCTAGGACCCAAATTCAATAATTGGTTTACAGAAATAACAAAGAAAATGTGATTGTCATCGGATAGATTTACTTTGATATATAAAATTACATGAGAACTTGTAATATTCAAACAGTTTGATACGTTACACTTCGCATTTTTGCAATGTATTTTTACATTCCATTATAATTTCAGTGCCTTTCAACTGATTTGGCAAGAATATACAAGAGTTATACTTTGTTACCTTTTATTTTGTAAACTTGTTATTCGTAATACGCTTATTACATTTCCGTGTGCAAGTTTACACATTTCCCTAATATAAAACAAACCCACCACAATATTTCAAGGGTTTTAAACTAAAAATTTTCAAAAGCATGTGCACTTTTAATTCAAGGACGAAACAGTTTGTCATATTATCATATCCATTCACCTTAGGGTTGGGGTGTCTGACCACTCGCTTTTTAGCTTAAATATATGTATATGTATAAATACCAAAAAGGGTACTTACCGTTTTCTGGGTCTTTGTGGAAGTTAGGAGGTTCTACAATTATAAAGCATTACTATATACATTTATTATTAACCACCCTTTTCAGAGAACACAACCTGAATGCAAACACCTCGCTTTCAATCCCTTTGCGAGTGCGATGGTCGCAAAACGCTGACGAGGTTCCGGTAATCCGATTGTCATTTCTGAACACATCTTACTCTTAAATCTTTAACTTCAACCTAACTAATTATTTCTATGTAGTGGAACTTTCCGTGGCAGAATTACATTTCTGACGTTACAACTGTGCCCCAGGAGTACCCCCTCATAAATTTAAAATGGAATAACTCATCGTGTAGTACCTCAAATGAAAACTTTTTTTATTAAGATTATGTTGATGCACCACTTGCTCACTTTTTATCTAATTTTTAATCGTAAATGATCAGTTTTGCTTTAGCAAGTCAGTAAGTCTTTACAGTGACAATAAGAGTCAAAAAGAAAAAAAAAAACAGTAACATTAAATAAACAAATAACAATATTCACAATAACTGCTCAAAATGAGCAATTAAACTCCGTCTACTTTCTAAAATATTTGAGGTGGGTAGTTTAAAAAAAAACATTCCGTATACAGGGTATTCCACGTAACTGGTTCATTAAAAGTTTATGATGTTCTACTATTTACGTATATTTGAGATTTTGGCACCAGTATCTGTTCGATTGGAACTATAAATGCAAAATACCTTAACCAAAATATCACTTGCGGGTTACCGGAAACGGATGTCAACTTTGTTATTTTAAATAGAATGATATATTTTTTTATTCATTTTTGGATTCTACAACTATAAATACGTCAGTTTTCATTAGCTATTCCTATAAGTTTTTCTTTTTTTTTAGTCATAATCATTGCATCATTGAGAAATTAATATCTCGGTTAATACTGCAAGTAGAGACTCCAAATTTGCTATATTATGAATGTAGATATTACTCTAAGAAACGGTAAGCACACTTTACATTCTAACATAGAGGGTGTTCAAAACTGAGGAACAAAGTGACATATTTTCAAATGCAGAAAACTCAATTTTTTTAAATAGAACACCCTGTATTTTAATTCGGAATTAGGAAGTAAATATCATCCCATACATTTAAAGATAGGGCTACCTACTTTGTTTAACAAAAAGTCGCTCATATCTCAAAATCTATTAAAGATAGGTGGAAGAATAAAGATAGAATGCTCATATAAAGCGATAGGGGATGATATTTACGTCCTAATTCCGAATTAAAATACAGGGTGTTCTATTTAAAAAAAATGAGTTTTCTGCATTTGAAAATATGTCACTTTGTTCCTCAGTTTTGAACACCCTGTATGTTAGAATGTAAAGTGTGCTTACCGTTTCTTAGAGTTATATCTACATTCATAACATAGCAAATTTGGAGTCTCTACTTGCAGTATTAACCGAGATATTAATTTCTCAATGATGCAATGATTATGACTAAAAAAAAAAGAAAAACTTAAATAACTCAAAAACGGCAACATGTAGCTATAGGAATAGCTAATGAAAACTGACGTATTTATAGTTGTAGAATCCAAAAATGAATAAAAATTATATCATTCTGTTTAAAATAAGAAAGTTGACATCCATTTCCGGTCAACCGGAAGTGATATTTTGGTTAAGGTATTTTACATTTATAGTTCCAATCGAACAGATACTGGTGCCAAAATCTCAAATAGAAGTAAATAATAGAACATCATAAACTTGTAATGAACCAGTTACGTGGAATACCCTGTATATTACGGTAGACCGTAACGTTTTAACCATCACCGCTGCTGAGTTCGGATAACTCCAGAAGAGACAATTATGTCTATTCCGAACGATTATAGGTTTAATTAGAGAACACCACCGAAGACGTCACAATAGACCTGAAGAGCTGGCGGCGAATGGATCTTTATTACGATACCAATTCTAATCTAACATGAGCTATTTATTTCGTCATCAATTGTACATAATTATGCATTAGCTTTGATCCCATCTTGTTTATAAAGTGAACTGACTACCTGCTTTGTCTATGTAATTAGTTATATTAATAATATTTTGAAAGACTAAGCAGACCATAAAGACTCCTAAAGATGAAATATGCAGATTACTCTTAGTATACTTTTATTTCCATGATCTATTTCTACAATTTAAATCATCAAAATATATATTCAAATTAACGGGGCATAATTATTATATAATAATCTCAATGTTTAATTTCACCTTCTTCTTAGTCTGACATACACACCGTTGTCTGACTTTAAAATTCCACTCTTAAGAATCACTTCATTTGCGGGTACTGGCGGGAGCAATTCAAAATTCCTCAGAACTTTGGATATTGTCGACTTGATTTCCAACATAGCGAATCTTTGACCTATTTCAAGAGATCGGATTAACCCGTACCTATTCCAATTTCATACTAATAAATAACTCTTACCTATGCAGTTCCTTGGTCCAGCGCTAAACGGTACGTAAGCAAATGGATGTCGGTCTTTAGTATTTTCAGCACTAAATCTTTCCGGATCAAACACTTCTGGGTTCTTGAATGTATTTGTTGCATGATGAGCACCATAGAGAAACAATATTACCATCAAGCTTTTCGGTAATGTTATACCATCTAAAAAAAGGTGGATATTTTACACTTTTCTAATAGTACTATAATAGTTCTTTCATATGTACTGCATTCTATATCTTCTTCAATCTCTCTTCCAGTGAAGGTCACGGTTGTATAGATTCTTAAGCTTTCTTTTATCACCATCTCAAGGTATTTCATCGCTTGAAGGTCTTTGTAAGTAGCATTGCGTTTTGGATCGTCTGCAAATATATTTCTTATTTCTTCATAAACCTTTTCCTAAAAATATAAAGGCAGAAGACCCTTACAACATATTTGATTAACAATATATATTTACTTGGATCTTCGGGTGTTTGGTTAAAGCATAAATGGCAAATGTAATTGAAGTTGCCGTCGTGTCATAGCCCTATAACAATGCAAAATAAGGTGACAGTAATGTCCATGTGAGTACTGCGACTCAACCCATACTTCGCCTTAGTACCTCAAACATAAAGGTGTCGACTTCTTCCCTAATATCTTCCTCACTAAATTCGGGATCTCGTTCCGAATAGTCCAACAGAACGTCTAAGAAAGCCCTTTTCTTTTTTCGTTCAAAGGAATCCGTAGTTTCTTGCCGAAAATTGCCGTTGCTAAAGAATTCCTTCTTCCTGCAAGCGATAACTGATCTGGTATAGCCGTGGATCACCTTTAAGGCATGCCTCTCTTTTCTGTACGTGCCGGTGAGCATATAAACCCAATCATTGCGTAGAATTGCAGAGAATGTACGCTTGACGACGATGTCCAAAAGGGTATTTACGCATCGCACATATTCTGAATCGTAGTCGTTTTGGGCGTTGACAGATGTTCCCATGGCGGTCTCTAAAATGAGAATTTAACATCATCTTATCAAAATTCTAGAGGATGCTTTGAAAATTTTACCGCAAATAATGTCCAAGGTGCATCGTGCAATGAATGGATAAATATCAAAACTTTGTTTCGTTGATTCTATATCTAATTTGGATAACATAATTTCGCTTTGGGCATTGAAAACCTCAACAAATTCTTCCAATATTTGAAAATGAAAAGCTGGAGTTATCACTTTCCTGTGTTTTCTCCATTTACTTCCTTTAAAAATAATGATACAATAGTTTATGTTGACACAGTGAAAAGATAAGACAAGAAGCGACACTTGTTATTTTTGACAGGTCTTTAATTAGGCCTTTGATCTTTTGTCTATCAATTTAAGGAACTACGCGATGGCGCTTTGGCGGCTTTGCTTGTAACTAACAATTATAAAATGAGCACCAAAATAACCTATATACTGGAACAGACTGACAATTGACAGAAAATCGCACAACATCAATATGTCACCAATAACGTTCCTATATGTAATATAATCCTAGGAGTCGAGACGGTAGTTAGCGTTGTTATGGATACATGGTTACGCGAACGTCAAAAAGGGTGGTTGCTGAATACAGATATACTGATCTGAATACTGATAAATATATCAGTGTGGTAATGTGATTGTTAAATAAAAGTTCTTGCATATAACAGAATGGAACGGCTTTGTAGGTTAGATTTTTGCTTGTAAACAAATTCAAATAGTTTTAGTTACAATTGCGACATGTTTGAAACCCATGTTTCCGATGATGTGAAACTACTGAATATATATACTATGACTTTGGCGTTTCGACAGCACTGTCAATTTACAGAGAGGGCGCCAATGTTGTCATTATTCTGACGTTGATCCTGACGGTCGTTGAGAGTAATTGAGAATAATTAAATATTATCTTTGGAATGATTCTACCATGTATTTAATTCAACTTATTGTTATTTTGTTTCTTGCTGTATTGTTATTTAGTAATAACAGTAATAATGTTTTCATTACTAATTAAATTCCGTAAAATATGTACCTTCGCAGAAAATCACAGCAGATGACAAATAGCGGCCATTTTGAATTGTGATTATATATCCCTCTCAGACACACGCACTTTATGATTAGTGTAAAAGAACAGGAAGCCAACTGACGCACCTGACGATGAAAATAATGAAGTAGCCCTGGATTCCATATTTCCGGCGACAAAACATCAAAAGTGGCGACAACAAGTGACGATTCTTGTCTTATCTGTTCGCTGATTGAGATTGCACGCTTATTCATGCAAATATAAATAGGTACAGCTCGACAAATCGCTTGTGACAGTTGCGCAGTGGCAAAAAGGGCGGAGCTGAAACATATATAGTGTAAAGCGGCCATCGTATACGCTCCCCACTCCAGTACAATGTACGCACAAAGACTCAATACTGTCACGGGATATTTGTTGGACTGTACTGCTATTTACCTAATTATACACACAAAATGTTTAAAATATTAAAAATACAAATATAAAAGCAATTATAAATGTTCTCTTAAATCCAAAAACTATTGATTGAGTATGCTTTAACTTTTTTTATTATTATTATTTTTTTTGGGTAGGACGGTATCTTTATGTAAAAAACACGTTGTTGTCCTACATTACATTTTATTTGGTTGTTTACGTTTCGATTCTTTTGAGAATTTTCAAAGCCTTAGTTTTTGACACACAAATTGTGTGTTATCGTTTTAAATGTGATGATGTGTTTGTAATGTATATATAGGGTGGGTTTTTTATCTTGAGACAACGGAATATCACTAAAGCACTGCATCAAATCAAAAAAAAGATCATAATAAGATTTGTTATAATGTATGGGGCTCACTGAAAGGTGCCGAACTCAATTATTTTAGATTTGAGTAAATCGATTTTCTCAACTGGAAACTCTTATATTTATGCCTTAATAATTTATGTAGATTTGATAGAAGCATATAAAAGTATTATTTGAAGTATTGTCATTATTTGTTTCCAAAATATAAATATATTGAACTGATAGTATTATCACCTTAAGATAGTATCATTGCCTGCTTAATCTAAGCATTTCTACTATTCAAGGGTAATAATTACCTACTAATTTTGTGTCTGTAACATCAAAAAACCTCGGTAGGGGAAAATTAATAAATAAAGAAATATTATGTCATAAATAATAATATTCAATAAATTTATTGTCATACTTTATAGTTTTACAATGTTTGGGAGAAGGTAGCGTATCCGGGTACTCCAGGAGTGCGCACGGGATATTGATGCGTAAAGGTATAGATGTTATGCGTATCTGTCGTTGCGACCGGTGTTCTCGGGATACCTCTTACTCAATGCCTGGGCCTGGTATCTAGTCGGCGTTGGTTACCGATATAATTTCAACCAGTATAATAATTTGCTGGTATTACCTACTGAAAACTAATATCTAGTAAATACCTACATATGTTTGTTAATGTACACACCTACCGTGTTCATATATTATCGACACAATGGCGCTGACTCTAAGTATTATTTCAAAGTTTTTTAAACCAGTAATCATTTAATATTAAATAACACATACGTACTTACCTTCGAATATTTTAATGGTAGCATCTGTGCATCAGCCCCATTCCACCCTATTCTTTAAGTAATTGTGAAACGGCTGGGGTATCCATTTAGATTTACTTACACTCACAACCAACAACACTGTTCGCTGGTCTGTCAAAAAGTGACGCCAAGTAAAGCGTATGTATATGCAAAACCCCCTAAACCCTCTAAAAAAGAGGGAACCAATGACAGATAAGTTTTAGTGCAGTGAATGATGAGGTAAAATCCGTTTCAAATGTTTCAATATTATGGTAATTTTAATTTGATATTTCATGTTTTCAGTACAAAACATTTAATAATTTTATATAGTAATTCATTATACCAAACTTATAAGGGATTTTATTTTGAATCTACAGACTTTCTCACTATGATTGATTCCTTACGATAATAACAAAGTTTATTTGGAGGAAGTATACTTCAATGCAAATATTTATACTATTTGTTCTAAGAGTATATTGTGTTTTCAGAGAATTTACTCTTATGTTCTAACCAACAAAATTTAGTTTATTTAAATATATATTAAGTTTCGATTTCTGAATAAATAAAAATATTCAGATTGACAATAGATTTTTTTTGTGTGTGTACGCCATGATTACCAAGAAAAGCATTTTAATGAAAGTTGTCTATCATTTAGGAAAGACTTAATGCGTCTGAGATTTACATTCAAAAAATGTACAAAGAAAAACTTTTTAAAAGAATACTTCATGATATGCATAGTCAAGAGTTTTAATTAAGTCATACGTACAGATTTGAGTAGTTTTTTTTTGTGAAATTTTCTCTGAAATGATGTTAGTTATACTTACAATTAGTATTATCAGTGTGAGGTCACACTAATTAATGCGCATTAAAAGTGCATTTTTATATGTTTTAAACAATATACATAATTGATTATCAATTAGTATGATCAATGCAACTCCTTTTGTATATAACTGCTATGGATGATAAGTTCTAACTTAAAACAACTACATCAATAGATTCGCCAGTTAGGTTAGTAAGAGAAAAAAAATGATGATATTTATAGAGCGTTCATTATTTAAATTTAAACATAAACATCTTTACTATAAGCATCTTTACGTTAAGCTTTTTTTTTAAAGATTGAAATTTAGCTCTAATTATTTTTGTACCAATCTTTTGTTTCCTTGTAGCAAAAAATTATTACAAGTATTTTATGATAATTCTTGCTCTTACCAGTGCTTGTCAATAATCCTGTCCCTAACCAATTTCTTACAAAAACATAGGAGTCCGATTTTGTCAATATTGTATTTGAGTTTAGAAAGAATTCCATTTCCTTTGGTTCAGTTATGAACAGATATGCTTGCGATCCGATATAAAGTTTAAAATTGGTCTTATATTTATTGTAATATTCCATTAATTTCGGGAGAACAGCTGCAATTATTTGTAATATACCACCACATTTACTTTTCATGGGTTGACTATGTTTTACTTTTAGCTAAGCAGTAAACAGTAACCTAAACAACGCATTATACTCACAATCAGTGACATTAGAAACACTTAGAAGGAATAGTTTGTTCCACTTGATTTTTTAGCAATGTTATAGTTTTACATCAAAAATGGAACGATAACATTTACAAGAAATTTCCACGTTAAAAAAATCATTTAAAGTCTTTGTAATTTAAAATGTATTTCAAGAACACTAAGATGATGAAAAAAAAAATTGTATCCACTTTTTTTTAGTAGAAGTTGTATTAAATTGTTACAAAAAAAATTATGAGAAAATAGTTGTTAATAAGTGTTAATTTTTGAAAAATAGCATGATAATAACATTTCCATGAAAAAGCTTGAATATCTCAAAAAGTATTAAGTTTTGTGATTTGTGTCAGTCCAAAGCAATTCGAAAATGCGAAAATGCGCAATACATTCCATTTGAAGAAATTAGAGTTGCATAATGTACCGAACGCCCTATGTATGTTAAAATCATTTTGAGCTATAGGACATTTAATCCTAAATGACTTTTATTTAAAACATTTTTGATTAAGTGATTATGAGTAAAGCATGATTAGTCTATGCCCGATATTTTTCTAACTCTTACAAACGGGGGAATCCAATTCCAAAGCACTTCCTAATAGAGGCAGAGGTGGAGGACCAGGAATTACATTCAGGTGCTTCTCGAAATATCGTTTTCTGTAGTACCAGTAGATTATCCACAATAGAAATGAGCTCAAAATTGTTAACAAAGCTGCCACTAACATTTTTAAACAAATATTTTTTTTTATATTGCTCGCCTATTTAAATTTTAAAGAAAGCACATTCGCGATAGTTAAACTAGTTATAAGTATTATTTATTAACGTTGCTGAAATGTGAGCAGTAATTCTCAACAAATTTTAATTACAAATACCACTCGCACTGCGATTTTTGAATACGTGTGTCTTGCATAGGATTCTGCAATTAATACAAGTGAAGTGACATCGCCTATACTGCATGTGATCGAGTAAACAAGTGAAACAAACGTGTACCATCGAAGACAAAAGTCTTGTCTCAAAATTAAAGAGAGAAATATTGAAATACCGA
Source organism: Protaetia brevitarsis (assembly GCA_004143645.1). Lineage (NCBI taxonomy): Eukaryota > Metazoa > Arthropoda > Insecta > Coleoptera > Scarabaeidae > Protaetia > Protaetia brevitarsis. The sequence continues at coordinate 533,255 of RXPK01000141.1, forward strand.
AGAAACTCCAATGATTCTAGCTCTATTTATGTCAAACTTGAGTCAAAACTTTTGTCTTTGATAGTACACTCGGACACTCTAGTAATATCGTGGGTCAGTAAGTATAATTGGGATCTGATTAACCTGTTTTATTTAAAGTAGAAAAAAAAACAGCTACAACAGCAACATTGTAGAAGATTAACTTTCGTGTCAGCATTTTTAAATGGTGGACAAAAATCATTTTATGAACACGAATATTATTGTGGTATGACCATGACGAGAGACGGTTATCGAAATTGTAAATGATATTTTAAAAATAAATATAAGATTACCAAATCCTTCAATTAACTAATTAATAAGCAAATGCGTGTTTTATATGTAATTAAGAAATTTTATTAAACATAAAAAGTAATCCAGATTGTTAGGATTTACGTTATGTAACGGAGTTCATTTAAAAACGTCCTCAATTTATCTCTAGTTTTTTGATAGAATAAGAGCGAAAATGGGAATTTGTAACTTGGTCCTTGTAATTGACAATTTGACAAGCCAAGTAACCTGCTTTAGCATATCTAGTAAATACAAAATCATCCAGAAAGATTGTCGAAAAAAATACTGTTTTCTGCTATCAATATCTGCTATCAATTTTATGAGTGAATGTAAACACATAGAAATAATATGGCAAATGGTCCAATTTCTAACAAATTCTTTAATATCGTACAACCGGTTTCATCCACTAAGGGACATCTGCAGGTCAGTTGAAGAAATCCAACAAGAAATTAACATTATGTAAATTAATTAAATTGAAGCTAAAATGAATAATAAAATGGATAAAATTATGTAAATAAGTGTACAAAATAATTAATTAATTAATAAATTCGAAAATGCATAAGTAAATAAATAAAAGATTAAATAATGCAATATTTACAATTATAAAACAGTTTAAAAGAAGTCAAATGATAAAATAGTAAAAATTGAATTGCACAACTAAATAAACTTGTATATGATTTATTAACACAAGTTCCAAACAGACAAACTACACCTTAAAATAAAACTATAAAGATAAAATGTATTTTTAATCAATGGACGCACCAAGACGAATGATCCAGAAATTTCTTTAAAGTAAAATATAAATATTATAAGGGGGAAAAATCTAGAAAACGCAGCTATGCCATCTATAGAGTTAATATAGAGACATTATGTTTTCATTTTAATTAAAATCAATTGTTATTTCCAGCAACGATGCACATTTTAAAAAGTAAGACGTATGTGATATAATTTATGAGTTATAAATATAATTGCTTTTGTTTTATTTACATTTACTCTTGTAATTTACCATTAAACTGTGTTCATATTCCAACTGATAACAGATATCACTTACGTGAAGTACGAACAGTAAAGGATCTAAAATCCATCCCTGCGGCACCCTCACCAAAACAGGTACAGTATCCGTCATGCTACATTTGACTATCACACTCTGGGATTTCCCAGAAAGTTAAGATCTGAAGGATTCTCCTTCTATATCGTGCATTTCGTAGCTCTCAATCTTATTTAACAATATGTCATGGTTTTCGGTGTTGAAAGCCATGAACGAACCAGCAAAACCCTCTATAAATAAGAAACATTGCAAATATACATTTTTTTAAGTATTTTATAATATTTCGATGCATGATATTTTGGTGATGATACGAATTAATAGCAGCCTAGATAGCGCCTAGCACTATCTCGTCTTACCTTCTACTAATGCACACATAGGCAGCTTCTAAATAAATGATTTTATCTATCATGTTATGATTTCCTTGTTACAGAAGAAAAAAAAAAGCAAAATAGAGCGGCAAGGCAAGAAGAGAGATACGAGAGACGAAATCTAAATGATAAACCTATCACATTAGTCCTGCCTTAACCTTGATCTCGTCTTGCTATTTATAAAATATTATTGCTGCAAGTTTCTTTTTAATAACAATTTTAAGTATCTGCTAGTTGAATTTGAAAATATTATGAAGAATTTATGCAGCATAAGCTATTTCTTAAAAGATGAAATCTCCATTTACAAAATATTTATTTTTACAACATTTTTTAACAAACATATTTACGTACATATCATAAGCATTTTTCTTTCACTTCTGAATGCACAATATTTAAATTTTTTTATGTTCAACTTTAAAAAGGTCAAGGCGATCCGCTGCAGAATATGTATTAATATGAGAACATGACCGTACCGGAGCAAGTCCAGAGAAATGATGTATACTTACATTTAGACGTAAGTATAGATATTTTTCTAATCTAGCCCTACCCAAGTTACCTGCATTACCTTTCCGGATTAAAAAAGCTGTGGTAATCCAAATAGAGCTATAAATAATATCTCTTTTCAATCTAAATTAAATTCCGAAAAAAGGCATATCATTGGTGTCATTATATTATTAATATATAGGGTGATTCACGGAACCCGTCTATTAAAAGTTTTTAACTTTGCAATGATATTTCGATTTTGAAGCGTTGGGGTTAAGCATAGGTAGTTGACTATAAGATTTCTGTAGAAAAAATAATTCCATCTATGTCGCACTTCCGGTTACATAGAAAATCATGCCCAACTTTGATATTTTGAATAATAATAGTAATAATATATCTTTATTTCAAATACGGCTATACATAGAGCGTACAAAATAACGTCACAAACAAAAATAGGAGTTCAGTTTGCATGCTAAAACTTCAAATAATTCTTGAGAGAATAACATAAGACATTCAACAGATATCTCCTCACTCGGTTCCGAAAAATGTGGAAGTTAGCAATAGACTTAATTTCTTCAGGTAGCTTATTGTATAATTTGCACCCCAAGTAAGTGAGGTTATTCTAATAAAGTATTGTTTTATGACGAGGAGGCAGTAAGTAATTGCAGTTTCTCACATTAAAGCTACTAGTATATGTAGAAAATTCAGATCTATGTTTAAACACAAAACACAAAACTTCGCAAACATAGGCATCATAAAAGGTTAGCAGACCCTGATTTCTGAATGTTTTTTTACACGATTCACGGTGTTGCAGATTGTACATGATTCTAACTGCCGGTTTTTGCAGTAGGAATATACGGTCTACATTTGACCCAGCACCCCAGTATATGGTATGTATTTACCAAATATCATTCTGAAGGAAAAATTTGAGAAATAGTAGGTTTTAATGTAAATAAAGAACACGATTTCTTTAGGTTATAAATAGCATAACAAATTTTTGATAATTCTTTAGAGAGGTACTGCACGTAACAATTCCACTTTAAATTCTCGTCGAGTAAGACGCCAAGTAGCTTAGCAGGGTCAATGAATTTAACATTTTCTCCATTGAGAACAAAACTGCTGATATCATATCTAAAGCGACTACGGAAAAGTATGCACTGGGTTTTATCTGAGTTTATGCACAGATTATTAAAAGACATCCATTGGCTTAACTTGGTGTAGTCTGCATTTACATTGTATACTAAATCTTCAAAGTTTTTACTTTCAAACGCAATAGTGATGTCATCAGCAAACAGAGTAATATTACTCATATTGCTAATCTTCAATAGCAAATCATTAATATATATCAAAAACATTGTAGGGCCCAGAATGGATCCTTGCGGGATACCCCTTCTAAGCACAGACAATTGAGATTCATAACCATCTATGATTACTCTTTGTTTTCGACATAATAAGTAATTTCTAAGCTATGCCAATGGGGATCCTCTAACTCCATAAAATTCCAATTTTGTAAGTAATATTTCATGATTGACACTATCAAAGGCTTTTGATAGGTCAATAAATAAAGCGAGAGTGAAGTGTCCAGCATCAAGATCTAGAGATACCTGGTTAATAAATTTAAACAAAGCCGTATTTACAGACCGATTTAATAAAAAACCATGTTGGCATATTGAGAATAATTTGTGTTTGTTAAAGTAATGCAACAGTTTTTCATTCATAACTGATTCATAAATTTTGGAAAATATTGGCAGTATACTAATTGGTCGAAAGTTATCCAAATTATTCACATCATTTTATAAATTGGAATAACATGGGCTAATTTCAAGCAGGTGGGAAATAGAAACCTATATTTTTTAGTGCATTTTTAGCTTCTACTAGGAATTTTAAAGCCAATTTTATAAAACATCTACTTACCTATTGGTTACCATTTCCGAGTTATTTCGGTTTTTGTGAAAAAAAAGCTCATTGTATGCTGTATGTATTGGTGTGGGTCTACACCTACCATTGTAAATGCTCGTCATAACCCACTAAACAAAATTAAAATTTTCTTGCCGAACTGTCACGTAATATAAGTGAATTTAGGCACGTGATGACGCTCATCGGAGGCTGCTCAACGGTGAACAAATTTGGTTCGCGTTTTGAGCATACCTAATATTTTTGTACCATGTGTATTAATATCTGTATGATCTAAATAATATTTATTTTGACTAGATACATCCCTTCAGATTAATCGGGGAGAAGATGGAAGATAGCCAAATTAACTAATTGTCCTTAAGTGTACGACATATTAATGCTGTAGGTTAAAACAAATTTTGCGATGCATTGATTTGTCCTTTTTATTACTGAACATAGAATATTGTTAACATTGTATGCTCAAAGTTCTATATAATGTTTGTATTTGATTATTCAAATTTTCATTGTTGCCTTCTCCTTAATCTAACATACACGCCATTGTCTGACTTTAAAACCGCATCACTCTTAAGGATAATTTCATGATCAGGTACTGGAGGGAGTAGCTCAAAGTTCCTCAGAACTTTCGATATTGTCGACTTCATCTCCAACATGGCGAATTTTTGACCTACTCCAAAAGATGGGCTTTACTCCAACTGCGATTATATTTCATTCAAAAAAAACTTTCACCTATGCAATTCCTTGGCCCAGCACTGAATGGTACGTAAGCAAATGGATGTCGATCTTTAGAATTTTCTGCATTAAATCTTTCCGGATCGAATACTGCTGGGTTGTTGTATGTATTTGCTGAATGTTGAGCAGCATAAATAAACACATTATCATCAAGCCTTTTGGTAATGTTGCCCCATCTATAAAATACTCTTATTATATTTGCAATGATACAATATTTGTCGCGAATATACTGTATTTTGTGTCTTTTTCTATCTCTCTTCCGATGATTGGCACAGTTACGTACAGTCTTAGGCTTTCCTTTATGATCATCTCTAGATATTTCATCTCTTGAAGGTCTTTATAAGTAGTATTACGTTCTGGGTCGTCGGCAATATCTTTCTTATTTCTTCAAACGCTTTCTCCTTAAAAGAAGAAGACAAAATACTCATTACATTTCACTGGCATATACTGTGAGATTCAAATCATTGTCGTAATAAAAAAACTGTTTTCTGAAAAAAATTATCTAAACTTATTACCAATTTAATGAGTGAAATTAGCTACATACAAATTTCATAGGTTAAATAAATTTTCTTGAAATTTAGTGACATTGGTGTTCGTGTTGTAGTATTCTTCCTTTATTAAGGTAAATAATTTTTTTTCGAACCGTTTATACTTACATCTAATATCACTAACAATAGCATTTTGAATACTGAAAATAGGGGAATTTATCTGTGGTAAGACAGTAAATTATTTCATAACGTACACCTAATCCATATGACGTTTATCTTTATTAGGGGCATGGATATACTTTGTAGATTTCTGTATTCAAGAATTCCGTGTACAGTTTGCAGATGAAGAATTCGATGATTTGATTTTAATAGATTTATAGACTTGTGCGCCGTTTTCGAGAAACAGACAGCCTCCGGAAAGACATGTCAGATGGTCGTAAGACAGTTCTTACAAAAAACAAAATTGAGGATGTATGAACTCGTCTAGATCACAGTCCCACTAAATCATTGCGTCAATTAGCTCAACAAACCGGTGAAAAATCAAACTTAGCATTAAGTGAAATGTGACAAAAATACTCAAAACTGTGGCGCTGATAATACTGCAAACTTCTCCTAGACCCCTCACCACAAACTGCACTAAACTGAACGTACGTTTCAATAGCAAAGCTATTGAAGCATCAACAGTTGGTTCAGTAGTTCGGTGTTTCTGCTGATGATGATAGCTTTGCTATTGAAATGTACGTTCAGTTTAGTGTAGTTTGTGGTGAGGGTTCTAGGAGAAGTTTGCATTAGATGAAATAGTTTATAGTTATATATATATATAATAGTTATAATTTTACAGGCTTATCATACACTTCAGCGCAACGAGCTGTCAAAAGAAAATTACATTTTCATCCCTATAAAGTTTCTACGGTACAAGAATTATTACCATTAGATTACGATAGATGGTTGGAATATTGTCACTGGTTTAATAACAATTTAAGTGATGGCAATTTGCTAAAGAAATCATTTTTCTCGGACGAAGCCTGGTTTCATCTAACAGGCTATATCAATTCACAAAAGTATCACGTCTGCTCTGCAGAAAATCCACACGAATTTCGAGAAACGCAATTGTGCCCCGTAAAAGTTGGTGTTTGGTTAGTTATGTCCAGGCAAAGAATAATAGGATAGAATAATAATTTTTTTCGAGGGAACTGTAACAGCCCAACGTTACCAACAGATGTTGGAATTGTTTATTGCACAGTTACAAGAAAATGATCTTGAAGCAGGTTATTTTGAGCACGATAATAGAATAAGGACATATTGCTCGACTAACCTCCCAATATCTCCAACAGTTTTTTGGAGCACAAAGTTGGCCACCAAGATCGTCTGATCTAATCCCATTAGATTACTTCATGTTTGGCTATCTAAAAAATAGAAACCTCATGCATATGACAGAAGAACTGAGAGACGCCATTATCAATGCAGTACAGAGTATAACTGCACAACAACTAATCAATGTCTTCGAAAGCATGAAACGAAGAGTTGATGCTTGCATTAATGCTCATGGTGGATATTTTGAACACGCTCTTTAAAACAATTTTTAAGTTTTGTCACAATAATTACACTAATTGTAAGTTATAATTTAAAGTAATGGATTTTGTTATTAATATGCATGTCATAAAGTATACTTAAATTTTGTTAAACACCAGTTAGTACTGAATTATAAAATCAAAATTTAGTAAAGAGTAAAACGGATTACATTTCATTTTTACAAACAGAAACACCAATCCATAATCGTTTATATAATGCGAGTTCAAATATAGGTTACGTTTTCCTTATTTATGACAGTTTGAATCTCATAGGTATGTATCTACCTGAACATTTGGATGCCTGGCCAAAGCGTAAAGTGCAAAGGTAATGGATGTTGCTGTAGTGTCATGACCCTATAACATTTCAAAACGAGTTGATAATAACCTTTATACAATCACTATTTTCGCTTTTCAACCCTGCACCTCATCCTATAAGCAATGCACACTGAATACCTCAAACATGAAAGTGTCGACTTCCTCCCTTATATCTTTCTCGGTAATATCTGGATCCCGCATAGAATAATCTAATAATAAATCTAAGAACGCTCTTTTCTTCTTTCGTCCAAACGAATCCGTTGATTCTTCCCAAGGTTTTCCATTGCTGAAAAATGCCTCTCTCCTCTTAGCTATAACTTTCTGGTGTAATCATGGAGTACCTTCAAGGCACACTTTTCTTTTCTGTAAGTGTCAGTGAACGCGTAAAGCAAATCATTGCCTAGGATTGCGGAGAATGAACGTTTGGTGAAGATTTCCAGAAGGATATTCACGCTTTTAACATACTCCGATTCGTAATCATCTTGGGCGTTGACAGATGTTCCCATGGCAGTTTCTAAAATGGAAATCATCTTTTAAAAAATTCTTAAATATGGGAACTCGGAACTTTACCACAAATAATATCCAAAGTACATCGCGCAATGAATGGATAAATATCAAAACTACCTTTCTGAATTCTTTGTCTAGTTTGGATAGCAGCACATCCCCTTGGGAATTGAAAACGTCAATGAATTCTTCCAATATTTGAAAGTGAAAAGCTGGAGTTATAATTTTCCTGTGTTTTCTCCATTTTGTTCCTTTGAAAATGAAAATTGTCAGAACTTATAACCAGGCAACACTACTTTTGGAAGTACATATAACACACTTTATTTATCTAAGTTGTTTAGAAGATGAAATGTATTTTATTTATGCTTGTATTGGGTAATGATAGATTTACACTATGTTAATATGTCTAAGTATTTTTATGGAATAGATAGGGATATTGAAATAGGTACTCAAACTTCTGCTTCTTTATTTGATTATGAGAGCTCCTTAACATTAATTCTTTCACTTACCAGTGCTGGTCAATAGTCCAGTTCCCAACCAATTCCTTAGAAAAGTATAAGAATCTGATTTTGTCAAAATAGAATTTGAATTTAGAAAAAATTCCATCTCTTTGGGTTCAGTTATTAACAGATACGCTTGTGACCCAATGTAAACTTTAAAATTACTTTTATACCTGTTATAATACTCCATCAATTTAGGGAGAATTGCTGCAAATATATAATATGTAATATATTTATAATAAAATGTTCCCAATCCTTACTGATAGAAGAGTTTAATTCCAAAGCACTTCCTAATAGAGGCAAAGGTGAAGGACCAGGAAAGTCGCTCAAGTATTTCTCAAAATATTGTCTTTTATAGTACCAATGCATTAACCACAATAGGAAAGAACTCAAAACGGTTAAGAGAATTACCACTAACATTTTAACCAACAATTTTAGCAAAATCTAATTGTGATTCACATTTATACGGTGTGACGACAAGTGAAGTTTAAGGTTTACTGTTCAGGCTATCTAGCTATTATCTAATCTGGTTGAAAATATTATTAAATGCGTTGCAGGATGTAATGAGTAGTTTACCATGAACTTTAATATGACATGCGACACGTTTAAATCAAAATAAATAAGTAATCGCCTTTTGATGATGTCGTTGAAATTGATCATTAGATGACATCCAAAACGGTAATTCTAGCCAGGAGTTTCAAATAATTAGTTTAATGACTTTGCATACTTATATATTAGGTATCTGTGATTGTCATGGCGATATACATATATGCTATGTTCTACAATAACTATAATGACCTTTAACGTTTTCTTTAAACAGAATTTAATAAGCAAATCCGTGTCTTGCATATAACAAAGAAATTATAATAAATACGGGATATAATTTAGATTGTTATACATACATACACTATGTAACGGATATTTATTTAAAAACATCATGTTATTTCTGATTCTTTGATAGAATAACAATGGAAATGGAAAATCTAACTTCCTCGTAACGGACAATTTAATAAGCAAGGTAACCTACTTTATGGTTTCAAGTGGCGTGTATTTATTACATTAACAGAGAATTGATGTTGATGACGGGCATTCACTAGTTCGTGCGGATTTTCTTCGGCCCATAGCTGATTATTATGAAAATTAATAATCGCGTTTCTAGAGAAAGTAGCCTTGTCGGTGAAGAATATTTGAGCCAAATAGTCAGGATTTTGTGCGATTTTGTGTTGCATCCATTGACAAAAAGTCACTCTGTGCGGAAAATCTACCGGCAAAAGTGCCTACACCCGTTGAATGTGATATGGATACAACAGTTGATCTTTCAATATTTTCCAAACTGTGGCCTGACTAATGTTTAAAGCAAACGCAGTTTTTCTGGTGTTTGTAGTAGGGTGTTCCTCAATTTCATTTAGTACCATTTCTTCAACTTGTGGAGTTCTCACTGTAGATGGGTGCCCGTTATCAGACGTCCGTTTTTTAAAATTTCCCGTTTCACTAAGACGTTGGTGAAGACGGGCAAATATTGAATGATGCGGGATGATACGGTTCGGGTATCGTTCTTCATAAAAACGGCTAGCAGCACGCGAATTTCCATTGACAAGACCGTAAACGAAATGCATATCACACATCTCAGCATTCGTGTAATTCATTTTAGAAAACAGAAACTGGTAATAAACTGAATGAATACTCTGACAACTATTGACAAATATTGAAATCACAAATAAACAATTCCTTCTCAACACATTAGTTTTTGAAGAACCAACTGTGATATTATATCGTGTTAGTCATAGTTCATAATTTATTATTAAACATTCAATAACTTTAAAACCAAACCGTTTTGGACATATACTCATATGAACTTTTATGATCAAAATAACCTCAGGAATCAGCTCTTAAAGTTTGTCGCATATATTGAGAATCACCCTATATACTTAAGCGAATGGCTTGTTTTTTTTTATTTAAAACACTATTTTGATGATTTCTTTCAGAAATAACTCCCTTCTTATATTTATTATTTCATTTACAATTTTTACCGTAAGAAAGATATGAATGGTTGTTCATTTTGAAATACTGTAGTTATTAATTTGCGCGCGATGTCATGCTAGAATAATACTACACCTTATTACACTAATTAATAAAGATTAAATATTTTCAGACACAATTTTTATTGCGAGGAAGGGTCTAAATCGAAGAACATAGCCGATCTTTGACGGCCGTCTGACTCACACGCTTGCTTTAGATTTCCCTACCATGATAGTGGGAGACACCCTTCCCCTACGGTGCCGAGCATTGATGTATATTAATGACTCAATCAACCAACGGGTAGCGGGCCAAGATACGGTTGACCCCACTTCAATGCAATTTTTGCCTGTAGCCTGACCTTGAAGCAAATGCAAGGCGTGTTTCGTCGCATCAAATCATGGGAACCGCAACGTTAGTTCTGTACTTAAAAGTGTGTGTGTGTGTTTGTACGTGTATTTATCAGTATTTTTACAGAAAATGAAAGCTTTCTAATGATTAATTTGTGATTTGCGTGGCTCTGTAAGAGGAACTACCAGTGGCCACCTTCTTCAAGCTACAAAAACCAAAGATGTGTATAAATATTATTTTCAAATTAAAATTAAGTACCTTAAATCAACATTATACAGCTTTTGTCTTTTTTTGATAAAAAAAATCACATTGATCTAACATATAATTAACAATAAAATATGAATCTTGACTGAATTAATTACAATTAAAATTTAACGTGCACACACTAAGGAAGATAAATTATTTTCTTAATTTAATTAAAATTATTTAATTCATTAATTTAGAGCTGGGAAATGCAATTTAAAAAATTAGAAATGCAGTAAAAAAATTAAATGAACACAATGTAACACCGGCTATACCGGAGCGAACAACAAGAGAAGTGGTACAACAACAAATTACTATAATTATAAGTATTACAAATTAATGTAATTATAAGGATTTATTTTCATAATTTTTCTTTATTTTTTTTTAAAGTAAAATGTAGGTAATTGGTTAGTATATTACATTATTCTTTGGCGTCAGTGTATATAAAATATTGTTTATCGTTTAAAAATAGCATAGAGAAAAAAAAGAAAACAAGAAATAAAATATGTGCGTTTGAATGTTGCTATGTTAAACGTTGTAGTTGAATATTTATTTATCTATATTCTGATAATACTGTCCTATACAATTATCTATATATCGTTTTTAATATGTTGAACTTATTGCTTGTTATTAAATTCCATGGCACTTTAATTTATAATTTGACACGGTTTTTATGGAACGTATGTACAAATTTTAATAGTTCACTTTTGTACAAATAAAATGAAAAATAAATAATGTAAGTATAGAACTATAAAAATAAAGAATTACGTAGTTTGTATAAATATATATAATTGTTATTTCAATGCTTAACGTACGTGACTAATGGTTAACGCCAAGGCCAATTTATTAACAACAACAACAACAACAAAATTATGCTACACTTTCGACACTGATGTTGTATAACAAACAAATCTCTTATTTTATCTTCTCCTTCCCCTTTTTGAGGGAGTACTTTTTAAAGTTTTTTCTTGTTTCCTTTTAGAGACCTCTTTTTCTTTCTTTTCTTTGGCCTCCTGTCTTCTTAATTTATTTATTAAAATGTTAGTTTTCTTTCATTCCTTCTCCTCTTCTTTTTGCCTTTCAAACGCTCTTCTTTCTTCCGAAGATATTGCCCCGGTTCTATTAATACATATGGTAGATAAAGTTCTTTGATTTGATTGAGATATAGTTAACTATTTGTTTAAGCAGATGATACTTTTCCTGATACTACATCTGATAAAATTAATTCGTTATTAACACGGGCTTGTCATTTTCAACAGATATATCTTAGGTCGTTTTTCATTATATACTAAAATTTCAAGATTTTGACATTAAGTCAAAAGATCTGTGGGTATGGTTGATATTTAAACAATTTTGTCAAATCGTGCATAACTGACAAAATTAAAACTAAAGGTTGCAAACATTACAATTGCTGTTGCAAGGGATCCGCATCCATGAAGAATAAATAAAATTTATAAATATGTTTATTCTGAACTATATTACAAACCCAGACAACCAAATTTAAATTTTCCACAATTATTTTTAGTTACTTTAACATTGAAACATTAAATTACTTTACACCATTTTATATTACATTAATGGTTATTTAAGTACCTTTATATTGAAGTTAGCAAAAATAATTCTGGGAAATTTAAAGTTGCCTGGGAACATTACTTTTACTGAAAATTATTACCGACAAAACGTATTTTGGCAATGTTATGGTTTTTTATGAATACAGTGAAATTTGTATTCTTAAATGAATATGAGAGAGACGGCACCTTTCTCAGCAGCCACCACTGACTGTGCGCGCCTCGAAGCAGCTTTTATGTATTTCAGCAGGTACTTTTCCATAATTAGTACATCGTATTAAAATATACAAAAGAACATGCATTTTATGTAGATTGAAGTCCAGAATATTTTGGCGCGCCACACAATGGTGACAAATGTCGAAAAACGCGTCGAAAAATACGAAAGCATGATGAAAAAAGTCTTTTCTACAAAAGTTTTGTAAAATTCAATGCCGCATAACCTAAAAATATTTTTGAATATACAAGGTGTTCCCGAAGACTGGATCTTTCATTATAGCTCCAGTTTTGATTTTAGGGAAAAATCTTTTTCATAAAAGTTTCATAGAATTCAATTCTGCATGACCTAAAAATATTTTTGTATATACAGGATGTTCCCGGAGACTGGGTTTTTCATCATTGCTCCATTTTTCATTTTAGGAAAAAAAGTTCTTTCTACAAAAGCTTTATAGAATTAAATGCCGCATAACCTAAAAATATTTTTAATTATACTATTCCCGAAGACTAGATATTTGATTATAGCTCTATTTTTGCTTTTAGGAAAAAATCTTTTCTACAGAAGTCTTACAGAATTCAATGCCGCATAACCTAAAAATATTTTCGAGTATACAGGATGTTCCAAAAGTAGGAACAAAAGAAAACTACTTAAAGCGTACTGCACATTCTAAAAGTGAAAACTTCTCTCGAATGGACCGATTTCAAAAAACCACCTTCCTCAAGGACCACATTCTAGGAGAATGTCCGGCTGTTGGTGAATACAATAAAATTTGTATTCTTAAATGAATATGAGAGAGACGGTGGCACCTTTCTCAGCAGTCACCACTGGCTGTGCGCGCCTCGAAGCAGCTTTTATGTATTTCAGCAAGCACTTTTTCATAATTAGTACATCGTATTAAAATGTACCAAACAAGATCCCGTAGCAAATATGTAAACATCGAAAGTGCTTTTTCCATACAAATACGTATTTACCTTTCTGGAAAGGTAGCAAAACAACGCGTTTTCCCAGCTCAAAAGCAAGAAATATTATATTTACCTACACGCAATTAGACATTTTCGTGTTAATAATTAAAGAAGTACAATTCGCTTCGGGCACAAACTCACAAAAACAGCGCTCGTGATAAAACTGCCCATATCTACACAGCGGAGATGTAATTTGCGAATGTAAATATTATGTCATTCACGATTGTTTGCCTTGTTTTAATTGACTTGAGAATTATGAGGCGAGATCAGGCCGAAGAGGAGCCTAATTTGGTAGAAAGTTGGACCGTGGAACGATCGTTGGGGAATTGGAAGAAAATTGCTAGCGCTACTTTAGTGGTAGTGAAGAATGTCGAACAACGTCTTAAGTTTGCTTTAGCTAATGGAATATTATGAGGCTACCTATTGCACCATCGCGGGCTTTGTAAAATTGATAGTACTGTAAAATACTGGGGTTGAAGTTATTTCCTTTCTTGTCGTTGATTTTAAAGTTGTTTGCACTTGCAAATTGATTCTATTAAAATGTTTTGTTGAAGAATTAATGTTGAATTTTTATTATGTTATAACTGTAATAATTTTTTCACACATATGTATATTATATACAGGATGTTTATTAGGTGGTGTAACAAATTTTAAATATAAATAGATCATTAAAAATAAGGCAACTATTTCTGAGCGATAAAACTGCAGAACTTAAGAGAACCGAGATATATACTTTTAAAATTACCCTTAAATATTGTTTTGGTACCGGTGATATTGCAGCTAGCCGCTCCGCCATTTATTTACTAAATAGCAAGGCAATGCATAACTTGACGGCGACCACAAAGAATACAGGCCTACTTTGATGATATTGCAGTAAATAAAATCGGAAACAAGGTGTGCTTTTCTTTGGTTCGAAGTTCCGTATTCTTCGTCTCATTAACGTCGTTTTCCTTAATAATTGAATTAACCGCATTAAAATGTAAAATAATATTTTATTTGTGTTACGTATTTATCTGGAAAAAGCAAAAAGTCTATTCGATACCTAGAAGTGGCTTGCTTATTCACAATTTTAACAGAGAAGTTGATCCAATTCCTTTTAAATCGTTCTTTGTCTATTTTTAATTTATTTTTTATACAGGTGTCCCACCGAACTGGGACATTAGATTTTTTGAACTTCTAATAGAAACTAATAGAAAAATTCTAATTGATTTTGAAACTTGCAGTGTAGTCATGGCCCACTGTCATCTATTTAAGGAAAATATTTTCAACTTTATAGCACTTTCGGTATACAGGGTGTTGATATCAACTGTCTTATTTTAAATGGAATAGTATAATTTTTATCGATCTAAAGAATTGAGTCATTTGCCAAAAATGACTCGCCAAATTCAAAACTAAACTCAAGCGTTTTTGACATATTTTCATTTTCGTGGATTTTTTGACATTTGCACTCTTTCAAATAAAATCAAATATTTGATGAGGTAACAGATATTTAGTGCTTCTACTAAAGTCGATGTAAATACAAGGACATAGCTACAAGGTGTTATAGCAATAATCACTGAATCACATACAGGGTGTTCAAAAACCCGCCTGCAATGTGGATACCTTTAAGCTAACAAAACTTTTTTCTTTTAAATGGAACAAAGTATTTTTTACTACAGCATTGAATGCAACGCAAAATTCTACATCGATTGATATTAGGGTTTGGTACATATATTCTTAATAGTTTTTGAAGTATTAGCATTTCTTGCAAGAAAATGCTAAAAATATGCCTAAATTCCAAGTTTCAACCAAATAAAATGGGTTTTTTTTCTACAAAACACTCTGTCCATTATTTGTTTCAGATAGTTTCTAAACTAATAGTAATGCCTTTTAATCATAGAGCACGTACATTAATTATTAGATATTACTAGGCCATGAGATGTGCTAACAAACTAGTGATATCCATTGTCGGTAATTTACCAAATTGCGTAGTGATAAACCTATGCAGTATTAACAAGTCATATCTTTTATAGAATGTCCTAATGCTGTCAACTCCTTCACACATTTTCTTCTAAAATGTAAAATATTGTAAATCGAAAGAAATAAGAAAAACATTGAAAGTTACATATACAAATAGCATTTAAGACTTATTCTACATTCCTGAAGAATGTAACAACGATCAGATACCTACACTTACTTGCAATAAATAAAAACCTCAAAAAAGAATACAAAGGGAAATTAAAGCAGATATCCTAAATACACCCATAATATTTCAAATATTGTTCACTTACTAAACCAGGTATTTTCTTTGTAGGGGAGTCGTCTGACATGGAGTATCCGAAAACAATGCAGCCTTTTGGCTTTTGCATTAAACTAGGTATTAAACGATACAGACAGATAACATAAATCAGGAACAAACTATTAAAAGTCTTCCAAAATGTCCAATATAAATATTCCTTTAGAATAATAGTTTCTTAATTTTTTTTTAATTGATTTATTTTCGATGCATTTAACAAGCCGGTAAAAATATTACAATTACATAAAATTTGCTAATAATTGGAAAACTTCCAATGATAAATATCTCAGAAACTCGAAACTTGGGAATTAGTCATATTTTAAGCAATAAATGCTAATATCTTAAAATTTATCAAAAATAGGTACCTATACCAAACCCAATGTCAATCGATGTAGAATTTTACGCTGCATTCAATGCTGTAGTAAAGAATACCATGTTCCATTTGAAATAAAAAAGTTTTGTTGGTTTAAAGGTATCCACGATGGAGATGTGTTTTCGAACGTGCTGTATGTGATTCGGTCATTATTGCCATAACACTTTCTACCTACGTCTTTGTACTCACATCGACATTAGTAGAACCACTAAATATTTGATACCTTATCAGCTACTTAATTTTACTTGAAACAACAAAAGTCAAAAAAATCAACAGAATTGCAAATATCTCAAAAACGGTTGAGTTTAGGGATAGGGAACCCTCATATAAACTAATTGCAAATAATTCGACACATTTATTGTATCGATAAAAATTGTACCATTCCATTTAAAATAAGAAAGTTGATATCAACACCCTGTATATCGAAAGTGCTATGAAGTTGAAAATATAGCTTATATGGCTTAAATAGACCACAGTGGGCCATAACTACACTGCAAGTTTCAAAATCAAATTCCTACTAGAAGTTTAATAAATCTAATGACCCACTTCGGCGAGACACCTGTATATACCACTTTCGACCCGACTATTCCCGTAGTATGAATACGGAATGATAAAAATATGATTTCTATCAGTTAACAAAATCGATAAACACGCATGCTATTCTGCTGAGCGATTCTGGGTCAGATATACAATTCGATATGCTATCTCAAATCCGTATGCTATTGCTGTCTAACGGCAAACACTCACCGCTATTCTCTACCCTTGCTTGACCAACTATCTATAAAATGTTATCCTGACATCGATCTTTTCGATTTGAATCAATTCAATGAAACCCTCATTCCGCACTACTTCGAGTTGAGAGGGAGGCACGAATCGCTAGATATGCGTAATTCACTTTATGTGAAACCGGTGTTCGATTCATTTCGTTTCTTCATTTCTTAATAAGGCATCGCTGGGTATTAGGGTACGGTCCTCAGATTTTGTAGCGGTTAGTAAGTTTTGATCGCGGTCAGTAATTTTATAAAAAATGGAGTACTATTCGTAATGTGGTCCAACGTTTTATAACAACGTTTACTTTAATTAATAACAAAAACAAAAATGTCCTGGCGAAAAATGGCAGCTATATCGAAATTCAAGTTTGTGAATTTGTGAAATTATCTGATGCTTCGATATAAAAACAGGTATGCATTAAAAAGAAGCATGAACAGAATTTAGTAATCACATGAGTATTGTCTTATCATATTCCCTTTTCACTAATACAAAAGTAATGTTGGATTTAAGATTAGTTTTATAAACTTCATAAATCGTGTTTACAATAACTCTCATAGACAATTGGTTATTAATCCGTTATTCATACCATCAATAGCGACATGAGAGTGAGCTCTAAGAAGAAAAAGAATATCACACTCATTTTATTTCGGTTGAGCTATGTCATATATGTGTGTAGATTGTGTTGCATACACTGTATATATTGTTATATTTTAAATTATTAAAGACAGTTCTCAACCAGACGCCCACGTGTATATACCCCACACCGACCGCTCCCAATCACGCCAAGACAGCACATGGCGCAGTCAGTAAATCAAGCATAATTTAAAGAATATTATCAGTGATATTGTAAAGTTAGTGAACGAAAGAAAGAAAAATGAGTGAGAAAATTAAAATTCCGGATGAAATGGATTTTTCAAGCAATCATGCAGAAGCGTGGAAATTATTTTTACAAAAATTTCAAATATATTTAAAAGCATCCAAATGTGAAAAAGAATCGGAAGAATATAAAGGGGCATTACTGTTGAACACAATTGGCGATAAGGCATTAAAAATATATAATAATTTTAAATGGACCGTGGAAGAAGAAAAAGAAAAATACAGTAAGATTAAACAGAAATTTTCGGATTACTTTGCACCTACATCAAACGAAACTTATGAACGCCATATTTTCCTAACAAGAGATAAAAAATCCAACGAAACAGTGGATGAGTATGTAACCGAACTTCGTCATTTAAGTAGCACATGCGGTTATGGTGAATTAACCGATAGCTTAATAAGGGATAAATTATTACATGGTATGAAAGATAAGTCAATTAAAAGTAAATTATTAAGAACAAAAGATTTAGATCTACAAAAAGCCATTGAAATTTGTAAAATAGCAGAAATTACAAAAAATCAGTTGGATGTCATTTTGTAATGAAACACCTGTGCAAGACGAAGAAGACGTGATGGTTATTCAGAAGAAAAACAAGGATAGAAGATATGCAGGCAGCAACAGTGACAGGAAATTCAAACGAAGTGATCAGGCGCAAACATCATTGTCCGGAACGCAGGCGCAAACATCATCGTACGGAACGCAGACCCAACAAATGTCAAAGAAGTATATGCCGGGACGCAACCGAGCAGTAAACAACAATCGTCAATCCATGGGAAATGTCAAAAATGTGGTGTCAAACATGCCACAAATAATTGCAAAGCATATGGAAAAACGTGGAATATGCGGAATATTTAATCACTTTGCTCGAATGTGTAGGAACAATGGTAAAATGGTATATAACCTAGAAACTGGAAGAACTTGTGGAAGATTTGTTTATAGGAACTTTAAGTGTTAATAGTCTTAACAGTGGATGGCTAATTAATATTAAGGTAGAAGGTAAAATGATGAGTTTTAAAGTAGATACAGGTGCCCAGGCAAATATTATTCCATATAATATATTTAAAATGAATTTTAGTAATCGTAAATTATATAAATCAAAAGTTTTATTATCAACATATACAGGGAATCATTTAAAAGTATTGGGATCTGTCTGTATGCCATGTACCTATAAAAATAATAATTTTAACATTAATTTTCATGTAGTAGAGAACTGTGGTCCGTGTATTCTGGGTTTTCAGGATATTCAACGATTGAATATAGCTCAAATGGTGGAACGATAGACAATAGTAAATTAATCGAAGAATATAGAGATGTGTTTAAAGGTATTGGTTGCATTCCAGGTGAATATCAAATTAAAATAGATACGAGGGTGGAACCCGTGGTGCATTCAGCAAGGAAATTTCCTGCAAGTATTATTAATAAATTAAAAGGTAAGCTAGATAGGTTATGTAATCAAAATATTATCATAAAAGAGGATGAACCGACAGAATGGGTTAATTCTTTGGTAATTGTTAATAAGCCTAATGGTGATTTTCGAATTTGTATGGATCCTTTCCATTTAAACAAAGCAATTCAAAGAGAATATTATCAAATTCCAACATTTGAAGATATCACTTGTAAAGTTAAAAATGCAAAATATTTTTCAGTATTGGATGCATCGAATGGTTTCTGGAATGTCAAACTAGATAATTATAGCTCAAAGCTTTGCACATTCAATACTCCTTTTGGGAAATATCGTTTTTTAAGATTGCCATATGGATTGACTTGTGCATCTGAGGTATTTCAAAGAAAAATAAAGGAATGCTTTAAAGATATTCCGGGTTGTGAAATTTATGTCGATGATATTATTGTGTGGGGTAAAACGGTTGAGGAACACGATAGTAGATTGAAATTAGTTTTGCAAAGAGCACGTGAGGTAAATTTAAAACTTAATAAAGAAAAATGTAAATTTTGTGTAAATGAAATTAAATATTTGGGACACATTATATCAGATAAGGGCATCAAACCAGATGATGATAAAGTAAATGTTATTCGTATTATCCTGTGCCAACATCATTAAAAGAATTACAAAGTTTTTTGGAATTGTCAATTATTTGCATAAATTTTATACCAAATTTAGCAAAGTTAACTACTCCGTTGAGAGAATTATTAAAGAAAGATGTAAAATTTTTGTGGGGTCATGAACAAATGAAGTCATTTAACAAACTGAAAGATATGTTAGTTTCAACACCTGTTTTACAATTTTATAAGCCAGATCAAGCGATCACAATAACAGTTGATGCTTCACAATATGCTCTTGGAGCTGCTTTATTACAAAATTCTGGTCCAGTAGCTTATGCTTCTAGGTCATTATCAGATATTCAAAAATGTTATGCACAGATTGAAAAGGAAATGTTAGGAATTGTATTTGCATTAAGCGATTTCACCAATATATATATGCACAAAAAAGTAACTATAGAAACTGATCATAAACCGTTAGTTCACATTTTTAAAAACCTTTAATTAAATGTCCTATGCGGATACAACGTATGTTATTAGATTTGCAATTGTATGATTTAAATGTTATATATAAACCAGGAAAAGAAATGTATATTGCTGATGCTCTTTCTCGTTTACCTAATCAAAACGATAGTAAAAACCCAATATTTTCAACAGAATATGAATGTCAAATCAATTTATTAACTGATAATTTTCCGATAAGCTCTGATAAATTAAAATTGTTTAAGGAAAGAACTTTAAATGATAAAACACTGCAGTCTGTAAAACAATATGTGCAAAATGGGTGGCCCAAAAGTAGATCAGAATGTAAAGATTATGAAAAATTGTATTGGAATGTACGAGAAGACATTGTTTTAATTGATAATTTACTATATCGAGCAAATGCTCTTATTGTTCAACTTCATTAAGGAAGGACATGCTATCGTTATTGCACATAAATCATCTTGGGGTAACTAAAACTAAACTTAGAGCTCGTGATGTGTTATATTGGCCTGGTATGTTTTCGGATATTGAAAACATGGTATTGTCTTGTAGTGTATGTTTAAGATTTTCAAATGATAATGCAAAGGAACCTCTAACTCCACATCCTGTACCAAACTTTCCTTGGGAAAAAGTAGGAGTAGATTTGTTCCAGTTAAATAATTGTAACTACTCATTAATTATTGATTATTTTTCTAAATACGTTGAAGTTAAAAAACTTCATACTACAACAGCAAAAGTTGTCATTGAAACTTTAAAGAATGTATTTTCAGCGCATGGTATACCGATAGTTCTATTTTCAGATAATGGTCCTCAATTTTCTTGTTTTGAATTTAAAGATTTTGCTCAAGAATGGAATATTAATCATGTAACGTCAAGTCCATTGTACCTAGATCAAATGGTATGGTTGAAAGATCTATACAAACTATAAAAAGTATTTTAAGAAATGTATTTTTTCTAAAACTGATATTAATGTAGCTTTACTTGAGTATAGGAACACTCCTATTTCTAATAACATAAATCACCTGCGGACTTCTTTTTGGAAGAAAAATTAGAGGCTTCTTACAATTCAATATAAATCTTTAAAACCGCGTAATGTTAATTATAATGAACAGAGAAGGCATCTTCAAACTCGTCAAAATGTACAAAAGTGGTATCATGATAAACATAGTAAACCATTAAAACCATTTAGTATAGGAGATAAAGTGTACATTAAAAATAATAAAATATGGACGCCTGGTGTAGTTTGTAGAAAATATAATGATCATTCTTATTTAGTTAGAGAAAATAATTCAGATATGATTAAAAGACGTAATCGTACTTTTTTAAAAGAGCTCAATGAGGATATTTGCTATGATAATTACGATACTGCCTCTGATGAGGAAGATATTACAAATTTAAACCAGCCTCAGAAAGAAAATGAAAGCAATAATGTATTTGTACAAAATGAGGATTCTGATGCAGACAGTTACATAACAATTTCTAGTGAATCTTCCTCATCTACATCTAATGACCCACCAGGGCAAGTTAAAAAATCTAAGTATGGCAGAGTTCTAAAAAGAGCATCCAGATATGCTATTCGTGATTATAATAAAAAATAGTTATATTGTGTTTGTTAAGTAGATACATATATTATTTATTATATATACATATATTTACATTAAGATTGATTGTTATTTGTTAGTTTTGTTATATTTTTATATTTACGGGGGAGATGTCATATATGTGTGTAGATTGTGTTGCATACACTGTATATATTGTTATATTTTAAATTATTAAAGACAGTTCTCAACCAGACGCCCACGTGTATATACCCCACACCGGCCGCTCCCAATCACGCCAAGACAGCACAAGCTATGAGGATTTGTTGAACGTTAATAAATCTGTGCTGCGGCAAAATGCAATCCACAATTTGTAACTTGAATTGATTATTTTATTTCTCATTACGTCATAGCTAACAATATTTATTAGCTACAAATGATATTGCTTGATTAACATTGATTTGTAATGTTTAATAAACAAATATTGGAATACAGGGACAAAAAATATTACGTTTGAGCTTAGTTTAGTAACCTAGGTGCTGTGTACCGACTGTTAGGAATGAACTTGCAAAATGAAATTAACAAGGAAAAAGAAAATTAAATTTGCTAGCTTAACGGATAAAATCTTAAAGGGCGCAAAAGAATAAATAACCTCAGAGTTACTCTCGCGAATTAAAACTTGAATCGAACCACGAAAAGTAAATTGTGAGTGAATGAAATCTGACTTTCTTAATTACCCCAAAAATTGAAAAAGTTTAATTCAAAATAAAAAAAACAGAATTTTTAACCCAAAGATGCTAAGTAACAATCAAAATTTATTTTATATTGGTAAAATTACAATTTGTACAGAAAAAAACTGAACTGAGGGTTCTGGCCTAAATTTAAAAACTACACTTGATTCTAAATTACAATAGGACAATGCTATTTCCTATACAAAGCAAAAGTTTAGTTTGTTCAGGAAGATAATCCTGTATACTTACAATACAATCCACGTGGTTTCAACAAAATAAAATAAATTCGTGGACAAATTCTAGTAAATAACAAAAGAAAAATTTTAATGCAAGCACAAAGCTTCTACTCACCCAAACCGAGGTGATAGATAATTAAAAACGAATCAGCAACATAGAAAAACGGAAAAAATTAACTCTTAAGACTATAATGAGAGAATTAAAACTAAAATATATCTTCCTGCACGAAAATAATAAATGATCTTATTGCTATAATGTGCACACATCAATATAATAACAATTATTATAAAGCGAATTCCTTGATGGACAGAATATTTAAAAGACAATTTGATGAATGAAATACAAAATGGCAAACAATGATACCCAAAAATACGTGTACTCACGTAACAGTCGACCAAGGAACTGCCTGACAAAATACTACAGCGCAGTCGTACACAAAACGAACAACGCAAACGCACAAATCGCCTACAAAATCTAGTAGAAAACGCATTTAACCTACACCCAAACAATAGACATCTTAAAGAAAGGAATTAATTAAAAAAAAACTTAACACTTAATTAAATAAATTATACAATTAACTCTTTAACTAAAATTTATACAAACTAAACATTATTGTGGAAATTTCTCGATACAATGATTCAGCAAAAAGGAAAAATCATGACAAATTAGGCAGCTTAAAATACACTCGCGGTAATGTGGGTTGCCACAACAGTAGGTTAACCTTAAAAATTTGTAACAATACTTAAGAAACATCCTGTATAAAGCAATTTTCTATAAATGCTGTTTTATTTTTTGGCAATAACTTAATATAGTGTTTTTCTTGTACTAACAATAAATAACACATTATTCAAAATTACTCAAAAAGTATTAACTTTAGATATAGGAAATGTTAGGTATATGTGATTGAACGAGAATTTAATTCTGTATCTTGTGACATAAAAATATACAGGCTGGTATTTGAAAAAATGAGTTCCACGAGTTTATAAATACCTAGATTTATTTTCACTTCAGAAACACCCTGTATAATATAACAAAGAAATTATTTGTTGGCTATAAACGTTCACATATTTTCACAACTAATCTAAAAAATTATCGCAAAATTGTTATAATTAAAGGCGGTATTGATTTTTCAAATAAATCAAAAAAATGCATTTACATTTTTTTCTAGAAAATCGAATATCTTCGAAACCATTCGGTTTTGGTGTAGAGTATGTATCAAGGTATTAAAAAATGCAATAACATATAGGGAGTTCTATTTAAAATAACAAAGTTGTATAACGCGCAAGCTAAACTAAACACCCTGTATACATAAAAATAATTTTGCGATAGAGAGTATTTGATCCTGAAACACTTTTATTTAAAACATATTTCAGTTAAGTGGATAGGTTGGCCGTAATAGATCGTCCACAGATAAATGGCCACACCCTGTATACGAATTCGAAAAGTCTAAAATGCATGTTTAAGATATATGCGTGGAATCATAAAGTATGATCACATATTCTATAAGTTGAAAGACACCAATTGGATGAGTATGAAAAATGGAAGAGAAATTGGAAATTAAACCTATAAATATTTTAAAAAAACGCGAATTTTGTCATAAAATATGGGGTTAAAATAACATTCTGAGAAACTTTTTGCTATAACTTTCTTTGATATTTCGCACGCGAAGCAAAATATTGGGAATTGGCCCAGTTTGTGAAGTCGTAGTAGGCTGAGCTTCAAGTTCGCACTTTAGTTGGGTATCTCAAAAAATGTAACTCGACAATCTCTATAATTGTGCAACAAATCAAACCTATACTCGTTCAAGTAAAGAAAATATAAGGGTGTCTTCATACTAAGTGCGACACCCTGTATATACCCTAATCTGCATTGCAACTGCCTACCACATTTACTGCATCTAATAGTACAAAGAAGAATGTGGAAACTACATAATACACAGAAGTAAAATGAAAAGTAAATTAATAAATGGGAATAGAAGAATAATAAATAGATATAACCAAACATCCACTACAAAAAGATAAACAGAGAATGTGACATCATGGTGCTCGGAAGCAGCCAAGAAGAAACCTTAATGCTCCCAGCGCCACCTATAGGATTTGAAAAAGCTACTGTCGTGGCTTGACCTTGATAATTTAACCAGCTACTTTACAGTTCCGCAGGCAAGTAAACGAAAGATGCGCGGTCGCTTTAGTAGACTGATAGCTTCTCTCTTCCTACCCTCACCTCGTATTGTTCACATAATAAATTCTCTAGCCCTGCCATCTCCGTTATCATATTTTGTTGTTTCTTATTCCGTTTATAAGTCAACGTACCTTTCCCTTTCATAAAGATCCCTTCAATCGCAAACATCAGGCGCAATTCAAGGTACATCAAAGGAAATCTCATATAATTTTCGACGTCTATTCTTTTGAAAAACCAAATTTCAAAATCCCCCAACGACGACTGCGTCAAACTGGTTCGTCTCCCCGTTCTTTCATTACGGCTGACTGACGCAGATTCAAATTAAGGTTTGGAATGAAATATCTTTCGGAATTGTTTGTCCCGGCTTCCGAAGACGTAATTACGCGTGTAGACGATGCGCGAACAACAAACGCAACGCTAATCGCAACAACAGGAACACAAAAGAGGAATTGTAAGCGAGAGGGAATGTAGTATAATAATAAGTTTTGTCTGAGTTTCGCTATTAAACTTTTAATAGGACTGTTATATGAAAGACGAGACAGGGAGAAGAAATCTCCCTTGAAGATTGTTTTCCAGGCCGGATTAATCAGTAAATATAGTTGTCAGCATGGTTTAAATCCGCTTTTTGCCAATATTAACTCGACATAATTTATTTACTTAGTCCATGTTTTTCATTAAGATGCTAAAAAAAAGCTTTGATAAAACTTTGTATAGTTAGTTAATAATTCGTGTCTAAATTTTCTTGGACTCAAAGCTTATAATTCAATTCAATTCCATTCTTTATTAGTCCCACGATCAAAATGACATAGAGCACGTCAAAATACAAAAACATATATGTGTATAAATATATAAAAAAGAACAAAAACAAACACATAACAATGTGGCAGAATTTTTCTAACATAGAAAATAGCAGAATGTTGGATATGAGAAAACATCATCCAAGAACTGTTGGATGTATCACACAGTTGAAAGTATTCGTCAAGTAAGTATATACAGTTCTCAGCAAGAAGCGTCCTAAGAGCGCATCTAAAGCGTGTCTCATGTGAAATTGATCTGTATTGTATTGTTGAGGCAATGCATTATACTGGCTGAGTTTTTTATCTTGAGACAACGGAATATCTCTAAAACACTGCATCAAATCAAAAAAAGATCTTAATAAGATTTGTCTTCATGTAGGAAGCTCACTTGCCGAACTGGTGCCGAACTCGATCCCCACCTCACCCCCCCCCCAGAGTGGGAGGGGAGACAACTTTGAAATCTTAAATAGGAACCCCCATTTTGTATTGCAGATTCGGATTCTACGCCATCAAGTATGTAGTTTTTGTTTGAAACTTTTTTTTTCGATTCGTAACAGATTGCGTTGTAATCGCAAAAAACATGATTGTGAACGTCTAGAAAAAATACACAAAAAAGAGAAGTAAGCAAACATAGTTTTGTGTTTTTTTTTATTTTAACATAAACTAACATTTCAAAAAGCCATGTGTCCGAAACTGTGCTCCTTCACTTCGATACATTTATTTATTCGCAATTGGAATGCTATTCAACGATACGAAACCGTACTTTATTCAGTACTTGACAAGCAGTGAATACTTACACATTGTCCGATCCCCATTTAGATTATTAATTATTAATCCAATACAAATTAGTTAGTGTTGAATATTGAACAGTAATGGAGGCTATGGAGGGTATGATAAAGTGAAGTTCTTCGTTGTTGAATGGCTTTTTGAAATGTTATTTAATGTTAAAATAAAAAAAAAAACACAAAATCGTGTTTGCTTGCTTCTCTATTTTGTGTATTTTCTTAGACGTTCACAATCATGTTTTTTGCAATTACAGCGCATCTGTTACGAAAAAAAAGTTTCAAACAAAAACTACATACTTGATAGCGTAGAATCCGGATCTGCAATACAAAATGGGAGTTAAGATTTCAAAGTTATCCCCCCTTCCACTCTGGGGAGGGGAGGGGATCGAATTCGGCACCATTCAGTGAGCCCTCTACATTATAACAAATCTTATTAAGATCTTTTTTTGATTTGATGCAGTGTTTTAGTGATATTCCGTTGTGTCAAGATAAAAAACTCACCCAGTATAAACGTAACCTAGTACGTGAGAAGAATCTTCTTTTAATTTAAGGGAATAAGAAGGTACACGAAAATTAAATCTGGATCGTATTATATTGGTGAATATCATTATTACATAAAAACGTATTATGTACATTAAAAGTTTGTATATGTGCATGGCAGCCATAGGAAGAGTAGGCATGACTGCCTATTGTCAGTGCCTGCCACACATCAAACTATCCTTTTTTGTACCAAAAAGACTTCTTTACTAACTGGCGATGCACCCCAAAATGCGATGAACATTAGCGTAACAGTAAGATAAGAGATTGTTTTGATCAGTGACGATCTTCAAACGTCTTATTTGGTAGCATAGTGTTAAGCTTACTAATTACTTAACAAACGTGTACCCACCATATTAATTTATGTATCATAAATACACGATCCCAGAAAATTCAAATCAAACGCTCTCTTTATTTTAATATTATTACTAAATACATAAGTATTAAATTTTTTATTACTATGTACATTTTGAAAAATTAGTTGCAATTAAAAATAGTTTATTTTGTGAAAACTAGGTGTTCGTATTGTTTAACAGTGTATTTGCTTTGTTAACTGTTTCTAATATATTGCAACTACATACAACAGCACTTGCATCATCCGCATACATAAATATATCATAATTTGACACAAACTCTATAACATTATTTATAAAAATCAAAAAGAAGATAGGTTCCAGAATACTACCTTGTGGAACTCCCCTCTTAACATTTAAATTAGACGATCTAATTTCTACTATGGTTAGTTTCACATTGAATAAACACAGACTGAGTTTTTCCATTCAGGTATGTTTCAAACCATCTAGCCATAATTCCACACCATCCCAATTTAGTTAATAAATAAGTCATGATCTACACATTCTTTAAAAGCACGACTTAGGTCACAGAACACCCGCATAGGATACTCCTCAGAATTCATAAGAAAACATGAAAAGCCGTGCTTGTAAAACAATTAACGCGGTATCCATGTTGGTGTTCAGTTAAAATGTTATGTTTATCTAACTTATTTAACATCGCATATTCAAAAATCTTAGGGAAACCAAAAGGTAAAGTTAAAGAGCGATAATTAGTTACGTCACGCTTACTGGGATAACCGACACATTCTATAACTTTGTTGGAAATGTACCTACTTCAAACGACAAATTAATCAAAAATGTCAAGGGAACTACTAAATAACACCCGGATATTTTCTTTAGTAAGTCACATTTGTTTTCTCTTTTGTTGTCCATGGATGGGTGTAAACCCGAAGGAGGCAACTCGGCCAGAAAGACCTATTGTGTCGCCATGTCCATTTCAGCCCTCTCACTCAGGTTGCACCCTATCATATAAGTTCGCAATCTGGCTGAGAGTTAACTTACTGATCTGGGTTCGTCCAATCGATGGACCCCAAAGTGCGTCTGCCTCTCCCCGTCCAAGGCCCGGCAGTTTACAAGAAGGTGAGCAGCAGTTTCCTTTGCACTCCCATGCTTCGTGCACAGGGGAGAGTTCACTAGCTCCATGCGGTATATGTGTTTATTTAGTGCCCAGTACCCAGTTAAGATTCCTTGAGTAATCTGCCATACAACGGAGTTTTTGCCCATTCGGTTGAAGCCCTAGGCTCTAACGCCGGCAAGTCCATTCCAAAAAAAGCAGTACCTAGCAGCAAGCTGGGACCTGACAAACGTTTTGATGCTGCCATATGACCAACCACACTTAAGTTCTGGACCCACAGACGGCAGCTTACTGGCGTCCCTTGCTAACATGTCAGCTGTTTCATTGCCTCTGATTCCAGAGTGACCTGACGCTAATCTCATGTAACATTTAGATGTCTCGCCAGCTGTTTAAGTTTTCTGTGGCACCCCAGTGCCACCTCAGAGTGAAATCTGACGGCCCGCAAAGCTTTTAGGGCAGCCTGACTGTCGAAGATGATTTCTACCTTTCCATTCTTGCGTAGGCAGTTTGAGATGCCCTCAGCACAAGTCTGGATGGCAATAATTTCGGCTTGGAAAATGGTGGGGGAGGCCCCTAGGCTAAAAACTACGCCGTCCCGGTCCCCGTCCCTCCAGATTCCAATGCTTGTGCCATTATGCGTTTGCGAGCATCGACGAACCAACGGGAAAGATCCCAATTTTTCCTCTCCCTGCTGGAGATATCCACGCTGTATCCCCCAGAGATATTGAAAACGGACGAGATGTAATCTGCCTTTACGGACAGTAGAACTGTCTGTTCGATGTAGTTTAAGATGCTGGTGTAGTCTCCGGCTTTGCCGGAGAAGCCCTTGCATCCACTACATTTTGCTCTGTAAGCCCCTAGGGTTGCTTCAGATAACAACACCAACCGCAGCGGGGGAAGCCCAGGAATCGTCTCCATAGCAGCCGTCGGTGTGGAGGACATGGCTCCCGTGATCCCCCGTTACATGGTACACTATCAGAACTAAAAGACGTTTATCGAATAATTCAGAAATTTCAAATTCATTGTACGGCAGTGCATAGATACTGTTAGAAATGTTAATGTTGCTTGTAATATTATGATCACAAATCGGAATTTGACATATAATCTCACAAACAGACCTAATAAAGTAATCATTAAAAGTATTTGCAATCTTATCAGGTTTATGTATCATTTCTCCATCACACCCCAAAACAATGTTATCAAGACTTCCTAATAATTCATTGATAACACCCAATGCAGCCTTAGAAGAATTTGAAGAATTAACCATTCTTGCCATGTAATAATTGCGTTTAGTTTTTTTGGCTTTTTTATAAAAATCTTTCAGTGACGGAAAGTCTTTTTGTAGTATATATAAATCCTTCAGTTTATCATAATTGGTAGGGACCTCACGACTTACGGCTTTCCCAACTTGATAAAAACTACAAATAGACGCCGGTTTTCGTGACACCTCATATTTTCTTTCCTTTCCTCGTGACCGCTTTCGGAGTTTATAACTTCCACAAACATATTAAATATCCTGTGGTAAACAAAAGTAACGCAGCAGTCCGAAAACCCTCCCTCTCTCACGTTAGACACGTCATCATCATTTTTCATTCGATATTCGTGTCATTCGGCGCGGAAATACCGTCACGTTTAAATGGAAGGCCCGCGCCAATCGCTTCCTATTCTAAGTGATGCTCGCACCGCATTTTAGACGGATGAAAGGGACCGCATTACGTTTGACACGAGGCGATGGGTAAATTTGCGCGCACTGGGCGTCAGGAAGGGTGATGATTTGATTTGAGAATGTGGCAGTATACTGATATAGGCTGTTTTGTCGTCAGTAGTGACTTGCTACCCGCAAAGAGACAAGTATATAACTGGATAAAAATAACTAATTCATTTTGACGGAAAAACAACTTTAAAAGTTCAAATTACGAATGCGATCGATTCTTTTTAGAATGAGTTGAGCGGCCATCGCACTGTAATCTGAAAATTTTGAAAACGTACAGAAAAATGCAAATGTTTAGTAAGTATCTGCATTAATTTTCTTATTAGGGAATATCAGAGTACATACCAATTAGACCAATTCAACCGCAAGCTACGCTGAACCGAAAGTGGTCCCTAAAAGAAGACTAGGAGGAGCTAATATTGTCCATCATGTGGAATGCAACCTTTTGGGAATTGATCAGACCACATGATAGGGCCAGAACCTGTTTTAGGAGTGTTTAAAAACACAGCACGAGAGCTGGTAAAGAGTTGGGTCGTAGAGAAGCACAAAGAACAGTGAAATAATACAATCAGAAAAATTCATGGTGAGATCTTTATTAAGAGACCATCAAAAAGAAAACCACTGCAGCTCAATACAAACTAGTTCCTAACAGGACACTGTTTACTGAAAGGATATCTACAGAAAATTGCAATTCTGTAATAAACGCTTACCAAACCAAGAACGCTTACCCGATTATGTGTGAATGCGAGACTCTGGACGCAAGAAGACAAGCAATTTTTGGCAAACCAAAAATGAACCCAGGGTATTACTTCGATCAACCAGCCAGAGACCTATACAGATTAGTGCAGGGTGCTAGGATACTGGAATGGCTTATTTAATTTAATGGGTAAAAGAAATGGAAGAGAAAATACAAAAAGCCAAAGGGTTGCAGTGTTTCCGAAAACTTCATGTCAAATGGCTCCCACAACAAACAAAAAATGATGCAGATGCTATAAAACTATTCAGCGATCGTGCCACAAAGATATGTTCCAAGATTTATGCAGTGGAATTTAGTTGTTGTTAAAAAAATATCCCTCAAATATGGAATCAACAAGAATTCACACTGATGCATAAAAACATATTCTACATATTGCTGTGGTTAGACAACACGTTTTATCGCTGAGTGTATTTCAAGTTGCATATTTTTGGTTATTTATTGGTTGTTTTCCTTGCTTAAACAGCTGTTGTTCAATCTACCGAGAATTTTTCACAATTTAGATTTTGTTTGGTATAAGTTTAGTTAAAGAGTTTTTTTGAATCATTTTAATTTATTTAATGCTAAGTTTTCTTAATTAATCTATTCATTCATTTGTCTATTGTTTGCTTGTGTTGATTTAATGCGGATTTTATTGAATTTTGTCGTTGAAATATTATACGTCTGCGTTGTACGACTTTGAGAAAGGGATGTTTGTAAGAAAACTGTTGTAGAATTTTGTTAAGGACTTCCTTGTTCGACTATTGACGTGAGTGACGTATTTTTGTATATCATTGTTGCCATTGATTTTCTTGAAAATTTAATTCCTGGATCATTTGGATACCGGAACATTTTCATCATGGTTGATGTTTTTACTAAATTCGTAAGACTTTTTTCGCACTATATTTTCTAATACTGATACTGCTATTCTGTGTATTGATAACTTTATTATGCATCAAGGTAAGATGCGACGCATTCTAGCCGACAATGCGACTTACTTTAATACCCATCGTTTTACTGACGCCATGTTTGAGCGTGATATGAAAGTGTCCTTCTGTTCTATACGCCATCCTTGCGGAAACCCATGCGAGAGATACATCCAAGAAGTTGTGAAGTTCTCAGGATGCAGACCCACCAACGCCACAGCTTATCTTTTGGGATTTATATATAACAAAGAGTAATTTTATACCTGCTATATCAGTTTTGCATTTGTCAATTAATTCAATCAGTACACAGCAATATGTATTTTAAACTGCTTGTTATATTTATGCATCAGTGTGAATTCTTTTCGATTCCATATGTAACAGATATTTTTTTTTTTGTAAACGAGAGATATTTCATCTATTCCCATATCACGTTGCCATCGATCACACGCAACTTTCCTCTGTAAATGGCAGGAGAAGAGGTTTCGCTGCCGGAGATAATTCGATTCCAGAGCCGATTTCGAATCTGCATTACGTGCTGATAGGTGGCGTTGTGCGACTAATGTCGTTAGCTGTCTTATGGCGGGGAGTAATTTGGCGAAATGCGTCGGGAGTGTCTGAATATGATGACGTTATTTACTGGCGTACTGCGGGGTGAAAATTACATTTTAGGCAACGTGCGACGCCAAATGGATTTCGGTGATTATATTTAGGTAGTTCTATACGTAATTACCGCTTCTGCGAGAAACGTTTAATGTATCAGATGCCGATGATGAAACCCCATTACTTAATATATAGGTAAGAGTTTCTTGTGATGAATGTCAAATGCAGTCGTACAAACACTGCTTGTGAAAATGTAGTTTGAAATATATGTTGCTGAAAGTAAAGAAATGGATAATTAGCAGAAATAATAATCTGCACACAAAAAAATAATTACTCAATTTGAATATAAATGCATCTCATTGAATATAAGTAAGAAGATGATGTATTTATATTGAGAATAAAATTTGTTCAATTTTCCAAACCCGTGAATTTGTTAGAAGAAACAATTTTTTAGTTCAAATGTAATCAACATACTAAAATTATTATGAACAAAATAATTATTTTAGATTTGAGTAAATAGATTTTCTCGATTGGAAACTATCATATTTATGCCTTAATAATTTATGTACCTACATATAATAGAACTATATAAAAGTATTATTTGAAGTATTGCCATTATTTGCTTTCAAAATATAAGTATATTGAACTGATAATACTTACCTACTTAATCTAAGCATTTCTACTACTCAAAGGGTAGGGGAAAATTAATAAATAAAGAAATATTATGTAATTAAATAAATTTACTGTCATACTTTATAGTTTTACAATGTTTGGGAGATAGTAGCGTATCGGGGTACTCCAGGAGTGTGCACGGGATATTGATGCGTAGAGGTATAGATGTTATGCGTATCCGTCGTTGCGACCGGTGTTCTCGGGATACTTCCCACTCACTGCCTGGGCCTAGTATCTAGTCGGCGTGGGTTACTGATATAATTTCAATCAGTATAATAATTTGTTGGTATTACCCCACTGAAAATTAATAACTGTTAAATACCTACATATGTTTGTTAATGTACACATCTACCATGTTCATATGTTATCGACACAATGGCGCTGACTCTAAGTATTATTTCAAAGTTTTTTAAACCAGTAATCCTTTAATATTAGATAACACGTGCGTACTTACCTTAATGGTAGCATCTGTGCATCAACCCCATTCCATCCCATTTTCTAAGTAGCTGTGAAAGGGCTGGGTTATCCATTTAGATTTACTTATACTCACAACCAACAACACTGTTGTCTGGTCAATCAAAATGTGACGCCAAGTAAAGCGTATGTATATGCAAAACTTTCTAAACTCCCTAAAAAAGAGGGAACCAATGACAGATAAGTTTTAGTACAATAAATGGTGGGGTAAAATTCTTTTCAAATATTTCAATATTATGGTAATTTCAATTTGATATTTCATGTTTTCAGTACAAAACATTTAATAATTTTATATAGTAATTGATTATACCAAACATACAAGGGATTTTATTTTGAATCTACAGATTTTCTCACTACGATTGCATAGAGTTATTCCTTACAACAATAACAATGTTCATTTAATAATAATAATAATAATAATCATTTGGAGGAAGTATACTTCAATGCAAATATTTATACTATTTGTTCTAAGAGTATATTGTGTTTTCAGAGAACTTACTCTTATATTCTAACCAACAAGATTTAGTTCATTTAACTATATATTAAGTTTCGATTTCTGAATAAATAAAAATATTCAGATTGATAATAGATTTTTTGTGTGCTAATTTTCAATAAATAGCATTAGGTCCTTAGTTTTATATTTTATTATTTGATACCAACACTTATTTACTAATTCGAGGCTTTATTTGATCATATAAAGTTGTATACTAAGCCAACTTAAAAATTAATGTAACATTTGTTACATTTATTTAAAATGATTAATCACCTGCACAATTCGGTATGAGGTAACATAAATGTTTAGTATAAGTTAAAAGGGTCTTGTGTGACGGTTGATTTAACATAAGCAAAGATATAGGGTGCTATTTAAAAAAATCAAGTTACCTTGGGCTAAAGAAAGCAAATGATCAGGATTATAGTGGAAAGCTGTATATAATTATATTAATTTTAGTTTCACTGTTGTGTCAAGCTAAGTATGTATGTATGGCATTTAAATTATGAATATCTAAAACAAATGCATATACAAACTACGCCGCCTTATCCGAAAGTTATGTAGCAGGGCCTTTTAAGGACACCGCTGTTATAACAGATAGACATATAGTAACATATATAAAGTGATGTTATTTTTCTTCGTAGAATTTAAAAATTTAATAACATATAGTGTATTCCCGTTAAAATAACGGAGTAAGTATGCGTTTTTCTACTTTTGGGACACCCTATATAGTCAAAAATGTTTCTAAAATATGAAGTATTAAATTCTGTAAAACTTTTGTTAAAAGATGTTTTTCTAAAATAAAGTTGTAATCAAAGATCCAGTCTTCGGTGGGACACCTGTACATATATCTACAAAACCAATTTGTTCAAGACAACAAAATAATTTCAAACAAACTTTATCATGAAAATTTAGTTAATTCAACAAAATATTTCCTTATTTCACATAACTAAGGGGTTAAATGAACAAATAAATTAGTTGAATTAACCAAGTATTTGTTGCCCATATTTAATTCAATATTTAGTTAATTTATAAAGATACAGGATGGGTTTAATAAGGACGCTGTTGCTATAATGATTTTATTTCTCATGTAAGCCAGACTGGTAGACAATAACAAAAAAGATTACAAGAACACAAAACTTAAACTTCATCAAGTATTTATAAATATTAAAATAGAAACGGCACATCTTTTCACATTTTCGAATAATCTTTTGCGACTTGTGATATTAAAATAAAGCATTGGTTATTAACACCTTTAGCACAATCAATCTTATCCACCATTTCCTAACAAAAATTTGGTATTATCAAATAAATGTCTTTTCGAGTAGCAGAAATGTGTGTACTAAAAAACCGTAGTATACACACTTCTGCTACTCGAAAAGAGATCGTTAGAACGTCATTAAGCTAGAAATATTAAACTGGAAAGCAAGTATTAAGTACTTTAAGTACGCCCTTCATTCTTTCAATTCATAATGAATGTAGCGATTGATTGACAACCCCAGAGGACGGCAGGGTATTGATACAACGAAGGCAGATAATTAATCTTCGATACGTTGATTGATTTTCGAACTGGAAAGTGGCAGTGGCGGCAAAAAGAGGATGAGAACGGAAAGATACAAAAAGCAATTCATTACTTATGCTATGACGGAATCAGATTCTCAATAGCAGTTCAATCGATTGCTTCAAGTATAGATTCCACCATTTTTATTTATTTAAATTCGTTAAAATGTAAAAATATAAAAGCATTAAGCCCTTAAGTAAATAGCATCCTATTTACTGAATTATTCTGTTACAATCCCACAAATTATAAGCACATTCGTTTTTTTTGTATTTAAGATGTCAACAATGGGTTTATTTGGGTCTTATGGACCGGAAATCCCCGCTTTAAACCTAGAAGAATGGTGCCAATTTGCAGTTACAGCGTCACCACTTTAGTTCTTTCCACTACATGTAACTTCTATAACTTCAAATTGGTCTAGAAATTTCTACTTACTTCGGACGCAATCGTCTTATGCAAGTGCAAGGTGGCAGATGCATTTCAAGCGATTGCAGTAATTGGCTTGCCACCTAGGGCGAATATCTTAGTTTAAATAGCCCGTAGCTGTAATAAAAGTTCCCTAGACTTTCCTAGAACTCCGCAGTCTTAGAGTAATGTTGCATGAAATGAAGAAAGAAATGAACGGGTTTATACGAGCAAAGACAAAGCATTTATTTGCCATTATTTCGTACAATGAATGAAACAAAATTAAAATTAACATAGATTAAATAGTATCCGTATTTGCAGTAATAACAAAATCTATTATTTATGTATTGTCAATTATTTTTTTTTTCAAAGCGCTCTTTAGAAAACCCATTTTCTGGAACTAGCTCTAATGGCTTTGGATTAAATATCGTTTAATGGTAATTCCAAACAGCCATCTATCGGCTTAAATGGTGAAATATTCAATCAGGGAGGGAATTTAGGAGTAATATCGAGTATTAGCCTGTTACCCGGGCAAAAGTAGCAATTAAATCGAATTCAATTACCAAACTGTGAAATCAAACTGTATATGTAAATAGAGTGCTTCATAATAGGAGAGTTTTACATTAATTATAAAGTTAACATCATGTTTTTTCAGTTTTCTATTTTATGTATTCTCTGTTAAATCGATTTGTCTGTAGATTGTTTCAACATTAATGCAACTAATTCTGTGTAATTGATTTAAACATTCCGGTGATTTGAGCATATTTAAATACAAAAATTTGTTGAGTGAACCAATTATTGGTTGGATAAGTACATCTTTTTTCTCCCCGGTGTATACACTGGGCGAACTTTTTTATTTTGAGACAACGCAATATCTCGAAAACTAAGCTAAAAATATTATGTACAAAACTTATTCGTGTCGACTGGTCTTATACTACGACACCAACCTCGGCTTTTCACCATCACTTCTACTGGTTGGAAGTGGGGTCAACTGTCAAATCTCAAGAGGAAGCCCCATTTTTCATTGCAGATTTGTAATCTCTAGCAAAAAATACGCAATTTGTGTGACAATCATTTCGCCAAACAAATAACTTTCATCTGGTATTGAATTGTATTGAGTTTGTTCCAACAGAATCGCTGTTAGCTAGATTTCAACAATTTTATGACTTATAATTAAAGTAAAACAATTTTATCCCAAACTTTGTTTTTGGTTGCTGATAGATGATGTTAAATTCTTGCAAGATACTATAACAAACATGATTTCACATGTTACATCTTTCTCAAATTAAATGCCAATATATGCTCCACAAATCTTCGATTCTTTATGCAACCGAAGTTATAGGGCACTGAAATATTAACTAAAAACTATTTGAGAACAGTTCTGAATTACATATCGCTAGATATGCAGTGCACGTGGCTTCATTGATACAAACAATCGAAGATTTGTGGAGCTTAGATTCGCGTTTAAATTGAAAAAGACGGCACAGAACGGGAGAAATATGAATAACTGCGCACCAATTAGACTCGTTAACTGTCAGATTAAAATCGCCCCGGGAAAATCTCCAGGGAATGAGGCAAAGTAAAATTCTTCTGGGAACTTATAACCAGAAGAGGTTTACAGAATGCATCAACTTGAGTAAGAACAATGTTGGCATATTAACAGGAATACTTTCAGGCCACTGTAGACTGAAAGGACACCTGAGTAAGCTTGGACTGAAAAAGGAATCTGAATGTAGATTTTGTGGGGAACAGGATGAAACACCCATCCACCTCCTCTCAAACTGTGTAGCATGTGCAACTCGAGGGCGTTGCACCTGGGAGCATGTGAAATCGAAGAGGGAGACTTACCTAGACGGGGGCCCTCTGACATCCTACACTTTCTGAAAGGAATAGGATTGAAAGGCCAGCTGTAAAGCAGCAAGAATAGGGGACACAATAGATCTTTTAGGTCGCAGTGTAACATCACCCTTCTATCTACATACATACATACATACAAAATCATGGATAAAATTAATACGATGAACTTTATTTAAAAATAACCATGATTTTTAGGAATTCGGATTAAACAGGATTTTATCGAATAGCCGTTAAATTTTATAAAATAACTCGAGACCCCCCGTCTCTCACGATAGTTGCCTAGTGAATCCTTTTGAATTACAAAAATCTAATAGATATCAATTGCGATTGTCTTCGCAAAGGCTGCAAACTGCCTCAGAAGAGTCCGTTAATTTCACCAAAGTGAAGAGAATATAAGATATTATAACTAAATTGAAATAAAAAAATTATTGCGAAATTATGGACTCACCTTACACTCATTATAAAATAAAGGTAGCTGTATGTACATCATGGAAAAATACTTTTGAAATTTTGAATACATATTACTACTACATTTAATTAACAATCTTAAAAATATTAACTGTACAATGAGTATGCAACCTTGCATACAGGTCCATTTTTGACAAAACAGAATTCCAGCAATTTTTAATGTCTTTTTGATGACATATTAATGAACTTGAATTGCAAATACATGTAAAAACATTATTAAACTAAATTTACGCAAAATAACTACACTATAAAAAAAAATAAGTTCCTTCCAACTGAAACTTGATCCAACTTTGATCTGTCAATATCTGTTGTAAATATTTAATATTCAAATTCAAATATATGATTTCGATCTGTAGGTGTCTTTCTACTAATCATCTTTGCTTCCTGAAGAAAAAATTCTAAAGATAAATGCCTTGAAGAAACTCGCCAAATGCAGATGATATTTACTATCTAATTTCGAATTAAAATACAAGGTGTTCTATTTAAAAAAAATTGAATTTTCTGAATTTGAAAATATGTCACTTTGTTCCTTAGTTTTGAACACTCTGTATATTGGAATGTAAAGTGTGTGTACCGTTTCTTAGAGTTATATCTACATTCATAACATAGCAAATTTGGAGTCTCTACTTGCAGTATTAACCGAGATATTAATTTCTCAATGATGCAATGATTATGACTAAAAAAAAAGAAAAACTTAAATAACTCAAAAACGGCAACATGTAGCTATAGGAATAACTAACGAATACTGACGTATTTATGGTCATAGAATCCAAAAATGAATAAAAAATTATATCATTCTATTTAAAATAACAAAGTTGACATCCATTTCCGGTCAACCGGAAGTGATATTTTGGTTAAAGTATTTTACATTTATAGTTCCAATCGAACAGATAATGGTGCCAAAATCTCAAATACAGTGAGGACGCGTGGGTTGGAACAAATTCATTTAAAATTCAGGGGTTTGTTTTTTTGAAAAACGCTGGGGTACGTCGATTTTTGTTTTTAGCAGGGGTTTTTTTACGGTAAATTTATATATACAGTGTACCCCAAAAAAACAAGTTACGACCATCAACCACATTTTTTCAAATGGAAACATTTATTTTTTATATCCTTTTTGAATTCTGCAACGAATTCTAAGTATGTTTCGTACACCATTTCCTATACGTAAACTCTACAGTTATCGAGAAATTCATGATTGAATTAATTAAGACCATATTTCTGGGGATTTTTTTGTATTCATCATGAATTCATCTTGTTTTTTTTTTTTTTAATTCTGGATAATTGAATTGTCAGTTATCAACGTATAGTGACACAAGTAAGTAATTGTCAAGTGCAGTTATAAAATTTGAAAGAATGGTACGTTTAACTGAGAAGCAACGAATAGAAATTTTAATAATGGGGGATATAGCAACACAACCCGAACACAAGCTCAAGTTTGCGAATTATTTAATGATAAATACCCGGAGAGGCCTATTACACGATCGGTAGGTAGTAAGATAGAAAGTTTAGAGACCTGAGTCACGTAAGAGACAATTATAAAACCAACCATCCTCCAGTTCCACAGGACACACAATTGAATATTTTGCTTGATTTAAAGAAAATCCGCAAAGCAACTCGACAAGTAGCTGTAGACCAGTCAGCCTGCAAATCTTCTGTATGGTACCCATACAAAATACATATAGTTCATGAACCTATTGAAGATGATCTCAACCGCAAGTTAGAATTTTGCGAAATAATGATGGATAGATGCAATGCCAACTCGCAATTTTTAAGTGAGATAGTTTTTACCGACGAAACAACATTTTTGTTTGAATGGTTCGATAACACGCAAAATTGGGCACAAGAAAATCCACACTGGAGTATGGAAAGTCGTACACAATTCCCTCAAAAAGTAAATGTGTGGGTTGGAATTGCGGGTACCTCAATTATTGGCCCGTTTTTTATTGATGGAACACTTGATTCCCAAAATCATTTAAATCTACTACAAAATTCCATAATACCAAGTTTAAATGCACTTTACCCGAATTGTGAGAACCCAAATATACCGGCAAATTCGATATGGTTCCAACAGGATGGAGCGCCTCCACACTATTCGCGAACATTACGAGATTACCTACATAATATTTTCCCAAACAGATGAATCGGAAGGAGAAGTTATATTGAATGGCCGGCTAGGTCTCCAGACCTAACCTCATTAGATTTTTATCTATGGGGTTACCTAAAATCTAAAGTATACCTTAATAAACCAGAAAATATCGAAGAACTGAAGAATAGAATTAGAGTCGAAATACAACAAATTCAGCCACAAACTTTAACGGAGGTGTTACAAGAGTTGTTGCCTATTGTCAGGAAGTTAATCGTCAACAATTTGAACATTTAATTTGATTTGTTCTGCTTTTTTTTAAATAAATTTACAAAAAAACAAACCCCTGAATTTTAAATGATTTTGCTAAAGTCACGTGTCCTCCTAAATTTTGAAAGAAATCAATCGTAAATTCCTCGGTAATTGAATTTAGGTTCAGGACCTAATACAAGAAACATACTTGGAATTGGATGCAGAATTCAAAAAAG
Source organism: Protaetia brevitarsis (assembly GCA_004143645.1). Classification (NCBI taxonomy): domain Eukaryota; kingdom Metazoa; phylum Arthropoda; class Insecta; order Coleoptera; family Scarabaeidae; genus Protaetia; species Protaetia brevitarsis. The sequence continues at coordinate 574,311 of RXPK01000141.1, forward strand.
AAATAAAAAACAGGTATTTTCGTTTAAAAAAATTAGTTAGTAGTCATAACTTATTTTTGGCCTACACTGTGTACATGAATGTACCATGAAAAGAATCTCAGCTAGAAGTAAAAATCAACGTATCCGAGCGCTTTTCCAAAAAAACAAACCTCTGAATTTTAAATCAATTTGTTCCAACCACGCGTCCTCAAAAATTTGGAAAAATCAATTGCAAATTTCTCGAGAACTGTTGACTTTAGGTATAGATCATGGTACATGAAATATTTTTTAGAACTCGATGTAGAATTCAAAAGTGAATAGGTGAATAAGTGTTTTCGTTTGAGAAAATTTAGTTCGTGGTTGTAACTTTCTTTTTGGGCCACACTGTATACATGAATTTACCATAAAAAAGCCTGCAGCCAAAAATAAAAATTTACGTGTCCGAGCGTTTTTCTAAAAAACAAATCCCTGAATTTTAAATGAATTTGTTCCATTGTTTTTGTATAAGTAAATAATAGAACATCATAAACTTTTAATGAATCACTTACGTGGAATAGCCTGTGTAATCCTTCGTGTGTAAACAAAATTGTTTAATTAAAATACCCGTCTTTTGGCTAATTAGATTACAACCCTGGCTTATTCACGTAACTTAGCTACTCGCAGAGCAATTTATTTAATCTATCTTGCATCTTGTCAAATTATTACTGGCAAACATAACCTTTGCCACCGCATTTTATTTTGCAACGTCAATTGTGGTTCAAGGGATTAGTTTCGCTGGTATAAAAAATTGCACAAGCGAATATTTGATTTATTGTTATGAGGAACAATTAGGCAAATTTTATTTCAAAATATTTAATTTTTTTTCTACAATATCTGTTGCTGTAAGTTAACCTCTTCAAAATAGAAATACAGTTACAAGGTTATGTTCCTCATCTTAACGTAAACGCGTACGTGATATTATTATATATCTAACTTTAAGTAACTGCTATTTTGTTACATTTTTTTATTACGCACACTAAGTGAGGGTACGGGCTTTTACAATTTTTTCAAAATTTTAATATTAAAAGTAACATTTTAGACTGCCCATTTATTTTTTTCACATATAACGTTAACGTGTTAAAAGGAGAATAAATAGGATGAAAATGTATTTACCCCAAAAACGTTATAAAATATTAAATGGAAATGTGTTTATCGTTCGCTTAAACGTCCCTAGTTCGAACGGGCATATCAAAATATCAAAGTGCCATCAAAGTGAAACACTTAATATGCATACATTCTATTTAGCGCAGCTTTCGATGGCGTTAATACGCGTTTGTATGGAATACAAAGCTCCATTAATAGAGATAATCACCCATGCCCGCCCGTGTGCCTTTTTGCGATGCACATCGCCGCTCCTATCGTCGTCAAATCGCCGGTACGAACCATTCCTGTTAAGTGGAGCGTATGCTACCGGCTCCGTCGAATATTTACCACGGGCGCCATTACCATAAAGACCCGGCACGTAGCCCCTTTGTTCACACGACCGACGCGCCCTGCCTTTAATATGCAGCACCCACTCGGGCACGGTTTTTCACAATTACCACGACGCTTACCTTCCGCACTCCTACACAATGCTTCATTGGTAAAACCTGAGGCGCGTACTGTGCGGAATTTTCGCTAAAAGGACGGTCTCGGTGGAAGCGAAGGTACAGTGGTACGTATACGAAAAACTCGCCCTTTAAATGTTACGGCAAGAGGTATTTTTCTTCGAAAAAGCTGCGTGGTTTATTTATTTCGGTAATAGCGACAAGGATTTTTGTTTCTAAAAAATATATGTGTTAAGGTTTTAGAACTCTTTTCACCAACTCTCTACACTTTGCTTGCAACGACGTTGTTCTCGGGTTTGAATTTTTTACGCGAATTCTTGTGCTCCTTTTAATTGCTCATTAACCTCTTTATAGTCGGTGCATTATTTCATGAGACCGGCGCAGTAACCAGTTTTCGATTTAAAACGAGAGGTAAATATGATAAGAGAAGGAGAAATATACAATCGGATCGTCCTAAAAATGTTCGTGGTCATTTATAGTTCAATATTTTCCCGTAGGTGCGCTGGCTTTTTGTGTGTTGTGTGCGTCAGTCGCACAGCGTTGGTTATTAGTTATCCTTTGTCATTTAGTTTGTGCGGGTGTCTTTCAGTGTTTGAATTTGTATTTGCTGTTTTTCTGTCATATTTATTACACTTTTTTAAAAACTATTTATAATATTCCAGTTAACTGAAGGTAAGTTGATAATATACAGTAATTCAATTTATTATAAATTAATACAAATTCAAATTATAGGTTAAGAACGCTTACAATGACAGAACCATCGACGTCCACGGAGTAGACAACGTCGACACCAACAAAAAAGAAGTATTTGTCAAAAGATGCACGGGAAATCGTTTGGAGTGTGTACAATTACTTAAAAAAGCATCTATACATCAGGTAATAGGTCCTATATCTTGTGTTGTGAAAATGAAAATATATTTATATGTCGTTTAGGTAATCTTTTCGACAAAGTGTCCGAGGCAACAACTGTTCCAAGGAGCACTGTAGCACGTGTTATTACCGAAGGCAGAAAAATACCTTGTTTATTTGCTTACTTAGTTGCCTATACGAGCGATGATTTTGCGTAGCGAAGTATAGAAGTTCTAGCGGTGTCGCTAGTATCGGCAGCTGTCAGATGTTCGTACTGCTCTGTACTGATTGAATTTAAATGAAAATGCAAAATGAAATTAAAAGTGAAAAAAAATTTACTAGCTCAACGGATATAATTTAAATTGAACAAAAGAACAATTAACCTCAAAGTTAACCTCGCGAATTAAAACTTGAATACAATCACGAAAAGTAAATTGTGAGTAAAAGAAATCTGACTTTCTTAATTGCCCAAAAAAAATGAAGAGGTTTAACATAAAATAAAAGAACAGAAGTTTTTAACCCAACGACGTTAATTACCAATAAAATTTATTTTATAAAATGGGTAAAATTACAGATAGTGCAGAAAAAACCGTGAACTGAAGGTTCTGGCCTAAAATAAAAACTGCACTTGATTGTAAATTACAATAGGACAATGTAATTTCCTATGCAAAGAAAAAGATTTGTTTGTTCAGGAAGATAATCCTAAATCTTTCAATTTCAATCCACGTGGTATCAAATTAAAATGAACTTGTGGACAAATGCAAGAAATATACAAAAATGAAAACTAAAATGCAAGTACAAAGCTTCTACTCACCTAAACCAAGGTGACTGATAAATAAAAATGAAACAGCAGAAACAAAAAACGGAAAAATTAACTCTTTAAAAATATCTTCCCGAACAAAAATAATAAATGATCTTATATCTATAACGTGCACACTTCAATATATTAATTATTATTACAAAATGAATTCCTTGGACTAAATTTTTTAAAAAAACAAAACAAAATTTACAATAATCAAAACGGATTACAAAATGGCAAAAATGAAATACAAAAATACGTCTACTCACGTAAATAGTTGAGCAAGGAACTCCTTGACAAAACTCTGCAATTGTTTTTCTTACAAAAATCCCTTTCTCAAAAACGTACAACGCAATCGTATATCAATTCAACGATAACAAACAATAGAATGGGCATAAAATCTACACTCAAACAATAGACAAATAAAGGAATGCAATTAATTTAAAAAAAACTTAACACTAAATTAATTAAATCATACAATAGACTCTTAAACTAAATTATACAAAATAAATATAAAATTTGTGGTTAAATTAATTCAGCTCGGAAGAAAGTAAACAAATTAAAATATGCAACTCAAAAAACATTCAGCGGTAACGCGGTCTAACCATAGCAGTACGTAAATTCGCGTTAAAAAGTTTTTATCGAAGCGTGCCCTACGTCGTACAATAAATGATTTAAAATCCACCCTAATTAAAGTATCATCAGTTCGTGAGTGAATGTCCAGGATTCTAATGTTATTTGTACGCGACAATGTAAAATCAAAATCAGTGAAACAGTGACTTTTGTGTTTTATTCCTCTAACCGTGAAACAGAAAAGAAGGAGATGCACATACGAAAACACAGGTGAGTAATTACAATTTATAATACACTTCAACAAAATCAATAATATGACAATATTATATACAATCAGTAAATAGCAAAACGGTCATTTGATTCCCATGGTAAAATATTAAATATAAGATACGATAAAGGTATCGTGCCTTTCATGTGGAATTTAACATTCGTGAGCAATGGTTTTAACGGCAATTTATTTGATTAAACATATACTAATGAAGGGAACAACAAATATAATGTCACATGCATTGCACAGGGCGTATCAAAAATAAATATAACATGAATTACCTTGAATTGCTAAGACGGGAGTCGCGTCTTGATACCTGTAACAGCGATTGCAGGATGGTTATCGCCGTGTCACTCCGTGGGACGGCTACGACGCATAACTAGGCAAAGAACGGAACGTTAGATTGTGCCATCCTTAAGGACGGCTACAATCTCTAACCAAACGAACAACGAAAAGCCACGTTGTGTCACCCAGGGAACGACTACAATCTATGGCCTGCAGATAGCGGAAGCTAGGCAATATCATAGCGGAAGCTAGGCTATATCATCCCGAAAGACGACTATCAGTCTCTATCTAGTCTAGTCTAGTCTAGTCTCTATCTATGGAGAGAGAAACGGAAGCTATCACCGTATCACCCAGAGGACGACTACGATCTAATAACTAGGAAGGCGGTCATCTGCTTTGACTGCTTCGATCGCGTCAAACGGGCGCTCTTAAATAGGCTCGCGAGCTCCCTACGCAAGCAGTGTAGGTGAGGAAGCATGCGTGGATGCAATAAACGTGACGCGAGAGGAGCGAAAGGGTGATGAATTAATTAAAGCGATTGTAATACTTCCGAAAAATATTGGAATATAAATTAACGGAAATTGAAAATTTATAAAGAATAAATTCTAAACTGAAATTGACTGCTAAAATAGATTTTCCTATAAACGATACGTTACATGCTTTCGTGCAAATCGCTGTGTTAGCGTCTAATATAAGTGATCGTATAAAATGGTGTAGTCCTGAAGTTACTATTCTGGTTTTAAGCCTCTTAATTTTACTTAATATTTAATTTATTTATTTATACTGTAATGCTGCAGAACCACACAAAGCCTGAAATAAGAAATTTGAATTTTTTAAAACGGAATATTCTGTCTAAATTATTAAAATCCTATTTTTGATCATTCTAGTATCACCAATTATGTTTTTTTTTAAATTATCAGTATTTATTCTTTAATGCCGAATGGCATGCTCGACCAAATTTCTGATCAGATTTTGATAGGTTGAATTTGATTTGGTAGCCGGTTTTCAGCCTATGGTCACCAAGTGCTCAACAATAGTAGCAGTAACTCTGAAGATACCGCTTGCGAGTGTGGACGAAACGTCGGCTAGAAAAAGATCCAGGACGCGATTCCTGCCCCGAAGCCCAGCAAAGTATTGTATGAAAAGTAAAATACTTAATATAAAAAAAGTTGGACTATAATCAAACCGAATTCCAGTAATTCTTTCTATATTTTAAAGTTGACATATTAATGAAAATGGATTAAAAAATACATTTGAAATGCCTATTTAATTAAATTTATTCTTGTAGCTTAAATATATGCCATAGAAATACTTTCCTTCGATCCAAACTTTGATCTGTCAAAATTACTTTATACACACATTCAAATAACTTAGGGAACCAGCAAGAAAATGCCTTTCTGTTCCACGTAGGTGAATAATAATTGTAGACCATCATTTCTTGTTTACTTTTAGAAATAGTTAAGAATACTTAATTATTGGAAATAATTTTCAAAATTAATATTTTTTTTACAAAACTTACGTAAAAAAAGAACAATTACAATTAGCAACATATGACAATGAGTGTAATATCAGTATCCTGAGGGATCTCCACGTGTGTTGACTACCTTTCTACACCTGCTTGGCATACTCATAATCAAGTGATCTAGCTCTTGTTGATGGATGACATTCACTGCTGTTTTACAAGACACTGATACCATTATCGTTTTGTTTCAAAGACTAGATTTTGACGCAGTGTGCTTCTCTGCAGCAAATCCCATACGTGTTCTGTGGAATTTAAATTACGTGATTACCCCGGCCTTGGCGACACACTAATTTCGTGATTTTGAAGAAATACACAAATGATGCCTTCACTATACGGGCGCGCATTGTCGTGCATGCGTTGAAAATTTTCACCAGTTCTTGCAAAATATGCTAGCACAACGTTTGAAGGATGTCCGAATAGTCAATGGCGTTTAAATAACGATTCCAGAGAATGAGGTTAGTGATCAGTTCTTCCCCAAGAGATATTCCACACCATCCCATTACACACCTTCTTAGATGCTGGGAACAGTTTGCCATATAGCTAATCGTTCTGCATTCCCGGGACGTCTACACCTCTCGTTCTTCTTGCATCTGACCGTAAACCAAATCGGAATTCGTCAGAAAGCAAAACAGATGCCCAGTTTTGTTGATCCCAATTTAAATGTTGCTGCACCCATTCTAATCTTCTTTTGCGGTTTCCTCCCAACAAAAAGCAGGAACTCTCAGAGGACGACAGGCACTAAGACCATCTGCATGGAGTTTATTCCTCACTGTTTGATCGATTATTAACACATCAGGACTGTCGTAAATTCAAATTACTAATTCTGCCGCCGTAATATTGCGATTTCTTAATGCACAAAGTCTCAAGTGTTTGCTGATTTGTAATAAAATAAAAAGTTTTATTGACTCGCCGTTTTGAAGAAAAAAATATACAGTTAAAATATACTGCACAAACATATAAGAAAGGGGTAGATATTCACGAATATGCATTTTTTCTAAAAGAAGTAGATATATGCAAAATAAAAGATGCTCTAATCACTACCAAATTGACCCATAACATATTGTAAAAACTTGAAACGCGATGCACAGAACATAAAAAAAAAATCTGCAAGTGCATAGATATAAAGTTTTACTAGTTAGCTTTATACATATAATGGCCCGAAATTGCTGGTATCGTTAGCGAAAAAGGAACAAAGTAATTGTTGTTGCGCTATTGCCAAGAATGTGGACCGGTTACAAAGGTATCTCTGTTCGGCCCTTCGTAACAAATTTCAATTTTATTATCCTATAAATGGAACGGTTTCTCGCTCGTCTATTTCCAGGTCGTAAAACCTTTTCTTTTATTCCCTTACATCGATACGATAGTAATGAACTTAAAACTTCGATTTGGAAACTTCGGCGAGACGGAAAAAAATTACTGTAAAAAACAGACAAAATTCTCTTTTTACCATCTTTACCGTCGCCACTAGAAAAAAGAAAAATTTTCTACCTTCCGATTTTCCCGTAGATGCCACGCTCTCATCTAAATCCAGTTTTGCGTTTACTGTGCCAGTGAATTTTATTGACTGATGGTACGTGATACTCTGAGTTTCGCACATTTGCACGCAGGGGAAACTCTTTTCCTTTTAGCTTTTCGACTTCTCCGGTATCTTTATTTTTATTTCGTACGTATGTGCTTTTGGTGTTTGTATGTTGTGTATAGTATAGTCTATATCATTTCGTTTCATGTTTTACTGCTATTTTCGTTTAGTAGAGGAAGGTGGGGCAAGATGGGAACATTAAGCTTTAGAACACTGCATCAGGATTGCAAAGTGATAGAACACGAACTCATCCACGTTATTCGCACAGCCTCCATGTACCCAACCTCGCCATCCATGGCATCAATATTTCCCCTTACAATAATAACATTAGGCGTCATCTTCCTCAACAGAAGAACTTGATTATTTCCTTGACGTTTTCTAAAAATCTATCTCTTTGCTTTCCTTACAAAATTCGGCTTCTTGATCTCCTCTGTTTTCATCTTTGTCATTTTTTTTTCCATTAACTCTCCCTCAGCACTTCTAGTTGCCTTAGGGATTCTCCAGACATCTATTTTCCTGTAGCAGATTTTTATACGTAGTGCTTGTAAGGATTGTTGTCTTTCCCTTGTTACGCTTTGATTGAACCTGTACTTTATTCCTAACATAAGAAATAGGCATTATGTCTTCGAGAAAGCATAATGGCATATTCAGGCATAACGTTGCCATACCAACAGCCCCATCTTGCCTCTTTGGGACATTATCTGGTTATCTTATAATAACATATTAAATATTGAAATAAACAAATAACGTACTATAGAAAATACATGCAAATACATTAATAAGCACAAAAAAGTGTAGTTGTAAATAATTTACTTATGCTTCCGATACTGGCCGTTGAACTCACCATCAAAATAACAACGAAATTCTGGAAATTGCAAAGTTCACGCACAAACAGCAATAACTTTGTTATTGCGACCAGTAAAGTTTCCTACATTACAACAAACATAAAACAGCACTATATTAGGACTGCTATTATTTGACAGATGCTTACTGCCGTTTTGTAGATAAGACGATGTCCCCATCATGCCTCGTGGCCCCCTCTTGCCCCACCCTACCCTACTACTGGGAACTACTAACATAAATTTTCGTACCTGTTCAACGGTATTGGGCGAAAAGTAGATACTGTTTATATTTTTCCAATCGCGTACCAGCGGAACAATAGCAGAAAGGATAATTGAAAGCTTAATTGAGATTAAATTAAGAGGCTCTAATTTAAGAAATTTTACTAAAAATATGTAATCAATGAAAAAAGAAATGCCTACTTTAATCCATTAATGGCCAAACAGAAAAATAATTAAAATTTTATAAAAAAATATATGTCTGCTTTATTTATGATAAAATTAAAAGAAAATACAGAATGATAATAATGCTTTATTATATACATGAAAAATAATGGTTCCCTAATGGTACTTTGAAGAAATAAATGAATTAAAAGTAATTTTAAAATAATTACAGAGGTGTACAACTTGGCTCCACAAAAATTAGTTTATTCATTCATTCATTCATTCATTCATTCATTAAAGTCAGGGTGGGCACTTAATGTCCGGGCACTTGAGCTACGTGCTCATTGTACCATCCCTATTAATTCTCTTATTTCCACTCGAGCAGCTTGGTGTTCGAGGGCTTCCAATAGATCTCTCCCGAAATATTTCTACCTGAGTTCCTTTAGTTCCTCACATGTGCAGATTACATGTAAACTCGTTTCCTCCTGTAGTTCGCATCTTCTACATCACGGTTCGCTTACCGGCCTTGTGTGTATTAGATGCTTTTTCAGGGGGACAGTGTCCAGTTACCAACGCAGTAATGGTTTTAACTTCTTTCTTACTGCATCTGAGTAGGTTATCAGAGAAACTTCCCCAACCCCTATCAGCGCTTTGGTATAGAGTTGACTTTCAGTCGACCTCCATTTCTTTGTACTCTCTTTATCTAGCCAAGTCCAGATCTCCCTTCTTGCGGAATCCTTAGTAATTCCACATAAGGACTCTGGACCCATGAAGTGTCTCTTAAGCCCTCTTTGGCTAGTTCGTCGTAAAATTAGTTAAAAAACACAAATAAAAAAAAGTATTCTGTTAATAGTTTGTTTCAGATTCTTTAGTCATTAATGAGCTAAGTTTAAACTTAATTCAAAGAATTCTGATTTTTTGTGGAAGCAATTAAAACTTTAAACATTTCTTCTAAAAATAAAAGCCATTTTATTCTCCAAGATTTCAGCGATATAGACAAAATAAACTATTTTTCATCAACTCTATTCCTAACAGTTCTGATCAGAATAAGGACACAATAGCTTTATTTTAATTCTAGTACTCTCCCCGTTCTTTTTCAAACTAATAGACGACGATACCATTCGCAAAATTATTAATTTTATTTCTAGTAAGTCCTATGGAGCTGACCAAATTTAAGTATAATCATGTTGTCCTTATATTCTGAAATACCTGATTCATATATACTCAGTTGTTAATGTTACTAAACGTTCATTTAAGTGTTCGTTGAAGATTAAAAAACTATTTAAGAATGGATGAACAAGATTTCGAGCTTTTTTTTGTAACTTAACAACGTCAGTGTTAGTTTTATGATTTGAAATTTCATTAAATTTTTGGGTACAGTTTTATTGTTCACTGATGTATAGTTTTACCTTAGCGTGAATTACTACCGTTCCATAAGCATTCTACCCGCGATATCAAAAATCTTTAAGCAAGCCATAACAACGAGGCTCATTAGATATTTTGAAAACAAATCTTTCATCTGCACAACATGGGTTTCGAAAGGGGCGATCTACTATTAGCGGAAGATCACAAATGGTACGATGCATTTACGCGGCTTTTGACAATGGTATGCAGGCTGAAATATCTATATTGGATTTGTCCAAAGCCTTTGATTCTGTATGTCACGACATCTTGCTGGATAAACTGGACTACTACGGGATAAGAGGAGATCCATATAATTTATTGAAATCCTATCTCGGTAATAGAGTACAGTTTACGAACTGGAAGGAAGTGCAATCCCAGGCAGAATATATTGACTACGGTGTTCCACAAGGGTCCATTCTCGGACCGCTACTCTTTTTATTATATGTCAACGATCTTCCGACAAACATAAGCGAAGCAGAAATATGTCTGTATGCGGATGACACCTCGCTGTTGGTACGAACAGCCGACACAAAAGATCTACATAAGAGTTCAGAAAAAGCTACTGCCAGCGCGAACAACTGGTTCTCTGCAAATAAATTAAAAATAAACCTAACTAAAACACACACCTTGAATTTTAATACGTTAAATAGTGTAGCTTCGTAGGTCAAATTTCTGGGAATTACTTTGGACGCCAATACAAGGTGGAATCGCCATATCGATCAATTGTCAGGCAGGCTTGCTGGAGCTCTGTATGCCATCGGGCGAATTAAGCATGTTGCTACCCATGAGGCTGCCAAGGCGGCATATTTTTCACACTTCCATTCCTCACTGGCATATGGCATACTATTTTGGGGAGTAGCGACGGATCGTTTTAAGGAACAAAATATACTTACCTTATCTTCAGTATATACAGTGTGTTCTCGGGAACATTCTACAATAGCTACCTTTTTAATTTCTAGAGATATAGAGTCAGTTAAATGGAGAAAGTTCGTGTACTTTTCCATCTGCATTTCATGCTATGGCATAAAAGATAAAAGAGCGCTTGGTTGCTAAGCTACGACCTATTATTACAGAATGTTGTCGGATTGTTTCATTTTTAAACACCATTTTTTTTTATAAATTCAAAGTTCTAAAGAAATTTCGATTGCATTTTTGTCGTCAAATAATGATTCTTTAGTGCCTTCTAGAAGGTGGTACGGTGCTTTTGAATCACCCTATAGTTTAGAAATAAAGTTATAAAGTTAGGTTGTATTGTGACTTAATATTTAACTTTTAGTAATTATATAAGCTTTTTAGTTAATTTTTTTTTCTGATAAGAATACTACCTTTTTTGAATCAATATGTAATAGGTATATGTTAATGTCACTTTTTTTTGATTTGTAAATTGTTTTTGGACCTATCTATCTATCTAAATGTAATAACTTCTGTGATTATTTCAGAGATATATACAACCTTTTAAGCTTAGTATTTTCATTTGATCTGACTAATATTTACTAGTAATTTACCTAACCTATGAAACAATTTACCAATAAGATCATATACCTGCTTTTTTTAACTCTTTGCTAAAGTTACGGCAACTTTTTTGCCAAATTAAGAAATGCCTTTTCTACTTTTGTAATGATAAATCATTCCTATATTTAACTAACTAATAAATATTATTGTTTCTTACTCAAATACTTTACCTTTAGATTAATTCTGCCAATTTCTATTGTAGTAATATAATATTCGACTAACAATACTGAATACATAAACACAATTACGTCGAAGGAAACGTAACCTAATCTCTAAATGGGTTTCCACGTCCGCCATAACCCCTGCAGTTCACGTGAATGTGGCATTGTAACATATTCCTCTTACACAAACCCCACGTCAAATGTACCGAGCCCAAAGTGATAAAGGAAGGAAATGAGAATTTTGAATACGGCGTGCCCGCCCGTAAAAGATAAAAGAGCGAAACAAAATTGAATTATTTTTAAAAGAGGCTTATGCATAATGTATGTTATGCTAAATTCGGGGCCACGTTCGTTACTTAGTAACGCCAAATATTAAGGGCAAATATTCATAAATGCGTGTTGGACCGCAACGATCTTTTCCGCCACATGTGAGGTAATCGTTTAGGAAAGGGGTTAGTCGTAAAATGAAGCCAGGGCTTATTGGATGATAAATAAGGACAGATGACTTTTCGAATAATATGGTGATATAAACTGAAGCAATGTGTATATACATTAGGTCATACGTTCCCCTCGGAACTGAAACCACTCATAAAAGCTCTTCAAACCCCTTCAGTATTAAAGCGGTGGGTCAATCCGCCTTTTATTCTTCTTAGGATATATAAGCTGTTATGCTTCTTTGCTTCATCCGCGACTTTTTTTTCCATTCCTTTGGTTCCTTCATCCTGTCTCTCCATCTGGTTACACTCATCTTTTTTTTAAATCACTCACTATTTGATCTTCCCATCTGCTTTTTGGTCTTCCCCTGACCCTAGAATCCTTAGGTTTCCAATCCATTATCTTTCTTATTATTGTCCCTTTACTCTTTCTATTTACATGTCCATACCACCTTATTCGTTTTGATTTTATTGTTCTCACTATATCTTCTCCCTCTAGAATATTCTCTACCTCAAAGTTCATCAGTCTTATGTACTATCCATCGTCTTCTTTCTTGGAGCTGAAAATGTTTCCATGAACCGAAACCATATCGACAATCACACCCCTCACACCATAACAATAAAGTTTGTCTATGAGAACTTGGTGATCAATGAACAGTCGAATGCCCGCGTCAAATAAAAGAAGATACCAGCAGGACATTGACCAGAATCCAAACAATCTACGATTTGATTTATAAATGAATAAACGGCCGTAATTGTTGCCTGAAGCTACCAAGGTGATGATTCCAATTTGAAATGACTTCACCTCTTCATATTTCATGCTCTTAAGCGTTCTCTGTTATCGCCAGTCTGCAGTTGACATCTCCAGTATTGATGTCATTTTTCTATAGATTTTCTGTCAATGTACAGTGGTCTGTAAGGAGACCTGTTTCCTATGAAGCTGCAGTAGTTCTTCAGTCATCTTCTTTGATGGTGTCTTAATGGTTGGTCTTTCTATGAATTTTCCTGGTTGTTTCATCCCAGTATTCTTTATATTTTTCTTTTACTCAAATTCTTATTTGCTCTAGTGCTGTGTTTTGGACAGTTTTAGAACCAAGTTCTGGACTATCCCTTCCTTGCTAACTCATCTGCTTTTTCATTTCCTTCGAATGCATCCACAGCAAAGTGACTTTATTGCGGCCTGTCAGGCTATTCAGTTCTCGAATACATTTCCAAACCAATCTTGTTTATTTTTTTGGTTTACTAGTGCTCTAAGTATCACCTAGCTGTCTGTTACGATATAGATCCCATTGCTTTATAACCTCTCTGATTGATTTCAGTTGCACAATGTTTTAAACACTTTTGCGTATTTTCCTAGAAGAAGGGTGATCATTTTGTTTTTCACCGTACTGTACATTCCCAGACATCCGTCTGCCATCAATTCCCCGAATCTATCTCTGTAGTTGGATTGATTCCAGTTTATCCGATCCGTGATTTCCAACTCGAATATAGTCGGGAACCATTTTTTTTTGTTCGAAAGAAAAGTTTCAAATTACTACTGGATTTACAGGTTTTTTGTTTGTTTGTCAGATTAGTATTTTTAAAGGAAAAGAAGTTTGAAAATGTATATTTTTTTAAAAATTTTCCAACGTCACAACCATTCCACCCAATAAAAATTAGAGATTCGGTTTTGGGCCAATAAAAAATGAATTAGCGGTTTGACGTTCACCTATTCCATAATCTCGTCTCCGCTGTCAGTTAATGTGCCAAATTGTCAATTATGACATTGAGTTTAAATGGAATTATGTTTATAGTCCGTGTTGTTTTTAACACATCATCCCTAAAATCTAGATTTATTGGAAAATTGTTTTATAACTATAACATCATTAATAAATGGTAAATTTTGGTCAATAACTATTTGAAATTTAAGATCTAATGTAAGTTGTCTGTGTAAAATGACCTATTTGATTTGTATAAATCCTATAACAACAATAGTCTTATAAAACTTACATCAGCATTTTTACAACGTATTTCCCTAACACTTTATAATTGCCCAACGCATTGTAATATCACGAAATTATTAAATATTCATACCAAATGTCATTTAAACATTAACCAAAAACCATTAAATGATACATATGTGACACTGGGCGAACGCAAAAGTCGTCAGTTTTTATTGCACAAACAGTTGTGACGTCTTAGGACCATAATTTGAAATTTATCAAATTTTTGAGTTGGTTTCACTCACAAATATGAAACCCAAATGTTGAATTGTTTTAGGCATTCGTCATCGATAACACAAAAATGATGTACAGTAAGTCGTTTTTTTGTATAACTTGTTGAAGGACTCGGCTCTATTTTCTATTAAGTGGATATATCGAAATCTTGCGGTCTGATCTCAGTCACAAAACGTTACTTTCACATAATGTATAATATTTACTGCTTTCAAGATGTCTGAGATCTCATATAATCTTACTCAGTCCTGAGTAGTGAGCTAAGATCTCTTTGCTTGACTCAGTTAATCAACTGTCACTTAATCGGACAATCTCGCTTAAACTGATTTGATAAAACTTAATTGGGAGGTATTTTACATCTGGAACAGCCAATTATTTACGTCCCAATCCTGTACATCTGCCGCTTGGTAGATTTTGCATTCTGAGATGGCCCATTCTTGCCTCCCACATTATCAGTAAGTGGAGAGAGAGGCTCTAGTAAGCATTCCACTGCTGCTAATTTCCTAAACACGCAAGTCTCAGTATCTTCCTAAGTTATAGCAGTTTTGTGCTGCATCTTTCTCCACTATACTAAGATTGATAAGTGATCATAGGTCTCAATACTGTGATGTATGTCTAATACATCATATTTGGTCTTAATCCTCATGCTTCTCCAGGAGATCTTCTAGCCAACATAAATGTTGTCTGTACCCTGGTTTGAATTCTCTGAAGCTGCCGACTCCAAGTGAGCGTAGAGTCAACAATGAGCCAAGATACTTCACTTCTCTAACAGTTTTATTTCTTCACTCCGGAGTTTTGGTGGTCCAAGACCTTCTAGGCTCCCTTCTCTAGTGAATGCTATTATGGTCGCTTGGGGCGCAACTAGAACCCTCCCTCTCAGTACATTTTTGTATAATCTGAGCGTTCTGCATTTTGTATTGCGCTAGGTTCTTGAATTTACCCTTGGTCAGAACCAAGATTATCTGTATATCCCGTAGTTTCGGCCTTTCATTGTCCAATCTTACTAGTAACTCATACACGACCAGTCTTTAGAAGATGTTGTATCATAAGGTAAGACTAACGATGAAATGAGGCAGGAAGCGTTACGATTGTCATTTTTAAAGGACCCGCGTGTACGATTTTGACGTTCTACAAACACTGTTAGTTTATAGAGAGGGCGCTGCTGCATTATTATTCTGACGTTGATCTTGCTGAGCATGGGAGTAATTGAGAATAGTTAAGAATTAAACATTATTCTTGGAGTAATTCTATTGAGATTTTAATTTAACTTATTGTTATTTTGCTGTATTGTTATTTAATAATAAATAATACCGCTTCATGTATTATGGTAACTTATGCACTTTTAACGCAGTAAATGATAGCAGATGACAAAGAGCGACCATTTCAAATCAAGATGTCTCTGACATACGTTCTTTATGATTCTTGTAAATAAAAGAAGACGGCTAAGACATCTGGTGTTAAAATAATGTACCATGGCTGAAATGTATTTTTTGGAGTTAAACTTTTATAACATCCGCCTAAGAATAAATATATGCTTACGTGCATTTCTTTAGTCAGTTATTTGCTGTATAACGTGTAGTTTTATTAGCAATGTGGAGCCAGCAAAACCTCGTTTGTTATAAATAAAAATATAGTATTATATTCTAGTATCCAATGAACGTTATATGTGAAGGTTAGATAAGAGTAATAAAACTCGCTCATTCGTTCATTTAATATTTATTATAAGGTTACTAGTTTCGACTTTCTAAAAAGCCAACTTCAGATCAACGTCAAAAAAGGTAAAATTGTCGATTATCAAAATAAAAATCACCTAACATGAAAATAAATTAAGCGGACACCAACAATTAGGTATACAATTAATTTAAATATAAAATTTAAGTATAAGAAAAACTTTTCACGCAGAATGACAATGATACAAATGATTCAAACATATGAAAACCGTGTCTAATGTATTTATTGTAAACAGATTACAATAAATACATTAGACACGGTTTTCATATGTTTGGTGTTTTTTATTTTGATAATCGACAATTTTACCTTTTTTGACGTTGATCTGAAGATGTCTTTTTGGAAAGCCGAAACTAGTAATCATATAATAAATATTAAATGAACGAAAGAACGAGTTTTATTACTCTTATCTAACCTTCAAAAATATAGTAGGTAGAGAAGACTGGGGCTGATTGTGAGAAAGGTAGGTTGTTACAGCGGCAACAGTGTCTAAACAGAGGACGCTGTATTAACGTTAGGAAGTGGCAAATGCTCACAGCACCATCGCCCGATCATTTGCCACTTCCAAACGTTTCCTGTTTAGCCACCATTGCCACAGTAACAACCTACCTCAATTTCCCCTACAATAGATTTTTCCTTTCTCAAAAATAGCCATTTGCTTTTTATTAATGCAACTTTATTCTAGTGTGTAATATTAAACATTATTAAACATGATGCTATTACAAGTTTACTTACAAATACTTTTATCTGAATTAATCGCATTAATTTTTGTTTTAATCAAACTTCCTTTTAGATAGAACAAAACTCGAAGATTATACCCGGATTACTGCTCTTAATATCGTTTTCCTTTACGAAGTATAGCGTATCTCGCGAAATATAAACGCACTCAAACTTAATGAAATTATGCGAAAAACTTCGGAAATTGAATTGGCTTCGTTCTTCCAGGTGAGGTAATTATTAATCAAATTTATTGTACGCTCCACGCCGGGAACTCACCCCTTATTTTCCCGTCTAAACCCGAAGAAACTTCTAATTTATAAAGTTTTAAATCCGACGATCTGAAATTACAATCCCTACGCGTCTGTTTTCCGGCATTTTCTCGCCGGGAAAACTTCTATTATAAAGAGGACGTTTTCTCGGCTTCTCGGCGAGCCATTTACTACTTTAATGACTATCTTAAAATAATACTAATGACTTTGTTCCTGCCAGATAATTCCGGCAAGGAAGTAGCAGATTAACGGTCAGATGCCAAATTCAGTGGAGGAGTTCGTCAGACTTCGGAAAGAAGTTTAAACGAAACGACATTCGAGAATGAATGGCGTAAGATAATTAAGGTAATTTAGAAAAATAATCATTAACATCGAAAGATGTTGGATATCTTAAGAGTTATAAAGCAGTTTGGTTCATCAAACACCTCATTCTGCTGGAATATTGAGAACTTTTTATAGGTATTTAAAATAGGATGGATAACACAACAGGAGCTTGGAGTATCTGGAAATAGGCTCAGATGGAGTGAGCTTCAAGGAAGATACGTATATGCCAAGCTGAGGTTACTACTGCATCAAAGAGGTAGAGATGCGAATTAGGTAAAGAGATTTTATATTTTTTTTTTTTTTTTAAATAAGGGGTGGTAACGCCTAAGCTATATGATTAGCTTATCAGGCCCCCTCCAGAGCCACATAAATCTCCCTCCTAATCAACCATTACGACCCCGGAAAAAAACCGATTATCGTAATTGACCAGAGCAAGATGTTTTGAACCCCGGCGACTCCGCACTCCGCCAAGCGTGCACACACTCGACTACCAGCCAGGCATTACATCCCTAACATATTTTACTCCAACATATTGTTTTGTCCATATTTAAAGAAATTAATTCCGTAATTGTTGACCCAAACTGGTTTGGCAAGCGCTTAAAATGAAGTGGAAACCTAACGGAAATAACATCATCCACCTTGGTTTAATGGAATGCGGTATCATTCCTGTCTCCTCCTTTGCCAACAAATCACAAATAAAATTCTTTGTGTTAATTTTTAACAATGATATTTACAATTATTTAGGTACCTATAGTTACTAATCATTAACATGTTTTGTTTGGGGCACAATAGGTCTTTCTGGTCGAGCTGTCTTCTTCGGGTTACACCCGTCCATGGGGAAAAACATGTTTTGTGCTTGATTGATCTTTTACGCGATAACCTATGGACAACTTCTTGAGACAAAGGTCGTGATCACGATAGCGGAACGTTGCGTCGTGCGACGCTCGAGGACGACATTAAAACTACAACCGAACACCAGACGAAAGATCACGCCGTGTCACGGCCGAGGGCGACTACAGTCTACAATGGAACTTGGGGTGGAGGGTTGCGTCGTGCCACACCCGAGGGGTGACTACGAAGTACAAACGAACACCAGACGGAAGATCACGCCGTGCCATACCCACTGGGCGACTACAGTCTACCATCAGAACAGGGGCGGAAAAACTAACGCGACTACGATCTATAGTCCTACAGGAACGGAGAAAACTATCGTCATGTCACACCCGAAAGGCAACTACGAACTTTTGCAACAACGCTTTGCATGCGGATTTCTCGAATCTTAAAATTTAGTTAAATCTTTAAATTTAATGCAAAGTAATACAGATAACTTCTATTTCATTAATTTTATTCAGCTCAGTTTAATAACTTTGAGATACTTCTCTATTCTCTTATTGAGTTTAAATTTCGGACATGATAATATATGCACGATCCTTTCTCCCCTTTTCCTGAAAATCTCAGTCATTCTCAAAGAGCAACACTATCCAACGAGATGACGTCACATTAGTGGCTGTCCAATATAACACCTTCGTCGCCAAGGAGTCAATCATTGTCCTAGTGAAAAAAGGCGTATAGCCATAACACAGCGAAACCAGCCGACAATGAAAAAAACCTAACTATATTGTGTGTTCTTAAAAAAAAACATCCTTCTTCTTTCCATCAATTCAAGTAATAATCGGATAATTTCCGAAATCCCATAAAACCTTCGTCTGATTAACGATTTATTAATTAAAAGGATTCCAAAATAAAAAAAAAGAGAGACAGTGTTTTTATTGATACGTAGCTCATCATTAATCATTTCAATAAAACCAGATTTCAGTAATACCTCCAGTGTATCCATTAATTAAGAAGAACAACAATAGTATTGTGCCAAGAAAAGGGATTACGTATTATCAGGAATATCGAATACGCTACCCTAATTTAAACTTATTCGTAGCGAAAACAACCAGACGAGGCAACATTTTCCAAGAGCATTTTCTCCTATACAGGTAATTAATAAGAAACGTGACTTCAATGTTGAATAAAACTGCTCTTTTGTGTTAATTTGAAACAACCTGTCGCCGCCGTAAATGTAAAATGGTCTCTCGTTAGCATCTAGTTCAACCATCGACTTTATATCTGGGTTTAAATTTGTTACGGAGACAAAAGAAGATTGTTTTTTTTTTAAAGCGCGGCATTTTCTTAGTTCCCAGTTATCCCGTCTTAAAAACGAATGATAGACTTTTTAAAGTGAAGATGTATTATGCATTATTTGTATTGCAAGGTGAGTTTGTGGCCATCACATTTACATACTTTAATAATTCTATAAAAATCGTGGCAATAAAGGCTCTTACCTCCTATTCTTTTGTAATGAAGTTTTCTTTGTTGTGCTTGCTTTACTTATTTAGAAAATCTTTTGCGCCGTTACTTACGAACAACTTGTTGCTTAAAAATGCGCTTATTATCTTACGTTTATAAACTTATCTGTTTATTAAGTTGCCTTTGTAACAGCGATCTTTGGATTCCTAATTCTTCCGTGGCGGCGCTAGCGATGACCGCTGTCAGCTGTCCGATTGTAAATTGCTCGCATACTATTTCACGTCGTACAATAACGATTAAAATCAATCCTAGTGAGGTAGCTTCAGTGCGTGAGAGATTATCCAAGGTTCTTACTTTGATGTACGTAACAGTTTTTAAGCAAATCAGTGCAACAAATCGTTAGGTGTGTGCTTTTATTCCTCAAAACAGCCAGATAAAAAAGATGTATACACGTAAATACAGGTATAGGGAGATTACGCGCCATATCACGCTCTAGAGGCAACTACGAACTACAACCGAACACGAGACGGAAGATTATGCTGTGTCACGCCCGTGGGGCAACTACAGTATGTAACCAAGTGGGGGAGAGGAGGGGAGGTAGAGGGTTGCATCATATTACACCTAAGAGGCGACCACGATCTCCAACCATACAAGAACGGAGAAAAAAAAACTATTGTCGTGTCACACCCGACGGGCGGCTACGATCTATATTCAATTCAATGGTGGAGGACTGGATTTCGGCGGAATCTGCTACGATGCTGTAAATGCACAACTTATATAGATATGCCACGTGGAATGAATATGCAGCACGTGGGGACGTGGTATACTAAAAATTGAAACTAATAATAAGACACGTCTCGGCAAAATGACACAAACAAAAACAAAATTAATGAATAACGCGGCTTTAACTTTACCGAAACTATGGGAAAATTAATCTGGATATCTAAAATTTATGCTAAAATAAATTACGAACTCAAAACATAGTGAATGATTTTGTCACGAACGGAACGTTATAACTCTGTGGCGATGTACATTTTGCATTACTACAGTTGCGACAATATCGACTGCAGTTTCAGTTGGCATCAATTGACGTGTCATCACTTTATGTGTTTCTGCTTTATATACCTATACTTTATAATAGTATTTTACAGAAAATATTGTGTCCAAAGTTTAGTAAGTACATGTTTATTTGAAGTTATTATTTTATGTGAATAAAGAATATCCGACTAAATATATCTCAAGCTTCATGTCACACATGTTCTCACATTTTTACATTTGTATATTTATTGCTTATATTATTATACATGTGTATGTATTGTATAATAATAATGTCTAGCCCAATACAGGCCAATAAATAATATGTTTCCTCATATTTATCTTAAATTTTATTTCTCCTATACTAATAATTTTATGTGAATATGTATCCATCCATTGTCTACAAAAATATTTTAAGGCCACTTTCACCAATACATTAATCTCGAATTAATTTTTATTGATACATATAATGTGACTTTTCATAAACGTTTTAAAAATGTTGTGTCATATTCGGAGTGTCAATTAAAATTAATTCAAAACTTATGTATTGGTGTAAGCGGCCTTAAAAACAATTCCAATCATTACTTGATTTCTCAACCCACCCATTGCATTTAAGCGCAAGTTACAAATTAGTTTCGTTTGGCAAGCGACAGTTTGCCCAAATAAGTTCAATAATCCCGAGGATTATAACATTTTGTAATTAGTTTTTAATATATCATCTTATTTTTGTTTTATTCCCTGAGATAATTTAAATTTATGAACCTTAAAATTTTAATAACTGGTAAGTCTAATGTAAAATTTCAATTTTAAAATAAATTGAAATTTTACATTAGTAATTGTTTTTTTTTCTTGTTAATATATATCACTTTTTCCCTTTGAAATAGTTTTTTTTTTTTTTTTCTCTTCAACCTTTTATTGTTACGGTTTAAATAATAATGAATCCGTAATAAGGGAATTGTTCGAATATACAAGTATTTACTCGGAATCACACGTACTGCTGTGGTACAGACAACCCAAGTTTGCTGACGGTATTTTGAGTTGCATATTTTGATTTGTTTACTTTCTTCCGAGCTGTTGTTGGGTTTACCGAGAATTTTCCACAAATTTTATGTTTATTTTGTATAAATTTAATTAAAGAGTTTATTGTATGATTTAATTAATTAAGTGTTAAGTTTTTTTTTAATTAATTCCATTCATTTATTTGTCTAGTTTTGCTTGTGTTGTTTAATGCGGATTCTATTGAATATTGCGTGTATTGTCTGCGTTGTACGATTTTGAGAGTGGGATTTTTGTAAGAAAAACAATTGTAGAGTTTTGTTAAGGACTTCCTTGTTCGACTATTGACGTGAGTAGACGTATTTTTATATATCTTTGTTGCCATTTTGTAATTCATTGATATTGAAATTTAATTCTGAAAAATTTAGTCCATCAAGGAATTCTTATTATAATAATAATAACTATAATATAATTGTTAATGTATTGACGTGTACACGTAGTAGATATAAGATCAATTATTATTTTTTCTCATTATAGTCTAAAGAGTTAATTTTCTGTTATTCAATGTTGCTGATTCATTTTTATTTTTCAATCACGTCATTTGGGTGAGTAGAAGCATTGTTCTTGCATTTAGTTTATTTTAATTTGAAACCACGTGGATTGAAATTGAAATATTTAAAATTATCTTCCTGAACAAACAAAACTTTTGCTTTGCATAGGAAATAGCATTGTCTTAGTTTAATTTAAAGTCAAGTGCAGTTTTTATTTTAGGCCAGAACCTTCAGTTCACGGTTTTTTTTCTGCACAAGTTGTAATTTTACCCATTTTGAAAAATAAAATTGATTGTTAATTAACGTCATTGGGTTAAAAATTCTGTTCTTTTATTTTATTTTAAACCTTTACAATTTTTCGGGTAATTAAAAAAATCTCATTTTATTCACCCACATTTTACTTTTCGTGGTTAGATTCAAGTTTTAATTCGCGAGGGTAACTTTGAGATTAATTGTTCTTTTGTGTCCATTTAAAATCTTATCCGTTGAGCTAGCTAATTTAATTTTTGCTTTTTCTTTGTTAAATTGCATTTTGCAATTTCATTTAATTCAATCAGTACAGAGCAGTACATTTGCGCAAGCTAATTGAACACGTGCAAAACCATATCAGATCATTAACCAGATTAAGGCAGCCAACCGACAGTTGGGACACTTTATTAGTTTATTTAATATCGACAAAATTATACGTTGAAACAAAAAGAGCATGGGACAGTTCAGTAACAGCAGTAGCGCATTTCCAACTTTAAAACAATTTTTCGACTTTCTAGTAAACCATTGCATTCTATTGGAAGCGTTGGACAAAAACTTAAACTTAAACAATAAACAAGTTACTTATAATAGTATGTATTAATAACAAATACAAACTGTCAATGATTTTTTATCTTCGTACATAAGTAAATCAAACAGCTTTAACTATTCGGAGTCACTTGGTAAGTAAATAAATTTTCCTCGAATGTACGCTTAAACATTTTTCGTCAAACAACGAAACCGTCTATTGGAAAACCCCCTAACAGCGATGTGTACTTACAAAACCTCACGAGCTCGGTTTTCGACGCATTGTGTGCGATCGCGCGGGTATGCGGATACGGCATTTGAACTTGTTGAGCTCGAAAGTCGAGTTTCGGTTTCCGGGCATGCAAAACTTCTCCCATCCATCCACTCGGCCTGGAGCGAAGCGTCTGATGCGAATCGAAAAAGGGAACATCCACTCGCCATCAGCTAAAGTTGTCTTCTTGTACTTTCGCCTAATGGACTGCCGAACTTCGAATGCGGCTATACCGTCGTCGGAGACGCGGCTTTTTGTTCCCACATAAAGGGAAAGGCATGCCGAGTCGATGGCGCCCAGGCACAAAGAACGGCGTTCCGAAAGAACTGCGTCCCCCGTGAAAATCTAATAATGTTTTTCGGAGAGAAAGCATTATTAGCGTGAGGGGTGTTTTTTCACACTGACAAATTGATGCTTTGCTGAGGGCCGTATATCAGTTAAATGGATGTAGTGTCAAAGAAGTTGGGGTGTTGATGTACTTTTAAGCGTTATTTAAATTCTTTCCTTTAAGATATGCATGAGCTCAGTCGTCTTTTATCGTTTATCCAATAAATAGGTGTATATTATTATCAGTTTTAACACAAGCCAAAATAGGACACTCAAATAAACATTATTCTCCATTTCCATGACCAAAGATGATTAACTGTAATCAATAATTTCTTTATCCAATTATTGCTACTCCTGAAACTGAAGAAATCGCCCTAAATATGCTATGGTTTACTAAAACGCTGTGATTGAGTTCAAATTACTTCGTAAGACATTATTTTTGTTGTTGTGCAAGCCGTTTGCAAATATTGCAGCCTCTTGTATTGTAAATTTTGTAAAATTTCAAACAATTATAAAGTTTCATATAACAAGTTGTTGAAGATATAGGGACGGGCACAACTTGTATTAAAATTTCCCACAAAATTGTTGACGGAAGTTATCGCATTTTTTGCAACAAAATATACACTTTTGTTATACAATTTATGTTAACAGAACCTATGTATGTACAAGTAGAATTAAATGCGGATCACTTGTTGCAAATAGTACGTTTAGGCCAGTGGTAATATGTAGTTACAACTAATCGTCAAAAAAATATTTACAGTATTTTTGCTACTATTACAAATCTGTGTAGTGAACCGACATTAAGATTTTGCGTAGGCTGTTGCTATAATTAACGTACCTAGTTGTGAATAATTATTTACAGCATACATCTGCTTTTTTTGAATATAAATGTGTTGTTTTGTGGCACAATTTGTTGACATAACCTACCTACAAAGGAGCAAATGGCATATTGCCTTGTCGTAAATGCAATAGTGAATCCAATTCTCAATAGAATTTTGGGTACAGTAAAGCTGGACTGTTTGAATCAAGGAGAATAAAGGGTCCTTACTTTTAGAATTTTATGTATGTGACTTTTGCGAATTTTCCTACGCCGATATACAATGTTTTTCTGGTAAATGCACCAAATCAACTTTTTATAACTGTGTTTGAGTGAAATAGGAGAAGCGCCATCTTTACAGCAATGGCTGTAACACTATATGGGTAGAAAACTTCGCCATATTAATAATATAATACTTAGATAAATAACCTGTTTACAAAGTGTGGGGTAGGGTTTTGGGAAAAAAATTAATTTAAACATAATAATACATTAGGTTAACTACAATTGTGGTTGGCGTAATCTTTATTTCTTAATAATATTAACCTTTGTTAATTGAAGAGTATTTTATTGTTTAAGTGAAATTAATGAGTTCGCTAAATTAATAAACTAGAATTAACAAAATAATATCATCGCTTTTTTATATCAATTATTTTCTTAATTTTCGCAATATCTCCTAAATAAACGGGATCTTATTAGTTTGAGGGTTTCTTTGTTGATTTCATTAACCACAATTCGTAAATATGAGAGAGCAGATATTTACAGGCAGTTTGATGGATATAATTATTACTGCTATGTCGACAAACCGATACTCGCCTTAACATTAACTTTCTTGCTTCAGAAACAGCAATTCGTAAATTTTGAGGTATGTCCAAGATCTTGGCTGACCGACGTCCATCTTAAATATCGTCGATTTATCGCCAATCTATATGCCTCTCTACTTAATTGGAAGAGCGTTCGTCCGGTAAACTAGAGTATGTAGATTCGAATCCTGCGTGAGGAGAAACATTTTCTTGGAAAAATTCTCCTTAATTATTACAGTTATACAAAATACATTAATTTGTTAATTTCTTACTGTAAAAAGCTTGCATTTTTTGCAAATTTTGTTTGAGTTAACAATGCAGTGATGTTGTCTCAACAATATGAAAGTAATGACCCAATTAAGACCATACTGAACTAATAATTCGTTTGAATATATTAAACTTTCTAACCAAATATTTTGTTTCAGTCAATAGTGTACATTTTGTGCATATATTTGAAGCAACAAAGGGCGTGCTTGTTTCAAGGAAAATATGCTTAACAAAATATATTTGGTTGGTTTAAATATATCGGTTTTCCAGCGTATGGATGCTATCGTTAGGCTGTAGCAAAAATTTCAACTGTTTATACTGCAATTATTTTTTATATTACGCTTTTATAATAGTCTTCTTTGAAATGTTTCGAACAAATTAATATCCTTCTGACCAAATGAAAGCATCTCAACGCTTACTCAAAACATCCAACCATTGTTTCAACAGTACACACAAAAAAATAATTGCTCAATTTGAATATAAGTGCATCACATTGAATATAACATAACTTCCTATATAAGCAAGAAGATGATATATTTATTTTGAGAATAAAATTTGTTCAGTTTTTCAAACCCATGAATTTGTTAGACGAAACAATTTTTTAGTTCAAATATAATCAATATACTAAAATCATTATGAACATATAATATTTTCGCCACAAGAATGATTATTTTAGATTTGAGTAAATAGATTTTCTCAACTGGAAACTATGATATTTATGCCTTAATAATTTATGTACATTTGATAGAAGTATATAAAAGTGTTATTTGAAGTATTGCCATTATTTGCTTCCAAAATATAAGTATATTGAACTGATAATACTTACCTGCTTAATCTAAGCATTTCTACTATTCAAGGCTAATAATTACCTACTAATTTTGTGTCTGTAACACCAAAAAGCCTCGGTAGGCGAAAATTAATAAATAAAGAAACATTATGTAATTAAATAAATTTACTGTCCTACTTTATAGTTTTACAATGTTTGGGAGAAGATAGCGTATCGGGGTACTCCAGGAGTGCCACGGGATATGTATAGATGTTATGCGTATCCGTTGTTGCGATCGGTGTTCTCGGGATACTTCCCACTCAATACCTGGGCCTGGTATCTAGTCGGAGTTGGTTACTTATATAATTTCAATCAGTGCAATAATTTGCTGGTATTGTCTACTGAAAACTAATAACTAGTAAATACCTACATATGTTTGTTAATGTACACACCTACCATGTTCATATATTATCGACACAATGGCGCTGACTCTAAATAATATTTCAAAGTTTTTTAAACCAGTAATCCTTTAATATTCGATAACACGTACGTATTTACCTTCGAATATTTTAATGGTAGCATCTGTGCATCAGCTCCATTCCACCTCATTCTCTAAGTAGCTGTGAAACGGCTGGGGCATCCATTTAGATTTACTTACACTCACAACCAACAACACTGTTCGCTAGTCAATCAAAAAGTGACGCCAAGTAAAGCGTATGTATATGCAAAACCCCCTACACCCCTCTAAAAAAGAGGGAACCAATCACAGATAAGTTTTAGTGCAATAAATGGTGGGGTAAAATTCGTTTCAAATGTTTCAATATTATGGTAATTTCAATTTGATATTTCATGTTTTCAGTACAAAACATTTAATAATTTTATATAGTAATTCATTATACCAAACGTATAAGGGATTTTATTTTGAATCTACAGACTTTCTCACTATGATTACATAGATTTATTCCTTACAACTATAACAATGTTCATTTGGAGGAAGTATACTTCAATGCAAATATATATACTATTTGTTCTAAGATTATATTGTGTTTTCAGAGAATTTACTCTTATGTTCTAACCAACAAGATTTAGTTCATTTAAATATATATTAAGTTTGGATTTCTGAATAAATAAAAATATTCAGATTGATAATAGATTTTTTTGTGTGTACCCTTCGGGGAAGACTACAAGCGTATTTTCTTTGTTGAATACGTAATTTATCAAGAATAAATACAATGTTGCCAATTTTTCATCATACTTATATCACACTTGTACTTAAAACATATGAAAAGAAACACCTTTAGAAGCTTTCGGCTATTGGAGGCCTTCGAACTGCGCACGACATCTCATAAAACATGCGCAAAGCTTTAGTACGGCTTTAATGAAATAAAATTACGAAAAACTGTCTAAAGCCGGAATCCCACGGCGCGTGACTCGGCGAACATGGCTCGTGGCTTGGGTTCGTCGAAGCTTGCCCATGCTTGGCTCGCGACAAAGTGTGGCAAGTAGATAGGCGTTCCCACGAGGTGTGTGAGTTCATAGTGTGGATTCGTGTTGGCTTGGCAAATCATAGTTTTAGTTTCTCCAGTGACAGCGGAGAGTTTGGTTAAAAAGTAATTAACATGAACGATCGACGGAGACGTTTGCAGTTTCTGTTTTTGTGACTTGGATCTCGCGGATTTCAAATCGCCGGCTCTCCTTCGTATGCTGACAAAAATTCAAGAACTAGGTCGTTTGACCATTCCATTTTTAAAATAAATAGCTCTTAATCTCCACAGCTACAAGACGCTACTGAAATTTATTTGCACCATCGGGTCGAAATAATACAAGCCGAGGCCGGAGATGCGCGCGTTCCTTTGACTCGCGTCAAATTGACCGACAACAATCGGGAAAACACAAACCTCTTCAAGCCGAGCTATAAATGACGAACTTGGCAATTCCCACGGCTCGTGGATCGGCAAATCTAGCTCGTAATTCGCCGAGTCACGCGCCGTGGGATTCCGCCTTAAGATACACAAGTAACCTTCAAAATGGCTGCCATTAGTCTGTCGCTCTAAAATAAGATGGGCACTCATCGAAGCACGTCCTCCCCTTTCTATTTCTATGTATTATTGCGAGTGTGACTGTTTTTCGACAAAGCAGTTGAACAAAATACTTATTGTAGGTATATGCGAAATAAAAACATTATGTTTGTAGTACACACTACTTTTAGTTTAGCTATTTTCCATCTGATCTAACGGCTATACTACTATTTGTGCTTAATTATGAAAAATTAACCACTGTCATTTAGCAACTCATCTCTAGTAAGTAGGTAAATTTAAAAAAAAAAGTGTTTTAATAATATTCATAATTTATACCCTAAAGCCTGTATGACACGATCAAAGTGTATCAAAGTTTCTTAAGAAATGCCGAAACTTTGTTACCAAAATTACATTACAAAGTTTAACTTTGACAACCAAAGATTTAAAAAGATAATTCAGGCGCCCCAACATTCACGGTTGTTTATTTTTGTTTTGTAGTTTGACGTTAAGAGTTAAGATTGTTTTGGAGGAGTTGTAGAGTAGCGAAGTGTTTGTATGAATTACATACATACGGCCAGATCATGAATGTTTGTAGTTACGTCATATTTGCTTATGACGTATGCAGCGTCTGAAACAAATTCAGGCACACCAACATTGTTTACAATGAACTGTACGAAATGACAATTGTCAAATTTAATGAGGTTATACGCAGTTTTAATAGATTTTCTTTTATAACTGAAAGGATTGGTTCAGTTTTTAGTGAACGTTGTGTTTTAAAAACAATCATGAGTAATGCAACTAATAGGATTCTAATTTAGAATTTCTAAATAGTGAACTTTCCTATGACAATGCTTTCGTGATCAGGCTAAGCTTATTATTAAATGTGTTCTCAATGAAATAATGTATTACCGCAATAATATAGTTCTCATATCAAAAACCTATTTGCAAATCAAAATGTAGAAAATATTCAAGCAACATAAAAGTATTTAGTTTAATATACGTTACCAATGATTAATTAAACGAAAGATGATGTTTTTATTTTATGTAGCAAACATAATTTCTATACAATGGTATATACAAAACATAATATTGCAGTAAATTAAATTAAAATATGTCAATATTGAAAGAAAAGAATAGTGAAATTAAAAATATATTTAATTTGTGTCTTCGCTCTCATCTTCTGATCCGCAATTAACTGTCAGAAGCTTGCTTCACATTCGTACCACTCATTAATTATTTTCCCTGTGTGATTTATGCAATTTTGCCAGGTGTCTGGTGTACAGCTGTCCAAACTTTCTTGCCACATTCTCAATACTTGTTTATCGCCATAACCATCCTTTCGCATGTGCCCATATAAATTCGATAGCATTGAAATCGCAGTGATACAGAGGAAGTCTTGAAACTTTATGCCCATGTGCTCGAAGTAATTCATCAATAACATAAACCTTAACTATAAATTACTTTACGAACATCCATTTTATTTCTCTCTGACACATCACATGATTTGGGCATCAATCGTGGCTTGTACAGGGCTGTTGAAGCACTCGATGAAGGAACAGCAGATGTAGCTTCCTTCTTGCGCTTTGTGTTGTAGATGATACCCATAGAAATGCCCAAAGCATTCGCAACTCTCTACAATTTGTATGTAAGTTTTAATTTAATAATATATAAGTTTTAATATAATAATAATATAACCAATTACAATTTACCTCATGGACCGCATCAACGGATATTAGAGGACTTCCATTTCACTTTTCCTCCTCGAAATACACTAGTAAACGACAGACCAACTCTTGGCAACAAGAACTAAGTCGTTTACCGGGCATCTTGAACTGTAACCTAAAAAAATGTTTTAAGTCTTTGTATGTTTCTTTAACACCTCTAAACTTACCACAAACTAAACGATTTACTTCACTATAGCTCTGAAAAGAACTTTTGGTAAAAGAAATAATAGAAGTAAATAAAAATTCAAACCTAAAGAAGGTCAATAAACAGTAAAAAGCAGATGTCAAATGTCAACGGAGCGGTAAAATGGGTTAAAATGGCGTGGTTGCATGCCCTGAAGTAAACATTATGAAAGGTCTTATTTACGCATTACTCGACCGTATTCTATCTCACTTCAACTAGTTTGTTGATACTTAATAAAATATGGACGTATAGCTTAAGTAGCTACGACTTATGTTATATACTTCTATGTCGCTTGTCTATATGAATGCTTCCAATTTTTTGAACTACGCTTGTCTTTACTTTTACGACCTGTTATGACGCTAACACAAACATTCCATGATCTGGATAATAGCTAGTTTTAATTCTTCTATTTTAATTAAATTTAAACCTTTTACAAATAATTTGTGTAGCACGCGCACACCATAACTTTGACCGGTTTTGATAATAAAATTTGTTGCAACAACTATTCTTTATGTCAAAGTAAAATTTGATGTGACGTCATCAAAGTCTATCAAAGTTGCCAATTACACGACGACTTTGAAGTGAATTTAAACGACTTTGACACCAAAAATTTAGGTAGTTTGATCGTATGATACAGGCTTAAAAGGAATGTTAGAAGCTTGTATATACTCAAATATATAGCTTTAAATTTATATAAATTAAGCACTTCCATCAGTTTTATAAATAAATTGCACACTCCATTCCTACTTTTGTTAACTTTGGCAGAAAGATAATTAATTTGAAGCAGCTGCAGCAGATTATCTTTCAACTGCAGACAAGAACATCCGACCAAATTTAAAATTTATATTACCTCGTAAACTTCATCATAAAACTCCTTTTATGGCAAAATTAGCTAACGATGTCAAGGTAATTCTCGAAGGAATGGTGGCAATTAAAGCATATTTAACGTTATAATTGTTTGTTCACATTAACAAGAACGTACCGGTCTCGGAATTACGAAAGAAGAAACACATAATGAAAATGCCTTCTCTTTTTGCCGTTTTTTTTTTTTCAGATTGTTCCTCGAAGCGTATTTTACGTCTCCCTCTATCCAGTTCCCATTTTTTAATTATCCCATGCAGCCTTACATATATTTTATCGTCATTTTACGTTCGCGTCGAGTGCTCCCTGTCGTCCCTTGAATTTAAGCACAAGCAAAGAAAAGAATCTTATTCAAGTCGTCCGGAATAGGTATATAAGGTACACGACAAGAGTCGCCAATCTCGTGGGAAATCATTCAGGAGAGTTGATATTGATTCAGCGGCGCGCGCGAAGTAAAAAGCACATAATGTCGCCGTCGTTGAAACGGAGACTTAAATTTTTAATGGGCTTTAATGTAAACGGAATTGGCGAATTACGAAAGAAGAACCCCGTGGGGAGGAAGGTGGTCGGAATTATTTCGCCCTGCTGGAAACTGCGGATTTAATAAAGTTAATGACGGCTACGCCTTTCGTAATCGTCCTTTTGTTGCGTGCCGTAAATCCTGAAGACTTTTGACGAGTTACTTATAGGAACAGAGGAATTGTAAAGATCGCTGGAGAAGTGAGAATTAGTAGTAAACTGATAAAATTAACTTTAGGCCTGACAGGGAGTATAGTTAAAATAGACAATAGCACGACTTAAAAATTCGAAGTTAATGGGGGATAAGGGAAAGTAACTCTGTTGATATTTAATGTGGTAATTTTTATTAATTTTCAATGTATTGACTAAAGGTAGGCATTCATTAGTAAGTATCGGACGGACGGCACGCATCGCACGAATCGCATTTTACTATTAGTTGTATTGTTTTTAATGCTCTGCGTCCATCTATCCGCAATGGAACGCATCGCTATTCGGTAATACCGACAAAAATTCGGAGAGACGAATTAAAATCCGATGCGTCCGCACGCTGCCCGATGACTTCTTCGGCATTCACATTTAGATTTCAAGTAGTTATTGCCATGGACGTTACTTGCTTTATGCTAGTCAGAGTATGAAAAATTATATAATTAAGACATCCACAGTACTTGGCAAATCAGCAAACGAAGAATTGCCTTCCCATGGTCTCTTCCTAATATTACAATAAAAATAGATACAATCTTTCTTGAGGTCCGTATAAGTTCCTAATGAATGTATTTTGTCTTGTTAAAGTTGTCTCAAAATATTAGTAAGTTAAAATGAGCCCAAAACATACGAAAATATTGATAGGATTTTATCTTATCATCTTCTATCAAATCCGGGGAATGATGTATGGTATTCTCCCATACTTTCACCTTTTTTGTTAAATGTTGTGTATCCAATTACCTTTGGCTTTCTTTTCTTTTCTGCTTATTTTACTTTGCTCCTTCATCTGCTAGAAAACTAGTAATAACAATAACTTCACACCGTAACTAAGTCAAAACTAGTTAGAGACTGCAAACAATCCCTCAATGCACTGGCACGAGACACCGTGTCTCTGATTTGGCTGCCGGGACATGAGGATATAAAGGGTAGTGTAATAGCCGGCGAACTAGCCAAGGAGGGCTCTAACAGGCACTTCATGGGTCCAGAGCTCGTAGGTGAGATTACTAAGGATTCCGCAAGAAGAGAGATCTGGACCTGGTTAGATAAAAAAAGTACAAAGAAATGGAGGTCGACTGAAGGTCAACTCTATACCAAAGCGCTAATAGGGGATGGGGATGCTAGATTCTCTGATAACCTACTCAGGCGCAGCAAGAAAGATGCTAAAACCATTACTGGACTGGTAACTGGACACAGTCCCCTGAAAAAGCGTCTATACAACACAGGTCGGGTACGCGAACCGTGATGCAGAAGATGGGAATTACAGGAGGAAACGAGTTTACATGTAATTGAATGTACTCAGGCAGAAATATTTCGGGAGATATCTATTGTAGCCCTACACAGTAAGAAGTAGCGCCAGTGTTAATGTTCTTAGTGTAAGGGTTGATCATGTAGAGTTAAAATTGTAGTGTATTTATACACATTGATTTAACTCTAAGAAAAAATAGTGCCGTACATTACACTAAAAAAAATTTAGTGGGACAATAATCACACTAGCAGAGACTACTTAATTGCAACTCAAAACTAGCCCAAGAAAATATAGACTCTGTTCAGGCGTTATAATAGTCAATTCTTTAGAGTCTATATTGTATTTAACAACACATGATCTTTTACGATGCGTTCTGATTAGCGCAAATAATTGTAACGGTTCAGTATTCAGTGCTTCAGTAGACCCGAGTAGACCAGGTGCACACTAGACACCAATACGCTTGTTAGGTTGTGTATTTAGCATTTTTATACATACGTGCTAAAGTGAAATAAAGGTAAGTAATAAGTAAATAAAAAAAAACTTGTGGAAAGAACTATTACAAAGGAAAACGAAATAGGTCGAGATTCTCTTATGAAATATCTAATTAACAAAGTGCCGCAGTGTTGAGTTACTGCCCATCGTCCCAGTAGAAGAACACCTGATAGCAACGATGATAAAATGTTCAACATGTTTAAAGAACTACTTTCATGTGTTGTCCATTCATTTATTTTCAATATTTGAGTGACTATAGATGTTGTTTAATGCACACTAGTAGTGGGCTTGACCATCTACACTAAAAATTTAGATAAACACACTATGAACAGTAAATTCGAACTGTAGTGATTTCTGTATTTACACTAAGGCATAGTAATATCCCCTAACTTTAACTATTTAGTGTTAAAAAATTACACTATTTAGAGGGACACTCCATGAACTCGGCGTAGTGCTAGTTAAGTGTTACAAATTTCGTACCTGTGTAGAAGGTTCTCAAGTTCCCACTGGGCAGGATATGGGTTTTATAGAGAACACCAAGCTGCTCGAGTGAAATAAGAGATTATAGGATGGTACAATGAGTACTAGCTAGTGGCCCGGACTTTAGCTGCCCACCTAATTCAATGAATGAATGAAGATGACAATAACTTCATCTTCGCTATCATGTTACCAATTACAAATGTTTATTCTGCGACAGTTATATGGCAACTAACTAAACGGTAATTAGTGAGTAACAATTGAAAAAAGGCTACGCAATCATTCGGATATCCCATACTGCGAAACGTGGACGCATATATCAAATAAATCCGATCGTACAATGCGCCCGTCCGTCAATACTCATAATGAACGCCTACCCTAGTGGAAAATTTAAAATTCCGCAATTATTTTTAGTAACTTCATCATTGAAACACTAAATTACCAGTAAATTGTAATTAAGATTACTAGTTACTTTGATTGCCTTTCGGTTGAAGTTACTAAGAATAATGCGGAGAATTAAAATTTTGCTACTAGGTACCTTAAGTCTGCTGTTTTTTGTTCCAAATTTTATAGATATTATTAATTTTTTGCATTTTTTTGTGAGATCGCGAGGTATTAGTGTAAGTATTTGTATTTTAGAGTTCGCATTTTGGTGGTCGTAATCTTTCTTTCCAATAAATAACAGTCTTATTGCTTTTATCTGGGTTTCAATACAATTAAAGCTGCAGTTTTGTTGGAGAAATATTTTTTGTGGATTAAGTATTTGTTCTTAGAAATTTTAGTAAGCGATTTTTGAAAATTCCTGATTGTAATTGCTACTTTTGCTCGTACAGTATTTTTTTTTTTCATTTTCTGATAAATTATTTATAGTTGACTCTACATTTGGCTATAATATTTTGAATAGGTACTATTTTGTGGTTTTCATATTTTCGGGAATAATTTGGGCCTAAAGATAATGTTTCTATAACGTCTGGGGGGATGATTGTGTTGGATAGAGTACAAACCCAATCGTGTTGTTTTGTGTCTAAAGTATTGCCTTGAACCTGACTTGAGATAAGCAAATTTTGAATTTTTTTTGTGTTTATTCTTAGTGCGGTTAAAATGTGATTCGAATGTGAAATTATTTCTTTTCAAAATTGGATCAAGAGGTTTATTATTAATTTTCTGACGTAATTCTATCTCTAATAAATGT
Source organism: Protaetia brevitarsis (assembly GCA_004143645.1). Classification (NCBI taxonomy): domain Eukaryota; kingdom Metazoa; phylum Arthropoda; class Insecta; order Coleoptera; family Scarabaeidae; genus Protaetia; species Protaetia brevitarsis. Next base: position 609,552 of record RXPK01000141.1, read on the forward strand.
AGTAAACTCTGGCATTTTTTAATTTGCAAAATTAAATCTATAATTCGATAATTTAAAATGTTTTGTTTTATCCTACATTTTTTTTTGTTTACTTTGTTTTTGCAAATTAACATTATTAAGACGTATGTGTGATATCTTAAAATTTAGAAATCCAGGAAATAAATCCATTCTCTTACATTTTCACAGTTTTCTTTCACTTATCAGAGAGGTCGCTGGGTGTATTGAAACCACTATTTTATTTCTTTTATTTTAATTGATTTTTACTGAAAAAAAGGAAAAGAATCTTAAACGGACAAGCTAAATAATAATAGAATTTGAAAATATAAAATTAAATATAATAATAAATTTTGTATTAAACTTTAAAAATAAAATTTTGAAATCCCGGGCAATGTGTTCTAAAAAAAACAGAGCACGCGCCGATTTTTTAGATTTCCTATGGCAAACTTACATCATTGTAATGACACTTGTAAAACGTAAGCACCAGCCGCCACAGTTGTAAGTACTTTGTTTTTGGTATTTATTGTTGCTAAATGATTATGGCTCGTCAGGCAATAAACGACCTAAACTTCAAATTAGTCATTTCTTTTAAAAGAAAGAAATTGGTCCTGGACTTTGTACTGGATTTCTTATTTAGTATAATTATTATATTAAAAAAAAAAGAAGAGTACAACGTACTCTGTATAATTTTCCTCTACCCGTTTAGCTTAATGTTTTTCTTTAATTTTCTTTCCTGTGAACAATGAACTTGAACAAATACAGTGGAGAGCTGTTTTGCATCAGTTTAACTCACCACCGTCCTGTTAGAAACGCAGTCTTCGAAATTGAAATGTTACTCGTTGGGTTGATAATTATTGTCTCTAATTTGCAGTAGTTGTCGCAATATTTTATGCTTTAAACTTCAAACACTTTTGATAATCGTTTGAAATATAAAATTCAATTACGCGCGCCATCTAGGTAAATATAAGCAAATACAAAATCTAAACTGTTCTACTAATTTGCAAATACCAATTTTAACTGCATCTGCAGTTTGTGTTAGCTAATCCCATATAGATGTCGCCACCTTTAAAAATAATTTTATTATGAATGTTATGGATATAATATTTCTCAGAGAACAGATTACTCATACATTTAACCACATAAATTGATAAGAGGATTTATTCCTATTACCGTATCCTATAAACACCTAATTCTTTTACATTTCATTTCAGTGTCACAGGAGTTTACGCCTGATTTTACGCATCCGTGAAGAGCTAACTTCATCCAGCACAAGAACGACTGTCATTTTTGACAGTCAAAAGGTGATTGTTGGGATTGATGTGTGTGTCGTCACAGTAATTGTGACCCGTTTTTTTTCTTTTTGATTGCAGTGCCTCCAAAAACAATTGGAGGATAAGTAGCGCAAAACGGGAAACGAGATGTCTGCCTCGGCCATGGAAAGTATCCTTTTTTACATGAAAATATCTCGAATAATTAAACAGTACGTCAACGATGAGTCATGATTATAATTACTACATTTATTGTGTACATTTACCTTAATGTAAGAAAGAACACCTTTTTAATTTAAAATTCGCCGTCAAGGAACTGGAGAGGAATTCCAAAAGATGCGAGAAAGAAGAGAAACAGGAGAAGGCAAAGACGAAGCAGGCGATACAGAAGGGAAATTTGGAGGTGGCAAGGATACACGCGGAAAATGCGATACGACAGAAAAATCAAGCGATTAACTACTTGAGGATGTCTGCAAGAGTAGATGCCGTATCTAGTAGAGTTCAGTCGGCATTAACAACTAGGAAAGTCACAAATTCTATGGCAGGTAGGTTCTTTTGTAATTTGTGGGAGGATTCTCATACAAAGTATGAAATTTTGGATTAACAATAATATCATGATGATTGTGATATATTTTATAGAAATTTGATATAATTCTTTGTATTTCTGAAGGTGTTGTCAAGGCTATGGATGCAGCTATGAAAAGTATGAATTTAGAGAAAATTTCCACACTCATGGATAAGTTTGAGCAGCAATTTGAAGATTTAGATGTTCATAGCAATGTTATGGAAAATGCAATGTCACAGACTACAACTACCACTGTACCTCAAAATGAAGTTGACGGTCTTATGCAACAGGTTGCAGATGAAGCAGGGTATGTTTTCTCATATTTTTTTATGTATGTTCATATAAACAGTTTAAGTTTTGGTTTAATCTGATTTTTTTAGTTGATTGTAATAATATTCTTTTTTGGGAAATATTGCTCATTACAGATTAATAAGTTTTAAAAGCGGTCTCATTAAGGATTATCAAATTATTCAGAAAAATTGAAATCGACAAATTTTGGTTTTTTTCAAAATATCTTAAAATTTAAGGTTAGGGTAAATTTGAGACAATATTTCTTGGATAGTAGGTAAAGTAGCACAAAACTGCTGTTCGATTGAATCAATCCCTTAATTATAAAAACACATGCTACTATAGTTTCGGCTTAGGCAATCATCAGGCATCTGGAGTTTGATAATTATAATTATGTTAAGTTAGGTTAATTAAAATTAAATTAAAAATAACAATAAAGTGAAAACACAAAACATACAAAAACAAATACTCACAGCAAATAAAATTGAAAAAAACGTAAGTTTATTTGTTTTACTAGTTATTCGGAGTATTCAGACCACAAAGCTGTAGTTGCAAAAATAGTATGCAATAGCAGTGAGATGGAAGAGTGTCACTATAGATCTGCTAGAACTTTTAGTCTAGATAACGTAGACAATTTTCAGAAAGACATTGCAAGAGAAAATTGGGAGGATGTTTACAAAGACTGTTATGACTGTAATACTAAGTACAATATTTTCCAAACAAATTTTTTGAGATACTTTAACAAACATTTTCTGGTTAAAAAAATCCTCATAAAACATAAACAATCGATTCTGTTAACTGAAGAAATGTTAAATCTTAGGAATACTGTGGGGGCCTTGCGGATTGCATCTACTTATGACAGCAAATATAAAACGACATTTACTAAATATAAACTTATATATGACAACGCAATAATTACTCAAAAAAGAAATCAGTACAGCAATCTACTACTAAACTCAAACAATAAAAGTAAAGACATGTGGTATATAATTAATAATCATATTGGTAGATGCAACCCAGCTGGCTTTTCCATGGTAGAGGACTTGGAACCTCTTGCGAATAGTTTTAATCAGCTGTTTTCCGGGCCTTCAGTTGCAACGACAAGTACTATTAATGAATTAAATATAAAAACTAATCCTCATTCATTTTACTTCTTTCCTGTGTGTGAGGAGGAAGTTCGAGAGGTTGTTGTCTCACTGAGAGGTTCCGGATCCTCGGGCATGGATGACATCCCTATATCATTTATCAAACAATGCATAAATGCTTACTTGAAACCTCATTGACGCACATTATAAATAGTTCGTTTACAACTGGATGTTTTCCAAAGTTGTCCCTCATTACAAGAGAGGTTGTCCCGACGCTCTTAATAATTATCGACCTCTTGCCAAGCTTCTCGAAGGTATTTGAGAAAATCGCTTACAACCGACTCTACCACTTTATAGTTAAATACAACATCTCAAGCAGGTTTCAGCATGGCTTTGTCAAAGACAGAAGTACGGAGACTGCCCTTTTTGAACTTACGGAAAAGATTATTTCAGCATTGGAGAAAATAACAATTCCTTGTGGCTTTTTATTAGATCTGTCAAAGGCATTTGACAGCATTGATCACTAAATATTGATACAAAAACTTCAGTGTTATGGAATTAGAGGAACTACCCTGTCATGGATACAGTCATATCTATCATGTAGGAAACAAACGGGGCCTATTTCAACAGACGGCAAAACCATCTATTCTGATGATATCAAAGTAAATAAGGGCGTTCCACAGGGTAGTATCTTGGGACCCCTGTTTTTCCTATTGTATTTTAACGACATCCATGCTGTTGAATGCCAACGTTCGATTGTAATTTTATAAACTATTAATTTCGGATGTAATGAGGACAACCTTGCAACCGTGACTGGGGCTGAATCAGTCTCTAGAATGTATTGAAAAATGGTTACAAGATAAATTGCAAATTAATCGTGCAAAGTCAGAATTAATATTATTTAAAACAAAAAATCAAAATTATCCTACTCAGTTAATATTAAACAATAACTCTTACCCTGTTAGGGATGCTGTCCGTGTATTGGGACTCGTGGTGGACGATCATTTAAGAGGAAAAAAAAACATGATGTATAACTAAAAAAATAGTAGTCTGTTTTAGCATTCGACAATTGCGAGATCTCGTGGACGCGCACACCTTAAATACGGTAATTATTCCTGTGCAGTGTAGCAGTGATACTTCTCGAATATTTGTAAATTGAAAAAAAAATATTAGGTCATGTAGAGGCCTTTTAAAAAAAAAAACTAAAATTCTGACTTTATATGAAATCTATATGTATGAGTCATTAATATTTCTATTTAAAAATAAACATCTGTTCGATCAAAATCAATATAACATCCAAGACTTTCTTGATTGGCAAGTAAATTGCATTTGATAATTGGTTATGACGTATTGTACTGGTATTGTATTATTTTGCTAACTAAGCTACAATAAAATATAATATTATTATTATATTTTCTGTTAACCGAGATACCGATAGTGACCATCGAAATGTGGACACACTGTATAGTGATTTGTTATTATCTTACTGAAATCATGAGGTGGCCTTAATACTGTGGGCAGGGGACTTAGTTATGGTATTGTTTGGGTTGCATAACGAAGAAATAATCTCTATTAGGATACATTTTTTGTAACACACATGCATATTTGATTTTAACCTTTTCACAGGCTTGAGCTCAACATGGAACTACCTCAAGGCGTCCCAGGAAGTACGGTCGGAACAGACACCAGGGTGTCGCAAGAACAGGACGAACTATCGCAGCGCCTCGCGCGGTTAAGGCAAACCGAATAGGTGACAATCTTATCTCCAAATATAATCAAACGTACGATAATAGATCGAGCAAATGTTAAGTGTCTTAAGCTTCTTACTACATGTGTGCATATTGTATCTGTAGAGCAATTACTACATCGTTTGCTCAAAGCTTGTTTTGTAAAAAAAAAATCCCTCTGTATAATAATGGATGACGTAGTACCTAATAATTAACACAAATACACGATTGTAGTATATATTTAAGACGCGTAAAATTTGTGAATTATTTTTATTTTATTTAAGTACAGAACGGATTAGTGTTACAACAAATCCGGGTTTATTTCTTAATTCGAAAATTATACGGTGCATATATACTAAGCAGATATAAAGTCCGTTGTTGAAATGTCTGCATTGATATTTAGTATTATCAGTCCACGAGAATGTTTTGTACACTCATTGTCATTGTTATATTTTTTATGTTGGAATATTTTATATAAGTGTATAAATAAGCTTAAATAAAAGTAATTAAAAGACGTAAATGTTTCTACTTATTTTAAAAATAAATTCAGGTATTATAGGTAAAGGAAACGAATGATTTAATAAAATTAATTTTTATTAACAATACTCGCTGAATACTTAACGAAAAACCATCAATCAATAATGCAATCCATTAAGAAGCTTAAGTAATAATGGTAATACATCTTTCTTTTTTTTTAAACAATAAATAAATCACATCTCTTTTTTATTTAAATTTTACGTATAGACGCACATATGTAATATATATACATATATATTTTATACACATTATATCCGATACTATTACATAATGTTTAATAATTAATTAAAATTAAACACGACATATATACTGCAAAGAAAATTAACAAGAAAATAAAATTACACGAGTAAGTTTTCACTGCTGGCACTTAAATTAGGCATCGATTTGAACAGATTCTTATTTTTCACTCTGTTATTATCCGTGTCCGACTTAGAAGTACGGGGTAATTCGGCGACCGACATGTGTCGCTTATTGTATTCCATATCTAACGCTAATATCTCTTGTATGTTCAATTCTAAAGCATCACATGAAGTTTTACCTATGCTAACGTTATCGATCTTATCTATACATGAAGTCATTTTGTATGAGGGTTCAGTGCTGTCCGTCTTTATTAGACTAGACGTGGAACTTATCGTTTCCATGTACAACTTTGCGTTGTTACTTTTCGTCCCGCAGCCGGGCCGGTCGAACATGTAACTGGGATTCTAGGGGTGCCTATCCGGGCGGCGGTACGTTGCATTCACGTTCGCCACCACTTGAGAAGACGGCTCTATCCTGTCGGATGTATGGTAATACTGAAGTTAGGCGATGGTGGAGCGATCACCTTTCCGGTGCATTTTGTACGAGTGATTCCCTGAAAACAGATGGGAAGAAAATTGCTTAAAAAAATATGAACACGCATCTTCTTCGAACATTTTTTTTTTAAAAACCACTTTACAAATATTTTTTAATGGCCTAGGTTTTTATTTATATTTTGACATTTTCACTATTTATTTAATGTATGATGGATGTAGCATATAGTGGCGGTCACAACACGTACTATAGGTGGTTTTTGCAGTATAAGTGCTTTATTTTAAGAATTGTGCCTACAGTAGCTGGATAATCATAAAACATTGATCGAAACATAAATATTGATAAAGGTGTAGTGTCAGAATAGCGAGCAAATGTTAGTTATTTTGGGCCGTTGTCCAGAAAAACGCAGATTTTGCAATATGTAGGTACTTTAAATCATCCGGAAACATACCATTCTCTGGCCTATGGCAGCAAAAAAGTCACTGAAGTTTGACAACACTAGTATAAGCTTTATCTACGCCGAAAAACAAAAGAAAAGTTTTGTAATAAACCTATGCGCAATCTTTTCGTAATACGAGAGGGGCCTATTGTACAAAAGTACAGGTTACAATTGTGCAAATTTATAATTACGGGTAATTGTACTGCATTTATTTTTTTTATTCGAAAGAAAAGTTTCACATTACTACGAATTTACAGGTTTTTTGTTTATGAAATTAGTTTCTTATATAGTTCTATAAATAGTTTCTAGTTCGGTTTCCGCTACACAAAATGGCGACCGCTCCATTGTATGTTTTGATGTAGTGCAAATGTAGCGGTACGTTTTTGAGACGAATTGTCAACAGTTCCCAAACTGTTTGGGAGCAGCTACGTAGCAGTTACGTACTCTGAACCCGGCCAATGTGTTTGACTGGAATAACGTTTATAGTCCGTGTTGTTTTTAGAAAGATCCCTAAAATCCAGATTTGTTGTAAAAATATTATATAATCATATAAAGTCATGGTGGTAAATTTTGGTCAGTAACTATTTCAAGTACAGGATCTAATATAAGTTGTCTGTGTAAAATGTTCTATTTGATTTATATAAAACCTAATATAAAAATAGTCTTATAAAACTCACTTTAGCATTTTTGCAGACTTTTTAACACTTAATAATTAAAATATTTTAATGTATTGTAATATCAGGGAATTGTTAAATAATCATACTAAAGGTGGGCTTGTATGCATACACCTAGAGGAGAAAATGCATTCCGTCAACCAACACTCTTTTGTTGGAAAAATATTATTGCATTTTCAAAATTTTTAATCAAGTTGAACAAAATATAAGGTTAAAATAACTGAAAAAAAAATGCTGACAATATTTTGTTAGTTCAACAGTTGTTTGTTTGTTAGGGGTATCATCAACAATATATTTTGTTTGAACGAACTAAAAATATTTTATTATTTATTCTGGTGCATTTACCAGTCAAATGTTCAATATCAGTTGCGACCATTAAAGCAGCGATTGGTAGTGTGCAGCATAACAGTAGTAAAACTGCAATTTTTTGAGGGTTTTAAATATATCCCGCCTTACAGATATTTTACACTTTATGTTGTGAATGATATTATAAATGTACAATACCAACATACTTGAACATTTCCCCTTGTAAAGCGAATCAAAAAATGCCCCATAGGTTGCTGTACCAATAAAATATTAACTAAACAGTAATTCTGTTTTGGCTCAACATAATTTTCTTGATTAACACAGCAAAAATTGTTATTTTGACATAACAGATTCAATTTATCTTAAAAAAATCTCAACTTAAAATGTGTATTTAACCTAGCCACTTCTGCTTTTTATTTTAATGAATTCTTTTGGTTAATTTAACACGAAATAGTTGTTTATTGCCTTATTGCCCTAACAATATTGAATATTTAAAATAAAATTATCTTGATTGTTAAAACAATGCTAAAAATATCAAATCTACATAATTATTTTAACATTCGCATTTTGTTACTTTAACAATGATTTTTGTTTGACTATATTTAACCCGAATTTCATAGTTAAATGCCGCGTTTTAAGTTAGATTAACACATGACCTTCTTTGCGTGTAGTTATAGCGTCTGTAAAATTATCTGCAAGTCTGTAACCATCTAAAGTACATACTATACGTACAAACTTGGACCTAATCTTATAGGCGCTACAGGTCTGCATAGAAATCCGCACCCTAAATGTCACTTCAACACTAACCAAAACCTTAAATGATTGACTGATCCAGACACTAGGCTAACGCAAAAATTTGACAGTTTTTTATTGGCCAAAACAGTTGTGACGTCTTAGGACTTAATTTGAAATTTATCATTTTTCGAAATGGTTTTACTCACAAATATGAAACCCAAGTATTGAATTGTTTTAGGTATTCGTTATTGTATAACACAAAAATAAAGTACATTAAGTCGTTTTTTGTATAACTTGTTGAAGGACGCGACATTATTACAGGTGTTGCACAAATAATTATTACAAATGGGAAGTTTTATTTGTTTAGCAGATAGTGCATGATTTTTTTCTGCTTGACATGTCAATCTACCACCAATCACATTTAAAAATCCCTCAAGTTTTATCATGAACATGCGGAAGCGTTCATTGTCGTCAAAAATTACTTGGAAATGTGCTATTCATTCTTGCCCTAAATGTTCTTGCTCTGCGTTAAATATTTCTCATTCTCTGTTGCTGCAAATTATCATCTTCATAAGAAGAGCTACTCCGCATATTTTCTAATTGAATTAAATGTAATTTTAATTGTAAAAAAAAACATACATAACGAGGTATGTATGTTTAATATGTATTACAATTTTACTATTACATGTAAAACTGCAATCTTCTGTAAAATCTGTTCGGAAACTTTTGTAAAATAATAAGAATTTTCCTGTAAAATTGTAAAATTCATAAGGACTTACAAAATTTGTACTTTTTATTTATGCAATGCAACCCAATATTTTAGAAATTGTAAAGAAATATCACCTATAACTTGTAAATGTACTTTTATGCAATAGGCCACTCTGGTGTCTCAATGGCATTAAATACCATATCGGCCAGTGAACATTTATAAATAGGGACTACTAATCTGTTATATATAAATAAATTGATGAATGTAGGTCTCCGCTGGTATCGGTTATTTTTTTTTCACATTGGCCTTTCATGTATTTCTTTTTCATTTAAAATATTTATAACCTCTCTGATTCATTCTCTGATTTCAGTTGTTGTTTTTTTTTCTTGATTCTTTATTATAAATTCTTTCCGCTGCAATGTTAATTTACACATGTGCGAAAAGGAGAAAAATGATTAAGTGACACACAATTAAATTCTGACAGCCGTGTTCAAAAAGTAATTGGCCGTTTTATATTTGCTGTCCAAAATAAGCCAGTTTCATCTGTAGCAACAGTCTTAATTAAATATTATACACAAGCGTAAATCCACGTGTTGTGTCAACAATTGTCAAAATGTCATAACAATTGGTGATGTCAATATCTGTGGTATTAATCCTGCACTAGCTTGTTTCCTTGGTGTCATCACTCAATATTTATATCTCATCACCGTTATCAAAAAGCAGCATAGCACTTCTCAAATTTTCTTTTCGCCATAATTACTATATAGGACTATCACAAAGTCTGGACATATTGCTCTAGCACTAAGCTAGACTACAATTTTTGAATTCTGGATGCATATCTCGAAATTTTTCTAAATATTCTAACTAAATTTTTTCGCTATGACAATGCCGTTTGATCCGCCATCTTGATACGTTTTTGAAACAGCAGTGTAGGTCGTGGTAATTTTGTTCTTTCTGCATCAATGACTTGCTTGAATTTCTTTCAAAAATATTAAAAAAAAAAACAAATTTTATTTCGATTTTCCAAACCAAGATATTTACCAACATATTTTTAAGGGTTACCACAAATTTTGCAAAAATAATCCGAATGTGATGAAATTAGTTTAAAATTTATTGTACTGTTAATTATTTTATGTCACAAAATGTACTTTTTTTGAATAAATTTATCTTTAATTGTTCCATTCCGCCAATTTTTAATAAAATATATGCATGGGTTAGTGTAAGTATTTTATCAATTCTTTTTTTTTTGTTAAATCGTCGTCATATTTGGATTAGAAATTCTCCAATTATGTGCATGGATTAATCAAACATCTTGTACATTGCACGCGTCTTTCTCTAATGATCTTATAATTGAGACAAAGATTTGTTGTGGAATACTTTTCAAAGCGTGTTTTTAAATTCATGTCGTCGAATTCTCTTAAAACAACATAAGATACTACTAATGCGGAAGAAGTAAATTCAAATACAAAATACTGCAATAAGCAATAACGATAGCACTAGAATTTTATTGCATAGTTAATTTTACGGTTGGAACTTTGATATCTATAAACCTGACATCTTTACTATAAAAATGATTAAAAAAAATAAGAGTATAAAAGAAACAGAAACTACATGAAGTTGTAGTTGCCTGACAGTCACAAGCAAAAATCTATCTATGTAGACTCCAAACGATATTGGCTGTACACTATATAGAACATTTACACCTATAATTCGATAATTATTCATACAGTATTAATAGAATAACGATTCACTTTGCGATGTGTTAACCTTTAGTTACAACAATTATCACCGCCTATTTTAATACAAAATTGTAAACAAATACTATTTCATTAAAAAAAATACAGTGATAGCTCATTTTTAATTATTTAAGCATGATGTTGTTTCAGAAAATGTTTTATATGTTTTACTGGAGAAATAAACGTTTCAAACTTGTTTTAATTATAATTTGGGTAGTTTAGTAAAACAAATACCAGCTCTAATTAACATCGCACATAATGAATTGTGCTGGTTGAAATATTAATGACGTAACATTTCTGATTTCTATGCATACTAATAGAGGAAAAAATAATTTTTACATTCTATTGTTATAGAACAGTATTATATAGAAATGTAATTAAAAAGCAATTATTAAATAACTCACAAATACACTACATGCCAAAAGTTCGAAACTACTTGATGCAAATTTTTAAAATATCTCTATTTTAATGGGAAAATAACTATGGTGATAATATATAATAATTAAACTGCCGCTATAAGTAGGCCTGGATAGATAAGGTACAGTTGACCTGGGTAGGCTCTAGAAATTGTCCACACTAAAATTATTACATATACAATATAAATAATTTTAAAATCGCTTGTGTTTCTGGAAAACAAAACGAAGCATAAATAGTACGAGTATCGATTCCAATAAACTAAAGATTTGCCTAAAACTACATATGAATTAATCTTTTTGACATATAAGATCATAACATATACATATGTGTTATTTGTATAATGCCAATAAATTGATATTATTATTAGCAAATTTATTTGTTATGTTTAAGGTTGTTAACACTCAGACTTTAAGAACTTTAAATTATTCACATGCATGAAGAGCAATTATTAAGGATATTATTGGACCTTATAATATTCACAATTAAAAATCCAAAATGTCAAGTAGCATCATGGTAGTACTAATGTACTTTTTAAAACAAATTCTATTACCCAAGATTAAGATGACCTTTGTGTAACAGTGCACCAATTGTCCGCACTAAAATTATTACATATACAATATAAATAATTTTAAAATCGCTTGTGTTTCTGGAAAACAAAACGAAGCATAAATAGTACGAGTATCGATTCCAATAAACTAAAGATTTGCCTAAAAGTACATATGAATTAATCTTTTTGACATATACGATCATAACATATACATATGTGTTATTTGTATAATGCCAATAAATTGATATTATTATTAGCAAATTTATTTGTTATGTTTAACGTTGTTAACACTCAGACTTTAAGAACTTTAAATTATTCACATGCATGAAGAGCAATTATTAAGGATATTATTGGACCTTATAATATTCACAATTAAAAATCCAAAATGTCAAGTAGCATCATGGTAGTACTAATGTACTTTTTAAAACAAATTCTATTACCCAAGATTAAGATGACCTTCGTATATTGTGTATGTTCATATTTGGTTGTCATTATACCATATTATTGCATCCGATGTATGGCTGGACACGCATATTATAACAAATGCTTAAATTCTAGGCATGTTTCCCTGTCTAGTTCTATAAGGAAACTTTTCAAGGTATTTACCTTTTCAATTTATATACGTTCTTAACACCCAGTTGAGAAAACGATAACTTTTCGTAGTTAAACAAATTATAATTAATATCTCAGCCAAGTGTTGGAAATGGCGATACCAGTCCATCATACTCCCACTTGGAGAATTTATAGATTATCATAATTAAAATAGAAATAAATTGATCCATTTGAAAAAAAAAAAAATACAAAATTTTCTAATGTCAAAAATAAAATAAAAATAACATGAAAGAACAAAGTAGCTTTATTAATCTGTAGAAAAATAGCTGGAATGGTTAAAAATATTATAAAAGAAAATGAATCATTAATTTTCTAATAAAATTGTAAATATCGGAGAGCAATTGGATTCATATAGAGAATTTCAGCATATAGTGTGTCCACGGATGGAGTTGACAATAGATATGATGGACGAAAATTTTTTGAATTTGAAGATTTAATAAAATTGTGAATATCTGAAAATCGAATTTAAGATAGGTTTCAATACAAATTGCCTTTTTCTTACTTTGGCGCTAAAATGAAATAATTTCGCAATCAAAAAAAAAAAAAAGCGTTAGAGCAAAACAAATAGTAGAGTAGCACTACTATAGTTCTATCGCCAAACAGATGCAGTAGCAACGCCGCATTGACGTGAAAATTCAAAAATCCAATTCACAATGTATAAATTTTCTGTCTGTCAGTTTTTGACATTTGTAGTGAATATCTATTCTTCAATATATTTAAGAGATTTTTTCAAAAAATATAGAGTCCAGCAGGGAGGTATGGTGATTTTAAAAAGCACTGTTTTCAGTATCTTTTTAATTTTAAGAGCACGCGGCCAATAGTGTGGATACTCTGAATGCATAAATAGCCCCTTAAACCCTAACGTGCTGCCATCTAGGGTAAGAAAACATAACATTTACTTACAGAGACCCCTTAGTTCTCCATTTTTATTCCTACGTTTCTCCCGACATAATTTATGCCCGTGTGATATGTTATGTATAGGTAAATTGCTTGACATATATTCTCGGGCAGCATCAGCGACAAATATTGCGCAAATGCGCATTCATGACTCGGCCACGTGACCAAACGTACATAATACCGATCAGCGCCATCTATGCGGTAATAGCTAAACTTTACGTTTCTTATCCTGTCCTATTTTACAACAAAACATTTACCGGAGTTTACATCTGTACTAAATTTTAAGGTTTAATTTTTGTGCGGTCAGTTTTTACAGGATTGAGGCAGTAAACTTTTGCTGTTTGCGTTTTGAAACATACATGTCTATCGTCAATATGACTATTACATTTTTTTTAATTTGTTCGTGTATTCATCACGATTCAAATGTGAAATTTTAAATCACATATCAAATTTAAATTCAAGTGTCTATGCTATGAACTCACTGAGTGAAAAACCATGATCTTTAAAATGAAAAGTAATTTAAATTTATGGTTACCGAAATAAAAACAAAAATAGTATAAAAAACTCGTTTCGTAAAATCGTTTTGTTGCAATATAATTCCATTTATATAAAAAAAAGCATACCAAGTGCTTAAGTTACGAAATTTTCTAATAAATCGCGTTAAAAAACGGTTGTGAATTATTATTTCAAAAAGATCCCATATATAAATGTTACTTTTAATGAAATCAGCATATTTGAAGTATATTGAGTATTTGAAGTATATTTTTATGAATAATCAAATGCAAAGCTTGTATTTAAAAAATTTTGCAGTGTTAATATTAAGCATTTGATAAATCTATTTCCTTGATAAGAATATTATTTAAACAAATATGTGCTACAAATATAGAGAAAAATGGTATTTCATAAACCTTGTTATTATCTGGCACAAAAACAATAACTTATTTTTCTAAAAATAAAATGATCAAAATATTTGCATAAAAATCACAACTCACAATAACAAAAAACAAAGGGAACCAACCTGTTATGAGCTTTCCATCTGGAAAATAACTGTAAGTACTGCCGACATTGTATATACATAAAAACAGCACCACCAGTAAAGCCGACTGCTACAACGACAAGCTTTGTCCAGAAAGGCCATGCTGTAAATATCACAGAAAATTATAAAAATTAAAAATAAGACCTCTCATATGGATATTATCTAGCACACATGATTATATAATAATTATAACAATGATTTTCTCCCTATTACTTACCAATGACTCCTTTTTGTACTTCTTCTGCTGCTCGGTCAATAAGTACAAATAGTGACCATATAACACACACTGCGGCAACAAAATGAAAAAGTATAGCACATAATAATCTTCGTTTCTCCACTGCTGTCATTTCTAACCGTCTCCACTAAAAGCAAAAATGTACTTTAGTAGGTCACCTCAATAGATAATTACACTAACTTACTTCTCCAATCGGTTTAATTTTCGTGTGGAGGATAAAATTAAATTTGCACAACTCGCAGGATCTCGTCTCAGAAGCAGCTAACCATTGTTGTAAGCACGATTGATGTACATACTTCAAACTACCAGCGCAAGTAACAGCGGTGAATAATAAGGGATTCCCACTATCCGCTTCGCAATGACATATTCGGCAAATATCACTGTTGGCATTGGAAATATTCGAAACTCGAACCGAACCAAGAACATTCTTGCTTTTTCCCCATGGTGATTGTTGATGTGTTGTTGTTGTGTTGGAAGTGTTGTATGTCGCTATGACTATGTTTGACGTTAATAAATTGTTCTGGCATGTTATTTTTGATGGCGACAAAGTTAAAAATAAAGGGGAATGTATAATAATAGATGGTCAGTACTTCTTGATAGTCACATCTTATTGTTGCCCAGATTGAAAAGATATCGTGTACGTCTTCCTCAGGTTCTAGAACCGATAATAACGAAGACATTTGTGGCGAATCGAACGATGCACTAGTTCAATTAAATTAGTAGACTTATGCAATTAGAACTTCAAAAGCAGCTACTCTTAAGGCAAAACAAGAACAAACGTCAAAACAAATTGCTAGGGTTATTTATACCAACAGGTTAATTCGTTTCGCCTATCATTCATTGGTCATTTACTTAAACTTAATCTATAATTAAACACAGTAGTTATTATAAGTACAATACAATGTTTATTTGCTTTTAAAATTAGTAGTTACGAGTAGAAACAGATTAAATACAAATGTACAGTCAAACTTATTTGTGTTGGCGACACTGAAATCACTGAACTCTTTTAATATCCAAATCCGGATTTTCTTTGAAATATCTTTCTACCTTTGAGTAATCATTTATTAGATCTGTTTTTATTAATATTATAAGGCCCTGTCTTTGGTTCTTATTGTAACTTTTAAATAATTGAAAGCAATTTATTGCACTTATTTAATAATTAATATGTATTACACCCAATTTAATAGAATAAATATTCAATCACAATAAAGCATATAAGCATAGCGCACGAAGTTGAAAAATGAATAAATAAATGTACCTTTTTCTATCCACTTAAGAGTATAATCTCAATGCGGAAATAAATCAACTTTTATTAGAACTGTAAATATTTACTCATTTTGCAGTATGTATTTAATCTAGATTACAAGGTAAATATGCTTCAGGGTAAATAGGTATTCAAAGCTATATAAATAACATTTGATAAAATGAAAACTGACTAGTTTTTGCCATATGTAAATATTGTTTTTAAGAAATAAGAAAAATAAGTTTATTGTACTTCTTTCAGAAAAATAATGCACCTGCATTTTTATTGCGGTTATATTGTATTTATGACATAGAGTCAACGAATAGTATATATTTTTTTAGAATATACGAGTATTTTACATAATCAATTAACGCTTTTTCCATTTCGGTGTTTTAATAAAACAATAACTATAAAATGTCACTATATGGCATTTTTTTTAATATCTTTTGATTTCTGAAATTGTCACCGTTATATAGCATCGAGTATTATTTTTTTTGTTATCAAATTTGAGAAAATATTTTCAAAAACGTGCTAGCTTTTACGGAATTAATGACCTTCTCTATAGGAGTATAAAAATTATTTTCAATATTTACGAAATTCTTAAGAAAGTTAGATTAAATTCGAATTCAAATCAAATGTCAAAAATATTCTGTCAAATGAATGAAAAACCCTAAATCTTAATTTAAAATAAAAAGAAAATTAAAAATCACTGAATAAAACCAAATAATACGAAAAGAAAATCGTTTCATGAGGATTTTACGCACACCTTTCTGCTTTATTCATGGTTACCTTGTAATAGATGAATATTGCATCTTTTTGCTAAAATACGAATGATAAATGTTATGTGTAAATATTAAGAAAATTTAATATTAACTGATAAAACAGTTTTAATAACAAAGGGGCTAGGTACATAATTATGAAATATTCAAATGATATTATATAGCTCTTAAATGATTTATTTACTGAACGGTCTTACTTAAATGTCACGTTCTAAAATACCAATTTCAATTATTATGTCCTCTCTTACTACCTACAACTTAATAACAAATATAAACACAAAATTGATGCTAATTAAATTAATATTTGTTTAGAATCTAAGGTGAAATGAATGCGCCGTACATATCTATGCATTACATGCTTTATAAGTATACATAAGTATAGTAGCTAGTTATAGAGCTTACACCTACACAGTTAAAACGTAAACAAAAAGTTTTGTAAGTGACTATTTTGATTTACCTAATGAGATTCGATATTCTCGTTTCATTGATCAACACGCATACTTACAATTAACCACATTGATTTATTTCAATATCGTGATATGTATAAAAGGTATTTTTAGAAGGCGCACTATAAAATATTATACGTATATAGATACTACATACATATTCAATTGAAATGTAAATATTTTTAAGCAAGTGGCCGTCTTCAATGTGGTATTAAATAAATAATAATTTCTTTTTTTTATAAATACCTAAGTATTATTAGATCTTTTTTTTTTTTTAATATCGGGTTTCAAAAATAATTACATATGATTGGAAAAAATACTAGTACTTACTATTAAGTACAAAATACTATAGGTACTATACAAATCCAATATAGCATTAGAACGACGCATCCATCTAAGCTTTTCTTTGTGAATTATTGCAATAATGGTTAAGTATCTATTTATTTAAATTATTTAATTTATTTAATGATTCTTTTTATCTTTAGTAACAAAGTATCTATACATATACTCCAACTTGTATAGGATTGCATGCTTCATTATTTAAAGCTTGTGTTCACTGCAGAGGAATCATTTATTTTCTTTATTATTTTTTAAACATTCTGAATTTTATTTATTCATTTCATTTATTTGCAATTTTTATCAGCTATTAATATTTTAATATTATAACCTTGTAGATAACTGACGCTAAGTAAAGCTGAAAAGACAGAAAATCGCTTTCCAAAATGAATTTGAATTTTACACAAATGTAATATGATTTAAAAGGTTTGCTTTAATATTTAATGTATTTGAAAATGATTTTACTAATATATTCTATGTATACAAACATATGTTTGTGCATACACAAAGCAGAAATTTGGGTTCGTCCCAGTTAAAAGTAATAATTAACTTTGTATACGGGATGAGTATTTTTTTTTCTGTGTATTTATATGTGGATTTCGGAAACCATAAGAGATACGCATTGGGTTAAACGGAGAAAGATTTGCACCTTTATAAGCCTAATCCAAATACTCTTTTGTCAATTTAAGAAAGTGCATGGTAACTCGTTTATTTGTAAAAATATAAAAAAAATGAATATTGTTTCTTGGGCATTTAATGTCAAATAACGACATCTTCTTAAATTTTTAATTTTGCTTAGCATTTTTGAGGTAGGAAGCAAAGTTTATTCTATATATGGAAACCATGCATAGTTGGTATGACAAAATATAATAACTCATTTTTTTCTGCTTGGAATGATGTAAGGGTCTTAGCACTTATTTTGGTAAATAATAACACAATACACTGTTGTTACGTTTAACAAAAATCAGGTCCATGGAGAATGCAATATAAACAATTAAAGTATTACTTCATCATTGTCAGTTCGTTCATTAGGGTGATTATAGTTGGTTTGGTCAGTAGTTTAGTTGCCTTACAAAGTTAGTTATGGTATACACAAATAATATTATTTGTAATAAAAGTAGTCAACAAGCCGCCAAACGCTATTTTTTATTGTATTTTGATCGCTCTCAACCATTGTTAGGAACCTTTAAGAATTTATACGCATAATTTAAAAGAGTTTCGAGGTTTTGCGAAACCTAGAAACAAGGGTTAAATTGATAAAAACACGTAGATAAATGTTTTAATTGCTGCAGAATCATCAAACATTAACACGACAAATTAAAATTATTATAATTAAAATTTAATTAAAAAATAAGGTAATAATTAATAACGCAGTATACAGGACAAGTTTTTTTGTTGTCTATTTCAGCAAATGCATAGTAACTCTTTCATTTGTAAAGATGGAAAAAAATCAATATACTTTTTAGGGAATTTAATATCAAACAACGACATCTTAAATTTTTCATTTTGCTTAGAATTTTTGAGTTTGAAAGCAAAGTCTTATTATAGATTACTGCAAGCTGAGTTAAACTAATTCGAAACTTTGTAAAATTAATAAAATCGGAGGGGGAAGGGAGGTAGTTGGCCCGAGATTGGCTCCACACCATTCAATATTGTCACGAGCCGCCACAGAATGTTAGTGTATTGAATTTAATTAGCAATTAGCTACTAGTTTCGGGAATAAACTCTCATCTTTAGGCTAGAGATATTTATTTATAAAGTTATATATTCGGCATCTCCTTTGCTACATAAATATCTCTAGCCTGAAGATGGGAGTTTATTCCCGGAACTAGTAGCTAATTGCTAAATTCAATACACTGACAATGAGATTGCGGGTGAGCACCATTTTGTCGTTTTATTTTACTATTATATTGACTTGAAATAATATAAATCTATATAATTGGATAATAGAATTGGAGGAGGAACTGATTTAAACGTGTCTTTAATTAATTGTTATTAATCGTTTTATAAGGGTGGGTTTATCAATGTAAAGATGAAAGTGCAAGGTAAGCAACTGACAGATATCGTAAACTGACAGGTACAATTTTGTTCCTGTTTATCATTATATTTTTAACTCTAAGTTTAGTGTCTACAATATTATTAATAGTTTGGTAACACTCACTGGTTAGCAGAAAATAGACTTCTTTTCCAAAATCTGTCAGCATCCCTCTTTAGCTTTCCAAGTTTTCCCACCTGTTTTTCTTTTTTGTTTTCATTAACATGCTTATATTTATTAGCAATTTTGTTAAGATTGTTTCTTTCATTGGACGTTGAAATTAGATTTTGTTTTTTTTTATATGAACTTTATGAATTTTGTGTAATATTTGCAAATATTTGTCTTGTAATTGCTTAACTGCTTTCCTACCAGATCACCAATGATCATGTGATCATCAAGCATCTGATGGAAATCTACATTACATTTCAAATAAAGTGCTGGACAAATTTAGCTTCCATATCACCGTTATCTACCAGGTAATTGCGCTTGATAAACAGTGCAGATTATTTACCTTTCTGTTACTATTTTATCTGTAAGTTAATTTATTTTTCCTTGCATTGATTAAACCTATCCCTGATAACAAAAGTCATAACGAATTGAAAATCGATTATGAATTCGATTTTGACTGATGAAAAGTGATTAATAAAACCCACTTATGCCCATCGTTCCAACATTGGAACAGTCAAATTAGGTAATTGTTTGATATAGAATTATAAGTTGTAATGCGCATGACAATTAACAATGCATAAACAACGTCTGTTTAAATGTATTTGTGCAACATAGTGGTTTTTTAGAGTTTCAAGTACAGCTCAGGGAAAATATATCGTGGAAAGCAGTAGTATTGATTTTGTATATTTTGTTTAGAAATTCCCTTAAAACGTTATAAATTTGATGTTAATTCATCCTTAGAAAAGTTTTATACTAAAATTATTTTTTTCGCACTTACAATACAAGAGAAAGTATTTAGATGTTCCGAAATCGGAACATGGGAACATTGGACATAACAAATTCTCATTTACAGATATTTAACAACCGCAGAACTGACTCAAATTGTAGAGGATGAAAGCTTTTGGGAGACAGATGTTTATGTAACACCTTCAGATGATGGCGAAGATAGTGGAGACGAGGATGAGTGTTCCGACATCAATAAGCACAATGGAAAACAATTGCATGCTGAGGCAGTCGCAACTGTAAAAGATGCAACCGGCACTTTTACCATTGGGACGGACGACGCATAGTGATAGCGACGAAGAAATGAATATGCGTCTAAATAAATTGAAGAAAGACGCTAACACCCTGTTAATTAGAGATTGAGCTAAACGCACTGATCCCGACCCTTCTTTCAAACAATTTATCCCATCCAAAAACATTGCCGAATATTCCCTTGGATCTTCGAATTATTTTTTGATGAAGGTATATGCAATCTCGCAAAAGAAAGATCATAATATTGCTATGACTAGTGATGAGATGCGTTGCTTTGTTGCCATACTTTCATTGTCTGAGTATGTGACTGTTCCTAGATTAAGGATGTGGAGGGAAATAGGTACAGAAGCTTGCAGTTTAACAGTGGTAAATGTAATGCAGCGCAAGCGCTTTGAAACCATAAAGAAATATCTACACTCTGCAGACAACAACTTTGCCTGAGAATGATAAATTTAGCAAAATGGGACCTCTGCTTGTTAAAATCATCAACATTTTTTTGGAATATGCAAAATGCCAAGAACAGCTGCGTATAGATGAAAGGATGGTATCTTATTTCGGACGCCATAGAGCCAAACAGTTTTTGAAGGGAAAATCAATAAGATAATGTCACTAATACAACGTCTTGGAATGATAACAACATTCCCACATTAGTCTGCACAGAGGTGGATATCGTCCGAGAAAAAGAAAATATCTGTAACACAACTTTTGGTCAATACAATAAATTCATGGGCGGCGTGGATCAAATGGGCGAAAATATTGATCGTTACAGAATATCCATTAGATCTAAGAAATGGTGATTTAGCCTTTTTTGCTTCCGAAACAGCAATTCGTAAATTTTGAGGCATGTCAAAGATCTTGGCAGACCGACGCCTTTCTTAAATATCGTCGATTTATCGCTCAAATTCATATATTCCTTTCTCTAGTTTAATTGGTAGAGCGTTCGTCCGGTAAACGAGAGTATGTAAGTTCGAATTCTGCGTGAGGAGAAAATTTTTCTTGGGAAAAATTCCCTTTAATTATTACAGTTATTAGCAGAAGTACATCAATTTGTTAATTTCTTACTGCAAATAAAAGCTTGCAATCTTGGCAAATTTGTTTGAGTTAACAAAGTACCGATGTTGTCTCAATAGTATGAAAGTAATTGAACCAATCCAAGATTTTTACAAAGTTGAATTATATTATTGTGTTAAGACCATACTGAATTAAATGATTCGTTTGAATATATTTAAGTTTCAAACCAAATATTTTGTTTCAGTCAATAGTGTACATTTTTTGCATATATTTGAAATAACAAAGGGCATGCTTGTTTCAAAGAAAATGTACTTAACAAAATACAGGGTGTATCAAATAAAAAAGTAAAAAAGAGCTAAAAATTCTTTAGTCCGACTCTGATGCAAGGAAACGTCATTTAAGCACCCGCTAAACGTGGTATTATGTATAAATACACTGCACTCATTTAGTATTGTTCTTAATAATGAATATATAAAAGCCAAACGACCAGTGTGCCCTTGTAAAAATAGCAAAACTGAGGCATTTTAAATTTCTTCTTTTTATAAAATAAACATTCCTTATTTGTTAAGAGCATTTTACGTAAGTCTACAAAGTATCTATTTTTAATATCCTAATAAGACGTTGGAGTTTAACCGGATATGCGACTTCAGTAGTTACAAAAAACGTTAATATTTCTCTTTTGCTTTGTCGAATCGAGAGTTGGCTGTCAATAAACGGTACCACATGAATCTGAGTCATTTCTTTTGGATTTATTTAATCAAATAACGCAAAATGAATTGAATCGAATTACACAGAAATAAATGTAGATACAGAAAATTTGCAAACACGCCTTTTTACTATGATGTCGCGCGAAAATGAATCTGTGCATTCCCGCGCTTTTGCCGATGCATCAAGCTTCGATTTTCTTTATATGAAATCGTGATGGTCCTGAAAAGGATCGTTTTTTTCGAGACGGGAAGAATTTTAATAAAATGTTCGAAGTGGCTTGCACTCCAAGCGCCGATCCACACAACACTAACAGCGGTAATGGCTGAATGATAATGGTATGTGGGGGTATACTCGGGAAAGCATTTAGGTTGGGCACAGGTGCGGCTCTAGCCTACGGTATTTATAAAAAAAAATTGTCTCGTTAATGGTTACAGATAGACCCCCTGTGCATTAAGACTTTTTGATCGTATATGATTACAGCTGCTACATATTATTATATTTACCTCTATATCTGATACACCCTGTATATTTGCTTGGTTTAAATATATCGGTTTTCAATTTGTAACCATTGGAGTTCTCCAACAAAAAGCAAAACAGTTATGCTCTCTATAAAAAATAAAAATACCACGAAAGCTTGTTGAAAATGTAACGTAAATTTGTACGAATCTTGCTTTACCAAGTTCCATAACGAAACAAATTAATATATTTTAAGTAAGTTACTATTTGTTAAGACATGTTTTTAATTTTATAATAGATTATTTTAATTTTTTTGAATTCTTATTAGAGAAACCTTCACGGTAACATTAATGACCAATGTTCCATCACTGGAACATTTTCTTATTTACATATTGCAAAAAAATCATTCGGACATAAATGGATTAACGGATTTTAGTAAAATCATTTAGGGTAAAAATTGTAGTTAATCGATTTCTAGTATATTTTGCGATTTCGTTAGCACCAACACTAACACATGGTTGCAAATTACAACGAATAAAATTTTCTATTTTAATTTGTGATTACTAGAACTTGTTTGGCATTCTCATCACTTTCTTTTCTAATTTCCTTTAAATCCTCCGTAGAATTATTTATTTTCCTATTATAGTAATATGTCTAGAACTTCATTTATCGTAGTTTAACAATAATTTAGCATTCCTTAGATATCTTAATAATTATTTACCCAGCAATTAAAATATAATTTTTGGTGCGTGAGTTCATATATTAATTTGAAGTCAGATAACGAGTACGTAATCAAAATAAAATGTTTAAATGTTCTCTTCTGATGTGTCAAACTCTGATTTACTTATATAAATATTTCTTTGTGGAATTTGATTGGGCAACGTTTCGGTATTCCAAATATTTGTGCAATTGAAGAAACCAGGATGTGTATATATTATAATGTAGGGGAATTAACAAACGGAAAATATATACTTACTATAACTAATGGTGTACGTGCAATATTAACACTGTCGCATTTCGGTCCCTATCAAATCTTTCCTCGATCGATAGTTTATAGCAATTTAATCCGCGGACGCACAAAAGGCGATATTATTAACGCTTTCATTCACATTATCGCTCGCCGAATCTGCGAAGAGTCTGAGTCGCCACTAATCGACTAGTATACTACAAAAATCCGATGCACAATTTACGAATGTGCGTTACCGCGTATTTAGTAGACGTTTATGTTTGATGCTGATGATGACATTAACATGGATAACAGATTCTCGTCGCTTGAACTAATGACGCGTGCCCAAGGTCCTCACAACTGCTCGATATAGTACTCGGGTGTAATGTAGTGAGATCGTGGGCATGTCGTGCGTATACCACACGCTTATTCTTATCACTAAATCGCTGGTATTTAGCTTGTGGATATACGTAATGTGTTTATATGATTCCGATCAAAATACAAATACACGAATTTGTATTTTGATCGGATCGTGTGAGATGCGCCGTCGACAGTCCACCCAAATGAGTAAACTATAGGTGCTGCAGCATTCGGGCGGAATGTTCGGAACTGTTTCGGCATTTTTACGCCTGCCAACATCAATTCCTGCGTTTTCTTTCTCTAAACGTTCCTGTTTTCTGGACGTCATGGAAAACTACTCATGTACCTTATCGTCAACCGCCAAAATCCTTCCTCAATTACGCCGAAATACGTTTGCCATAGAATTCTGATAAAAATATCGATTGAGACATGTAAACAAATATTTGGGTAACAACAAAATTAACGCAGACACTCAGACTGTTCCAAAACAGTCTAGTTCGGTGAAACATGTTACCTAAAAACAATTTTTATCTTACCTAGGCATCTCCTTAATTAAAAACAAGCCTTGAATATGCTTTGTAGCCGTTTTTCCATACTTAGAAAATTATTATTTCCCGAAGAGAAATATAGTGGGTCCCTACATTTTTTACATATACAGACGCATTAAGAAAAAATACTTCTTAACAACAACATATACAGAGTTTTCCACGGAAGTGGCTGGTTAGAAGTTTTCCGGATTAACGAAATTCCTCAATTTTAAAAATTTGGGGTTTGCAACAACTTGGTACTTACTTTTTTTCTAAAATATTTTCAACCTTTTTGCACTTCCGGTTTACCGGAAGTCGCCATGAACTTTGTTATTTTAAATAGAAGACCCCATATATTATTATATTTTTGAATTTACCATAAAATTCTATGACGATTACTAATAGGGTTTCCTATACCTATCTTCAACTGTTTTTGAGATACTGCGATTTTTGTTAAAATTTTGACATTTACGTCGTTATACGTAATTGATTGATTCTCTCTTGGTTTAAGTGTTGGAAGTCTCTCATTTTAAAATTAACAACTACTAACATGATTTTACCAAAACGTAATTAAAAAAATTAATTGGAATTATACAGGGTGTTTAAAAATTAGTGGCACATCAAAGAATCAAAGTCGCAAAACTTAATTTTTTCAAATAGAACATCCTGTATATTTTTGTATTTTTGGATGTAGAATTAAATTTTACACCGATTTACTGTAACATTGCCTATACCCATCTTCAGTAGTTTTCTTTTAAATTACTACTAGTACAGAAATGTTTAGTTATTGCGCGTCCGTCTACGAGTGTTAAGCGTAACAAAATACCCACAGTTCGAAAACGTCAAAATTATCACCGTGTTAGTGACTTTGACAAGAGTTTGTCCTATCTGCCGTGTTAACACTAGTGTACTCAACTACAGAGAAAGTAAATACATTTTTTTTATCGTATTACAAGTTAATAAAACTTTTTGCAAATGTTACCGTTTCATTTTTGATGTAAAACTATCATATTGCCAAAAAAATCAAGTGGAACAAATTGTTCCTTCTGGCTGTAACACTTCTAATGTCACTGACAATGAGTATATTACAATCCGATTCAAAATTCCAAATGCTCCAAATTAAGACAGAAATTTGTCGCTCAACCAAGTTCTGCGTAGATTATGGGCAGCTCAATAACGTAACCAAGAAGGACAGTTATCCCTACCCCGAATTGATGAACTTCGCTTCAGTATTTCGTGCGGTACCCAACTACACTACTTGCTCCCACTCCATGTAGTAGGCCTGAATATCTAGTCGGTGCTGCTTATTTTGATTTTAATAAACACCAGAATTATTATAGAATATATATTTAACTACTACTACTACTACTTTAAGGACTAACACATTCAAAAGGACAAGAGGTAGTACACATAGTAACACCAATTTACATTTTCAAGCACCACCTGACAATGTACACTGCCCGATAAAATTAATGTCGTCGCCTATAACGCAGTGATTATCAAAACTGCTGCATCGTTTAAACAGACCCGCGTTCTGCTGCCATCAGCTTATGCAGGTAGGAGGTTACTTAGGCTACCTATTTGTAAGAATACTTGGCAATTAAAAAAATCGATAGGAAAACTCGAAAATTCGCTGTGGACAACGACATTAATTTTGTCGGGCAGTGTACCTACGACAAGCTTCTCGCGGGATTGATTTCTAAATAATTTAGTATCTATTATCGCGAATTTCTGCAAAATTGAGATCTCAACAAGTTATACCAGTAAGTCTAGTAGTCCTAATGATACTGTTAGCAATTCTTGAATTAGGGGAAATTACAGCACAAGGGATAAACTGATTAACTAGTGATGGCAAGAGTATACTTTTAAAGCTCCGGGTAATTTATATGCTAGAGTGAATACATTTCTATTCGCCAACTATGGAATTGGCGAACCGCAATTCTTATCAGAGAGTTACCTTGATTATGACCGTAGAAATACTTCCGAAACGCCGCACCTAAATAATCCAACAGACAATGGAAATAGCCCAAACACCAACTCATATTCCAGTAATCCATCGTTAAGAATTTGACGTCATATACTCTAGGCGCAGAATGGAATACAAAGATATTGTATCCTCCTTTTTTCCTCTTTAACACTGTTCAAATGTCTAATTAAACCAACATAAGTCGTAGCACACCTATTCCCCAAGTAGACTTCACAAAATTCGATTAAATCGATCACATTTTTAGATTATAAATTAAAATGAATTAAAAGCAGCAGTAAAAATATACTATTATAGTGAATCCACTACTATAAAACGCAAGAGAGTGACTTGTACATGCATAATACAAATTTCCAACATTCACATTAATTATTTTAATTTTATCTATTATGCGTTACACGTACTTTAATAAACTATTTCAATTTGTGTAGATACTTATGTTATAAATAAAACTCTATTTTTTTCTTATTCTACCCTATAGTAGCAAAATAGTTATATGAGTACAAAAATTGCCGTGAAGATGGCAGTTCTCCTATTTCACTACATATTCGGCATAAATTGTATACATGATAGATGGCTATAGATATTTCTTTCTTTACCGAATAAATATCTCTAGGAACTGTAATCATCAAAACGGCAACTCCTATCTAAAGTACAAGTTTCACGGTAAGTATTGTACTATTTTTACCTATATTATGTGTTTATATAACCGGATCTATATGTGTCCTATAACTGTTACGTTACTTGGAGACAGACAGGTTTTAATAATTCATTTATTTTAATAAATAACGAAGAAATGATATAGTTGTTACTGTCTAAATTTATCAACAAGGAAAATACTTATGTACCTACATGCCATTTGGGAAATTTCCGCACATTTACGTGATTGCATGCGGCAATTAGTGGCTAACTTTATATGTACTTGGAAATCCCTCTGCAACATCTTAGTCAGATATTTAAAATGCTTTATTGGTAATAATTTTATTTTAATTGCAGTTTACCATTTCAATAATTTGGAATGCAGTTACGGTTGGTGATAATAATTATACCAATTATAAACATAAACGGTCATAAATATTAATTGGTCCAGTTATTTACTTGGCACCAAATTTTTTAATATTTGCTATTTAAATATCTAAAAATGCTTATTCGGAAACTAGTTAATGTAATCTATAAACACATGCTAGGTAGGTCGTTTCTATGAAATTCATTAATGTAATGATAAAAATAGAAGTTAAATTAGTTTGTGATTATGATAGCTATATTGCTCTTTATGTTGCTGAATATTATTTAGATAGGTACTACAAGAAGGGCAATTAAAGACAAATTGAAAAGCAGAAATTTAAATTATAATTACTAAAAGATATGATATGTTGCTATACAGGCTGTGTCTGAAATTCTGAAAATTTCCCAGTATATTAAAGTCGATCTGCGCTATTGAACTAAAATATTTTTAATAATCTAACGCATCCGGTTGTACCGAAAGTAGCTGTCAACTTTGTTATTTTAAATGGGACATCCTATATATTATTACATTTTTTAATTCCTCGTTCAAATCTAAAGTAAGTTTGTTGAAACAACTATGTTGTTATTTTCAACCATATTTGAAATATTTGCATTTTTTTAAACATTTTTGACAGGTGGATGAGTGCATCAGAACTTCTATAACTGTAAAGGTATTTAACTTGGAAAATTCGAAATTTGTAGAATTGTTGACCGTATAGGCTGTCATCCAAAACTGAATGAATTTTTCGAAAACATTATACAGGGTGTCCGAAAACGACAGTTAAACTTTCGAATTGAAAAAGTCCCAAAACTTTTTTTTTTAAAATACAATTACCTACTTTCCTATTTCTCATCAAACTGCCCTTATAAAAATACAAAAAAAGTCATATTCATTATCCATCTAAATGAATACTTTTTAAGATAATTAGTAAAATATGTATGTATGTTGTAAGAAGGTAGCTTATGTAGTTTTTTAAAATGTCATCCTGCTTTGGTATATCTAAGTAAGTCATGAGTGTCGTGATCATTCGGCTAACAATCCAGCATTGATGAAATGCGACTTAGTTTTCAATTATAAACAATGCCGGCATGGTTAAATTATACGAATCAACATTATTTAAATTTATATTCTAAGTATCCAATGAACGGTATAGGTGAAGGTTAGACAAGAGTAATAAAACTTGTTCTTTCGTTCATCTATTATTTATTATTTGATAACTAGTTTCGGCTATTAGCCATCTTCAGATCAACGTCAAAGAAAATAGCCGAAACTAGTTATCAAATAATAAATAATAGATGAACGAAAGAACGAGTTTTATTACTCTTGTCTAACCTTTGTTTAAATTTGTTTATTATTTATGGAGAATGCAATAAAGTGATAACAAGAACATGTGATACCTTTGCTGCTCCGTATCCTCAAAAGCAGAAGCGGTCACCAAACACAGTTAAACGAATAATACAGAATTTTAAAAACTTCGGATCGGTCAAGGCAGAAATTCTTTATGTTCTCTGTGTTCGAATCTTTAGTAAACTAGCATATGTCTGCCTTCGTCAGTATTCTTTATTTGCATCTCCATTCCTGCCTGTTTGGAAAGAAGGTGGCCCAGAATCCACCGATCATTGGTCCACTACACATCCTTAAATATGCGAGCGATACTTCGATACAGTACAGTGTCTATGCTCTAGTGGTAATACTGAGTATCACTGGGATATTCCCGATACCTTCCTAGTATCGACGCCTTACTAATAACGAGACGAAAGTGGCTCATTTTCTGTTTCACATGTCTTCTATTGGTGATAAATTAAACGTCTGGTTATTAACCGTCTCTATCATAAGATACATGCACATGCAAAAGTGCACGAAATTGGATACTTTCCTGTTGCAATGGAGCGGCTATCCGAACGGCCACTTATTGCCTTGCAACGGGTAGCAGACAGCTATAACAAATAACTGTTTCCTCGCAATGCCATAGCTATTCTACTTCCGTACTATTAACGATAAATAAAATTATATTTTTAGCACTATCCGTCCGAGTATTTAAGTATGTATAAGATCCATATGTATCAAATTGATAATTTTCTTATCATGTCCGCTGGGATTTCTAGAATGCTATTGAAAGTCACCGCTTCCGGCAGTTCGTTGAAACATATACATAGTGTCATAATTTATTCTAATTTAGCTAAAAAAAAAGAGGTTTACCGGTATATTTATTGCTATTTTAATTGTTATTGATGAAAAATCATCACCAAAAATAGACTCAAGGCTGACTTGAGTTGTCAAAACGCACTGATGGTACCAATGCACGTCTATTGACTGTGATATTGGCGTATTAATTATTAAATTAAATAAGATTTTCTGAGTATTTTTCTCGGCTAAAAACTCTAATATTAATTTTGTGCGTTAGAGCACTTACAGCGCTCAAATTCTTTAGACACTCACCGCACTATAATGTAAATAATTATTGATGCAAAAATACCCAAAAATAAAAGTTAAAAAAAACGATGGAAGATATGAGCAGTGTTGTCAATATTTCCAGTGACAAATATGATGTCTAAATTATGGCATTAGCTTTATGACCTCAGCTTTAGGAACAATTGATGCGATCCTTAAGACATCACAAAAACTACGTAATCGACATCTTATTCACGCGAACCTGCTGCTAATAAACACTAAAGAAAGATGATTTTACTCATAATGAATTACTAGTTTTTGATTAAAGTAAAGCATTTGAAACGAGCAGCGATTGCGTTTTTGGCAGTAATTCCTGAGAGAAGTTTTTCAAACAGTGACCTCATTGGTTTTCAAAGATCCATTAATTGTCCTTATAATTAGATGGAAATATATTTCTCAGAGAAATCTACCAATTTAAGACTACACTGAGAAAAAAAATTAATAATCATAAATAAAAATACAATTATCGTAAGTAAAAAGTTCAACTGGATAGGGGACAAAAGCACAGATTACTTAGCACTAGTAAAAAAGAGATCCTAAACACTGATACTAACAAGAAGCAATCTAAGTTACTTACGGTCTGCTTCATACCGGTAACTTATGAAGTTACTTATGATAATTGAACTGAAGTAGTTAAGCCAAAAAATATATGTAGTTGGAGTAAGCAAAGAGTAGGTGTATTGCTGTGAGTGAACTATTCTATAACAGCTATCACTCCTTCATAATTAATATAAGTTATTTAGATTATTTATGATAGGAAAGAGTATTATTAATGCACGTTCAATAAATACCTGATATATAGAACGTAATGGTTTGCTATAAATATACAATATACTTACCTTAAATTTGTTGTTCAACTATAGGTAGTGTAGGAAACGAGGAAGTTTAGTGAACATTTGTTAAGTAGCTTACTGTGTATTCTGTTTGAATAACTGATAAAGTACAAAAAAGAAAGTTTCGCAAATCTTCGATTATTTATGCAACCGCAACTATAAGTATTGCGTACCGAGCAATGCGTAATTCAAAATTCTTTGCAAATAATTTTTAATTAAGTACTATTCAGTATGCTGTAGCTTTGATTGCATTAATAATTGAAGATTAAACTCGCATTTATTTTGCTAAAGATGGTCTATACTACTGCTACCAGCGAATTCTCAGGGGCGTATTAAATAGTAGCAATTTCCCAGAGCATGAGACTAGATTGAATAATAATAAAAAGTAAATATTGTTTATAAAAGATTATTGATATAAAATAAAATAAATGATTGCAAAGTACCAAAGGATGGGAAAGAAGGATAAATAAAACAACGTTTATAATTTATTTCCCACGCTGCGACTATCGGAGTCGTTTCGGCCAGGGAGGCGCCGGAGAGATGTCGGATTGAGCGCCACTGGGTTGAGTCAGCTGTTGCCTTCGCTGGCCCGACGCTGTCGCCCGGTAATTTAACCACAGCCCAGAATGACTATTTACCAGTCGGGGAAACAAGGGATTGGTACTTGCAGAATTTTTGATTTATTGTTAAATAATTAGATTAAATGAAAAGGTTATTTAAATGACAAGAAAAAAAAACTAGTGCGCCAAGGTCGTTAAAATTAAATTAAATAAAACTCAAAGAGACTATATAAACAGTTATATTGACACGTGATTCGGTGAGGCCAA
Source organism: Protaetia brevitarsis (assembly GCA_004143645.1). NCBI lineage: Eukaryota > Metazoa > Arthropoda > Insecta > Coleoptera > Scarabaeidae > Protaetia > Protaetia brevitarsis. The sequence continues at coordinate 641,305 of RXPK01000141.1, forward strand.
GTATTACATAATTACAACGTATAAATATATGACATGAACTGGTGGGAGTGCCGGGTTATTATTAAAAATTTGTATTATTATAAAGAAACAAGAAAATAAAATCTACTTACTCGATCGAGCATGCAAATGACTACGACCTACCATTGGTTTAAGGTGAAAAGATAAAGGAAGCAACAATTAAAATGATTTCACAAGTTACGTTAAATTTGGACAATGACAGCAAAGACTAGAATATTAAAAAAAAAAAGAATTACGTTAAATTGGATTATGACCGCAAAGACCGAAATATAAACAAAAAAATTACGCTAAATTATGATTACGCCAATGGTAGTTCGTTACTACAAATACAAAAGCAAATAACTCTTAAAATTAACTTACATGTAACAAAAACAATGCACAAACGGTTGATTGTCACCACACCAGGGGAGGGTGAGGAAGAAGTAGAAGAGAGCCGGAGGATGAAGAAAGAAAGCCCGGGTCCAGGGACGACTTAGGGCGGCGGGGCTCGCAAAATCCGCGTCAGCGGGGCTCCAAAAGAAGAAGTCTTCGTAGTCAAAACACAGGGACTCAAACGGCTTCCGTGGAGTGGTTTCCTTACGACCAGAGATCCCCCCACAGGGGTTACCGAACGGGTAAATTTGGTCGAAAAGGGTTGCAGCAGGGCGTCGCCTCTTAGACTCGTAGGTCTGCACACTTAGCGGGCTGGAGTGTAAGTGAAAATCGGAAGGGGAGAGGAATCTAGTTCCCGCGCTATGCCATTAAGTGGCCAATAGGATCCGAGTATCGAAGATTTGCACGCGGTCTTGTTTGTGCGAAATTCTAACGTTTCAAGTACAGCGCGCACAAAAAAAAGGTGCAACAATTAACAAAAATGAATAAATTCGGAGCTAATTATGAACGGAGTTTAATGGAATTTACGATATCAATGCGTCTAAATATAGGCTAAAATTTGACAATTTAAGAATTTAGAAAAAGGTCACAAATAAAGCGGTACATTACAAAAAAACAATTTCAAGGTTAAACGTGACGTTATATGAAATAAGTAAATAGCGAAATTCTCGGTAACTAGAAAAGGTCAGTGAACTTAGATGATTTCAGAAAAGATAGTATACAGTTGGAGAAATAAGAAAAGGTGTTTTCAACACGTAACACTACTTCTTACTTAAGAAAAAAAAAAGCAGTATTATTTGCAATAGTTTTATTTTGTGGCACAGTGACTACCTGATTTGAATGAAAGACATTGGTTTTACTTTAACAACAGTTTTTTTTTAAATAATTTATAACATAATGACTCATAAAATATATTCCTTAATAATGAAAAAATTGAACAAAGCAATAATAAAAGATAAGGTAAAGGGGGCCCTCTTGAAACGTTATTTAGTTATTGAAATTATTGGAATCTAAACAAAGGACAAAGAGAAATATGGCTTTGGAGTTACGACTAATAACAAAGAAATAATATACCTAGGCGGTAATCTTGCGGTTTCTGTTGGTTCTTTGCACTGGGCGTTATCTCGGCGAGTTGATCCTCTGTTGACGTACGTGGCGGTTATGTCCGGTGATCGCCTCGAAAACGGCTACTTCGTCGGGGTATCCCTAACTGCAGGTGGCACTTGGACTGTGGGATCACTCAGCTAGCGACGGCATCCACACTTTAACTTCACCAGCGAGCGCAGATATCATCACAATGATGGAGAATTCAAATATCCCACCACGTGGTTTAAAGCTGTAATCTTGAAATATCCGATTGCTTATAGGCTCGGTATTTCTTCTTTCGCTGTAATTCTTTATACGGATGGGGCCTTGAGTTAACCCACCCGGTATTTTTAATATATTTGCGTTCCAACTAGCCTACAATGGCCGTACTCCTTGGCCACCCTTTTTCGACGACCTCTTCCCACGTCCGTAACTCTAACTTGACGCTAGCACGCGCTTGCGCGCATAGTTGTCTCTGGGACTACTTCATTACTCCGCCGCATTAACCAATCAGGAATAGTAAAACAATCACGGGGGTGGCAGCAAAACTCAAATAATCATAGTTGTGGTAAGTTGTGACCTATTTAAGAAAATACATGAGTTTAATAGCGATCAGCATTGTTGTTACTGCTACTAATCATGTGCTGTAGTTAGATACAGTACCAGTAGTCATAAGTAATACGTTACTTACCACAAATTTGTCAGGTACGCTGTGTAATAGCCGTTAATAAAAGCACTATTTACAGTAACAACTGGCATTCAGGAAACAGGGTTTACTTGCAGGTATTAGCTAATGAGAATAATTCCAAGTAAAACTTTATCTATTGTAAATAATTTTTTATCAAGTAAACACTTTACTTAGCCCATTTTTCTCAGTGTATTGAATAATCAAAACCACTTGCCAACTCATTAATCATAAGAAAAACCTTGTTTCTTTTCTTGATTTTGGCAAGGCAGCGTAATTTAGCACTCACGTAAAGAATGGAGCGATGGTGTTCTGATCTATATTGCTTCATGACACTTGGTCACACAACTTAATCAAAATGGAAATTTAAAAACAATTATACTTCCAACATGTGAGTGGACATATTCATAACAAAGTATTACCCGCAGTAATGAATAGATTAGATAAGGACAATATATCCATATCTCATTAACCTGAATTTTATTTTCTTTTTGTGCGGGCGGAAATTTGATATAAAAATCCATAACGGAAATAAGTTTTCAAGATAATTTACCTCAATTACCGCATATTTATCAATTTTATAACAGAAAGCTTTGAAGGCCATATTAACACTTTTTGCGTGATGTTATTTTGTTGTTTTTAGAGACTTACTAAATTTTGACAATTTATGTACATTATATTATGTTACGTGAATAAACTTTACTTACTTGACTATATGACTGTTTTATTGTGTTTTGGTGTGGGCCTTTTATTAGTTTACAACTTTATGCACAGTATTAATAAATATATTAATAATGGTCTTGAATACTATCTGCAGTTTCTATGGATGTAAATACGAATGCAAATAAAAAATATTATGCATTATCGCTAAGAAGCACAAATGTTACACCGTTCTGGCAATACTTATTTTCATTTTGGTGCCAGGTAAACTTGATGTTTGAGATACATAGGTATATCACATTCTCTCTAAAAATATATATATTTCAAATTCGCATTATATTAAGTAAGTTTCTGCAGTCAGTTTGTAATGGGTTGAAAACTGGTTTGTATGCGCATGCGCGTAATTTTACTGGTTAGAGACCGCTATAATTTGCTAACTGCATGGACGCATTAATACTAATACTTAATAAATAAAAATTTCGTTCTTTTCGAAGAATCGTACCTCTAATGCAACCAGATGCACATTGAATTATAAAAATTCATATAGTTCAAAAAGAACGAGTTAGTTCAGCTATGTGAAAAAATATTTTGTGTACCAAGTTTTAAAAGAAATATCGTTCTTACGGACTTTTCATACCAGTTTGTATGCGTCTATCCTTTTCTTTGATAAGGGTTGTTGCCAGGTTATTTGGTGGCTGCCGGTAGTCATTCACACTGTTCTTGTCATTTACCAATTTCGATTGCTTTTCTGTGTTTTTTGAGTTTATCCCAGTTTTTTTCTTTCTATTACGTATTTATTTTAAACAGACCAGTTTTTGTAAAAACTATTGTCACCGTCATTTGTTTTGTCTGTTGTAAGTACAATAAAACAACTACTCTAATTACACGTAACACAAAAGTGATTTTATTGCGGAACTGGAGTATGGAATCTTACAAGCGAAGGCTAAAGGGTGAAGTCTATTCGCCAGGGGGGAGGCTTCGCTTAGAGAGCCACAAGCCTATGGCCGCATCATTGCAGAACACAAAAATTATGAAAATGAAATAACAAATATAATAAAGAAGTTTTTCCTGAAAAATACAATATAATAGTGCTATAAATAAAAAAAACAAGTCATTTGCTCAGGCAAACAAACAAAGAACATAGAAATTGTGTTTCCCATTCTTTGTAAGAAATATATCCGCTTATGGTAGAATATCCATTATATTTTACTCGACGATCTTTGCTTAAATAACTCATGTGCTCTGTATTATGTTATGTTTCCGTCGATATAAAATCACAAAAACACCTGAATAATTTTGCGTTAGATAGGTGGGAGAATGTAAACAAGTGACTCATGTATGTACGTGCAGTTTAAAAACAAAATATCTGCAATTCTGAAGTTCATTTTAAAATGGCCTTTAAGTTTGTGTATATTAAATTTTTTGTGTAGGTATTATTTTAGTTAGGACCCTTATTACAATCGCGGTTTTAACCGTAGATCAATAATATTCAGTTTAAACTTCACTTTAGACTTACAATCGATATAAATAAAAAAAAACTCGATCTTGCCATAGGGAGGAGGGGAGGGAGAAGCAGGATTTGTCCTGAATAATTTTGCGTTAGATAGGTGGGAGAATGTAAACAAGTGACTCATGTATGTACGTGCAGTTTAAAAACAAAATATATGCAATTCTGAAGTTAATTTTAAAATGGCCTCTAAGTTTGTGTATATTAAATTTTTTGTGTAGGTATTATTTTAGTTAGGACCCTTATTACAATCGCGGTTTTAACCGTAGATCAATAATATTTAGTTTAAACTTCACTTTAGACTTACAATCGATATAAATAAAAAAAAAAACTCGATCTTACCATAGGGAGGAGGGGAGGGAGAAGCAGGATTTGTCCGTGATTGGCCCTACCACTTATTAATATTAACTTTGTTTGTTTGTTTGTGTGCTTGGAGCAGTATCTACTGACGTCATCAGAGTAACTTGAGAGCGTCTCAGAGTTGGATTTAAAGATGGTAAAAACAAACGCGCTCGATTGCAATATAACCTTAATTTTATTATTTACCATTGTTAAATTGTCACAGCTATTATGAATAGGAAAAGTAAAAGTAATTTTTCAAATTAATGAATCTAGACTACAATAAAAATGCATCATATACTAGTATTTATGTACCTACCAAGTGAAGTTTTTAAAATATAATTATCGTTCTTTACATCAATCACATTGCTATCATGCTATTATCCATATCGTGCATATTTGATACAGGTATAAATCCGATTACATTTACAAACGACAGTTTACAACACGGTGTTAGTGCGATTAGGTTATGTTGCACAAATTGCTTGTAATTGCTCGGACGCTGGATCGCGAGCAGCAAGAGGAACCATTTTGTGATCTGGATTTGCTTGCTCTAAACAAACCAACACGCACAAATCATGCTCTAAAATACAAACAAACGCGTAAAATTCCTTGGATATGCTTAGTTGAGACAAACAAACAAACCTATTGCCATGAGCCGCCGCTGATCTATTATTTTACAAATCTGGTCATTAATTATATTCATTAGTTCCAAATTTCGAGGTATATTACGTATTATTAGATGATATTGGTTAAAAAATTATGAAAACTAGAGAAAATATCTTCTGTAAAAAAATGTTGGATAAAATTTGCTATTCATCCACGAAAGTAAATTTTAGGGAATATATTAACTAATAAAAATTCCCCTTTAGAAATATATCCCTTAAAGTAGCCCATCACCTTAAAAATTTATACTGAATTTGGGAAAAAATCCTCTAAGTTGATACTCTTTCAACGTCCACAGTTTCTTGAAATCTGAATTCTAGTGTTTCTGGCAAGCTATACAAAGCTTATGAAACTTCCATTAGATATATGTATCATGTTAGTTCTGTAATATTAAAATACTGTTAAATTTGCTTAAAATACTTTCTTTTTCTATGAATATAACTACAATTTATTTGTAAATATTATGCTGTTAAGCAAATAAAAATAAAAAATAATTGCAGTACTATCTAAAACCACTTAACCGATTCATTGATGCATTAGGAAACAATTTATCTCACATATTCCTCTCGAATGTTTGGCTATTAGGCAGTTTGCGATTTACTAAACTTTACTAAACGAATGAAATGATATTATTAAAAAATAATGATTACACATACGCGTCATGGAACGTGTTGTTTACGATATTTCCATCTTAAGTAAAAATGTATGCAATTTGGATGTGATTTATTTGTTATTTATATCTATGGAATTCCGCATACAAGAATAGAATAAATACGAAGATTCCTTACGTAATAACTACAACATGGAGATATGTAAGTACATTTACAATTTTATGCATACAAAAGGCATCCGTCAACAAAAGGTAAACATTAGGCTTCACAAATATTGTCCCATAACATTACATGTGCCACCCACTAGACACGTTTTAGATTTACTGCGTGCTTCGCTGCTAAATTATTGCCTTTTTTCAATTTAAGGTTGCTCTATAGTCGCAACGAAAGGCATTTATCTACATATTTTGAACGGTATGTCCAACTACTTTATATACGAGATCGTGACAAAAGGAACTTTATGCGATAACCACCTCCAAAACAATACATCTATGTAAAAAATGAAAGAGGAATTTTGCATACGAATTGTTACCTTATCAGTTATGATTTAATTTCTTCCGAGAAAGGGGGAGCTTGAAAGCGGAAAAAGGACAGAACGTAGCTTGCTTCGAATTTATTGGTACTGATATGTGTTGCGGGTATGCAACTGCTTTCGCGTTTGTATATTGGATTGCATAAGCAAGAATGTTCGATAAATTTGTTTTACATTTTTGTAATTGGGGATTTTAACATTTATTTTTAATAAACCGAAAAGAATTTTGATAGTTTAGGTGGTTTAGGGAATTATGTGCTAGTTGGTAGCGTCTATAAATGAAATTTAAAAGAATAACCTTAAGTTATCATGATTATTATTATTGGCCTAACTGCTAACTAAAATGTTTCGCGCAGTTATGATTACTAAAGTCTATTATAATGCCATAGAACTTAAAAATCTATCCAATTACAGACTAATGTCTCTTGCGATCTTGCCAAGATATGCAAATATTTTAGTTAACTATACAGGATGAGTTTTTTTATCTTGAGACAACGGAATATCTCTAAAACACTATATCAAATAAAAAAAAGATGTTAATAAGATTTATTATAATGTAGAGGGCTCACTGAATGGCGCTAAACTCGATCCCCCTCCCCTCCTCCCCGATTGGGAGGGGGCACAACTTTGAAATCTTAAGTGGGAACCCCCATTTTGTATTGCAGATTCGGATTCTACGCCATCAAATATGTAATTTTTGTTTGAAACTTTTTTTCGATTCGTAACAGATTGCGCTGTAATCGCAAAAAAAATATGATTGTGAACGTCTAGAAAAAATACACAAAAAAGAGAAGCAAGCACACAAGGTTTTGTGTTTTTTTATTTTAACATTAAATAACATTTCAAAAAGCCGTTACCATCATTTATGGGTGAGGGGGTGAGGTGGGGGATCGAGTTCAGCGCCATTCAGAGAGCTTTCTACATTAAAACAAATCTTATTAAGATCTTTTTTTGATTTGATGCAGTGTTTTAGAGATATTCCGTTGTCTCAAGATAAAAAACTCACCCTGTATATGATAAGAATCTAAGAAAAAGATACTCGATTCTATATTCTGCCCACTAGTACTTGAGACGGAATTTCGAAGCATGGCAATGGTTTCAATTCAATGCAGCGTTCCGGAACATGTAAAAATGCTTATGTGTTTTGGAACCTTTACTTTATTACAGCAAAATGACTTCGTAATATGAATATTATTGTTAAAATTGTAATATTACATCCACCATATTTCCCCACAGGGTGTACCAAATAAAAAAGTAAATTTTGCTTGGGTGTTAACTACACGACATATAAAGCACAAACCCACCGAAACCGGATTTCATCATTAAAGAATAAAAAAAAGTTAAATTTAGAGCCAAAAATTGTTTAGTCCGGGCCTGATGCAGGCCTGTTAAGCACCCGCTAAAAGTGGTATTATGTATAAATACATTGCACTCATTTAGTATTATTCTTAATGGTATGCCGTAAGTTCATTTAATGTCATTCTGAATAAATAAAGGCCAATCGGCCAGTGTGCCCTTGTAAAAATAGCAAAACTGAGGCATTTTAAATTTCTTCTTTTTATAAAATAAACAGTCCTCTTTTGTTAAGAGCATTCTACGTCAGTCTACAAAGTATTATTTTTAATATCCTGATAAGACGTTCGAGTTTCACCGGATATGCGAGTAGTTACAGAAAACGTAAACATTTTTTTTGGCTTTGTCGAATCGAGAATTAGTTGTTAATAAACGGTACCACATGAATCTGAGTTATTTCTTTTGGATTTATTTATTCAAATAACGCAAAGTGAATTGAATGGAATTACACAGAAATAAATGTAGATACAGAAAATTTGCAAGCACGCCTTTTTAATATGATGTTGCGCGAAAATGAATCTATACATTCCCGCGCTTTTGCCGATGCATCAAGCTTCGATATTCTTTATATGAAATCATGATGGTCCTGAAAAGGATGGTTTTTTCAAGACGGAAAGAATTTAAATAAAATGTTCAAAGTGGCTTGCACTCCAAGCGGCGATCCACACAAAACTAACAGCGGTAATGGCTGAATGATAGTGGTATGTGGGGGGTATACTCGGGACAGCATTTAGATTGGGCACAGGTGCGGCTCTAGCCCACGGCATTTATAAAATATTTTTTCTCGTTAATGCTTACAGATAGACCCCCCGTGCATTAAGACTTTTTGGTTGTATATGATTACAGCTGCTACATATTATTCTATTTACCTCTATATCTGATACACCCTGTATAGGTAGAGGGGAGAACTCGTATCTGGAGTATCTGGGCGTGATTAGTCACAGGTACGTACTGCGTCTTCTTAGGTGTATGCTGCAAAGCATGTTCTTTCTTTACGTTCAGTATAATGTAGTTGTCAATCAATTATTTTCAAATATTTATCTTCTCATACTTTCTTTCTTCGAAGATTTTGGCAATATTTTTGCAGAAATATCTTTTGAAGTGCAGCTTACTTTCGGAAAGGACGTTTTACACATGTTAAACATTCCTTCCAAGTTGGCAGTTATGAATAGCAAAACATTGTGTAGAAACACATTACACTAATGATGCAACAAGAAAACCTTTCTGCAACTTCTTAACCTGTTACTAAAGATTTCATGTAACATTGATCACATTAGGAAACATTGCAACAAGTACGGAATGTAAAGGGTACGTAACTGTATAAGACATAATTATACAGAACAAACACTGGAATTTTAACAAAATGTATTAGTAATGTTAGTGTAATTTTACATTCAATTATTGTAATTATAAAAATGTAAACAAAAAGCTCGATGTAAATTTCCTTAGCAACTTGCAAAATTACTATAACATTCCAGGCGTACAATTACCAGGAAAAATACTATAATCTTTTTTTACTGTGCCGCATGATATCTACGAATAAGAATATTGCTTAGACGTTTATCGGGAAATCTCGACCCGTCCCGTTAAATAAAATCTCGGGTCGGGTGATTTAAAAAGTATAATTATATTATTGAAAGTTTAGCACCTTCTGTAGTTTATGTTTAAAAAGATAGCTTATCTGTATTAGAGGCGTTAGGGAATTTAAAAAAATCCGACTGATTTGTTGTTAGATACTTGGGATATGTTGCGAGAGGGGGGTATAAAACTTTTTTGGACTAGGGCTCACGTAAGTACAATCGGTAATGAGAGGGCGGATCAATTAGCGAAAGAGGCGGTATCTAGGGGAGATAGATTGATTATTAGATTTGGGCTAATTTCGGCTAGTGTAGTTAAAAAAGCGTTTAGGGATAAGCTTATAATAATAATAATAATAATATAATATAATATATATATATTTTTTTTATAGCTTGATAATGATTGGCAGAGTAGGTGGGATAATACCTTAAATGAGAGGTGGATTAGGAAATCTAGCGGTAGCGTTACACGTTTTAGGGAAATGAGGATTAATTTATCGTATCAGGCGGTAGCATTAATAACAGGTCACGGTAATTTTAAATCATTTTTATGTAGAATTGGGAGGGTTAATGATTCGCTTTGTGAGTGTGGTGGGGTAGATACAGCGGAGCATGTCTTATTTGAATGTCCACTCACTGATGAGTGACGGTCGCGTACGGAAGTTAGGGCATTAGCTAGGGGGTTAAATTGGCCGCGACGCGAAACAGATATTAGAGATAATGAGTCGATCGAATGGTGGGAATTTTTTAGTAATGTTGCTAAAGAACTAGATAGGCTACGGCATGATATTTAGATAGTTAGTAGGGTAGTACGCTTATAAATGAATATTTTATGCTCTTTAGTGGTCGGAATTGGTGTTAAACTATAAATATTTAAAATATAAATCTTTATTTAATTACTCTTGGTTAGAATAATTAGGATTAAGTTATTATTAAGTATTAGAATAAGTACTGCTGTTGTTTTGTTTGTTTTTTTAGGTCATCATCTTTCCTGTTCAACTTCTGAATGTGTGAAAAAGGGAGCAGCTACGCGAGAACGGCTGTCGGAATTTGAGGAGACGTGGAGGCTACTTCTTCGGCACTCAGAAGGATAATAATAAATTTGCGGCTATCAGTAATAAGGTCTGGGACTTCTTCCCAGATCCTCTCAGAGTAAGGTTTTTGCCATGGTTTTCCCTTACTCCGTGGCCATTGATTTTATATAAGTATATTATATATAATCAGTGTCCTTGGCGAATGCTGGGAGATAACGAAAGTCGTTCCATGGGCGCATTTAATAACAACTGATAGCTGACTGATTTACAGTAGACTCGCGATTATGTGAACTAATCACATTTCACATATTTTATCATTTCTTAAAAGTAGTATTCATATGGTCGCGAGGCTACTGTATTATATTTTTGTTATTAAGAATCATAGGGAAATTATTTAGTTAGAGTAGGATCATTTTAATTGTTATGGAGCCCATATAGCACTTAGAATAGGTAGCCTCGTGTAGTACCTTTTTTAGGTGGAGCACGGGGTTGGGATGATATGTAATAATTTAGTTTTCATGAATAAAGTGTGGTTTATGTCTCACTCTAAAGATTGCCAACCATAATGAAGAAACTTGCCAGATCTTTCTTTCTTTCCACTTTTGTCATTTTGCTTCTTTTTTTTTCTTTACTTTTATTTTGGCTAGCTTTAGTGTTTATTGTAGTTTAGTGTAGTAAAATCATTACCTTTTTTGCATTTATTTTCCTTTTTCTTTTTCTTTGACTGATTCAATTATTATGTATTAATATTATGAATCAATAAATATTATTATTATTATTATTATTATTATTATTATTATTATTATCTTTTTCAGAAGTTCCATGACCTACTTCCGTCGATCTTTATAAAATCATAAGTGCTCGATGTCTTTATAGTTACGCTACATTTGTATGCATTCATCAGACGGATTATTTCTAGGTATGTGTGATTTTTACATTAATCTGGCCAATGTTTATTTAACATTTATAGAAGAAAGGAATACATTAGCATCTCATTGCTGCGGTATTTTACTTACTTTATACCGTAATAGAATAGAAACAGGGAATTTAAACTTGAATTACATCACTTAATATACATTAAATTTTCAAAGGAAGCGTAGAGAATTTACCACTACCACCATATATAAACGAGTCGTTGGAAACGCGACAAAGAGGAAGCAAAGAAAATCGTTCAATAATTTTACCGGAAAAACATTTGCGACGAGAATCGAGATCCGGAATAATGTTACTCTCTCCGCTAAGCGATGTGCGCCCTTTCCTCACTCCTCTACTAGCTGCTCACCTCGTCCACGACCAGGCCAACTCGTTTCCTAATAATAACGACGCGAAAATTTACCTCTAGATACGCACATTTTTTTTCCCCGAGTTTTTCCTCTCTAATAAAATTTATATCTTAATTAGAGTTTGCAGTAAGAAAAAGGATTAAGCGCCGTGGAAATTAATTAAAAGCTAATTTGAAAATTAAATATACCGAAGCTTTTAAATTTTGTTACGCCCTTTTTTTAACGTTTGCGTCTCTTTGGCCGGTCGGTAATTGCGTCCTCCTTTCATTTGCCTCCTTCGCTTTCGTTTAACAAAACGCAGAAGAAAATTCTTTGCCTTTTCCGCCCGGGTAATTAGCGAGTATCAAAACGTAACCGCAATCTGGGCAAAGATTTCCATACTGTTGTTTAATGAGATAAAGAAAAGTCGCCGGGATTTATGAGAAGGAAAAAGAGATATTTGAACTGGTGCAAAGCAAAATAAAAAAAAAAAAAATGGAGATGATTTACGACTTGGTATAATGCCAAGCTTATCAATGAAAAATTAACAAAAGATCTTTAGATAACTTATAAAAATCAACTCTTGCGATATTCTGGTGAATTCAAGCCATGAATCTCTCATACAAAATTATGTATGAGGCTATCATTAAAAAAAAACCATGTTTTTCTTATTGCTTTATGAAAAATAATTATGAAGAAAAACAAGAATTTTCTATTTACCAGTATCCATTTAGACCCACATGTTGGAAGGGCTGTTCTGAAGGTTTGTGTCAAATCTTTCAAAACTTTTATTAAATGACGTTAAATTGAAAAGAAAGGTAGACTCATAGTAGTTGGTCGAAAAACTGAAAGTGGGCGGCCGTCTAAATCTACAGTTGAAAATTATTATATATTATTGATGAAAAGCCAAAAATATCCATTTTAGTAATGGTCCCATAAACAAATTTGTTTTATGGCATATGTCAAGTCATTATGAAAAAAAAAAAATTACACTATCATGGGTATAAGTTACAATGTTTTCATGAGCTTCTTCCAGTAGATTATCCAAGATGAGTGGAATTTCGTCAATGGTTCCAAAAAAATCTAAAATATGAGAATATCCTTACATAAACATAATTCTTTTTCTCGGATTAGAATTGGTTTTTATCGTTTTGGATAAATAAATTTATGGAATATGAAGTTATGGTCATCGAAAAATTCTCATTTTTTTATTTTTTTTTATTCGCCTAAGCAAAATTAAAATTAAAATAAAATCAAGATTGCAAAACGAACTTTTTATTTTAATTGTTAATTAAACACTACAAGAAAAACATCCATGTTGTTTAAATAATTGAACAAAGCCAATGGGTTTACGTGTATAGCAGTTTTCCACGTTATATACACTGGAAAACTCATTTGGTTGACTCAATCAAATTTGGTTGTATTAACTAAAGTCTTTGTTTAAATATGGGTAAAGAAATATATTACTGGGCAAAGCAAATTATTTTGTTTGATTTAACAATAGAATTTAACAAATAAAATATTTTGCTCAAATAAAAAGTTTTATTAGGTCAAATGTATGCAATGCTTGAAATAACTAATTATTTCATTGAAATAATGAGATATGCAGAACTGTTTATAAAGAATGACTTTTTATCGTAAAATCAATAATAAATTTTTTTTTCCTCTTGTCAACTCCATCCGGGGACACACTGTATGTTTAGTTCAAATAAAATTTTATAAAATTGATCAAATGGAATATTTACTTCAAACAGTAAATTTTATTGACTCAAATAGAAATAACACACAGAAGAACAAAACATTTTGTTGAAACAATTAGATTTATTTGCTTAAATTTGGAATATATATTTTTTTTAGCAACAATATTTTTATTTTAAATAAAATATATATTGTGCTTCACTTTACTAAATATTTAATTGAGGTTATTGCGTTCCACTTTTTATTTTGAACAATAATTTTGTCGGAATTACTTACCTTATCTGTTACGGCAGCTCTTTTATTCCTTAATCAAATAAGAATTTTGCATACAGTAAAGCTGGACCACAGTATAAACCTTATTAAGTAGTTTCACTAAGTGTCGGCGCGTTTGATGTCTTGTCTATCAATTTAAGAAAATTTGCGATGGCGTTTGGCGGCTATATTTGCAACTAATTATTGCAAAGTGGGTATGAGAATAACCTATATACTCAAACAGACTGACAATTGACAGAAAATCGCACAACATTAAAGTCACTCCTGTAACAAAATGACAGAATGGAACGGTTTTATAGGTTAGATTTTTGCTTGTAAACAAATTCAAATAGTTTTAGTTACAATTTCACCCACCTATGCGACACACAGTGGAATATAGGCGGAAAAAAGTATATTTTTCGAATATGCCCTATAATTGTTATTTTAGGTTCATTCTGAAGCAGAAGTATTAGAAATGATTATTTAGTACGAATAGTTACATAAATTAAAAGTGCTGACGTTCAGTAGCACATTGAAGTTGAATGATGGTATTTATCGAATTTTTACTTGAAATATTACTGAAAAGTAAGAATGCATATAAGCGAAACAGATTAAGTTTTGAAACAAATAGTACCAGAAATGTTTAGGTGGAGGTTTATGCTTACTATACAGTAACGATCATTAAGATTTAATGATATTACATAGGATTATTATTTAATTTACGAAAAAGTGCAATATAATTGACACGAAAATATTCGTCTAGACTTTTCAATGTTAGCGCCAACGACCGCCAAGCTGATTCTTTCTTCTACGTGTCCTACATAGCCTAAGAACAAGAGCGAATAAAATTTAGCTGCCACTTTTTGCCTCTAGCTGAAAAATAGCTAGAAATCTAGTAGCGCGCACAGTATACAATGTTAGCACAGCACTAGGAAGGATTTTTAATTAGGCTACCCTTACACAGTTTTGTAATTTTGACGGACACAATTTATTTGTAATTGCATAAGTAATATTTTACCTATTACACTAAAGTACTATACAAGGTGATCCGCAACTGACGTGTCAGCAACTATTATTAAAAAACTAAAAAATATTGGTTTTACTCATGCATACTCTTTGGTATTATTAATGTTAATTTACTGATCTGTAAGTAAATGCAGTACTTTTAACTTAACACCTCCAGAAATAAAATAATTGGAGAGAAAAAGTTTTAAATTTAATTTTTTTCACAGAGCAGTACCCAGAACTTACTAAGTATCTATACTGGCAGTGAGGTGATATTTATAACATGTAAACATTAATAAACATAATATATTAAAGACGGGTGGACTTTTTTTCTCGAAAGGTAAATTAAAATTAGATCCGAAAGTAACTTAGAATATATATATAGTATAAGTAAAACATAGAACCAAGAATATAAGAAAATAACTTTTTTCAGAAATGTAAAAATTAAATAAACATAAATTGTAAGACAAAAGATATTTGCTGATAATTTGTATTTCATTATTATGATTGCTTCATATTTCATATAAAGTTTTTGAAAACGTATTTTTTACCAATAGGAATAGATAACGACAGTGAGAAATTGATTTTATAAACATTTTTTTTGTTGTAGATAGTTAAATTTAATGCAAAGTTAGATGGTTAACCGTCAACCCAAAACATTTATATTTCATAGTTTAGGTACTCTAATTATAATTTTTCTCGATGCCTCTATGATATAGATATTCCCCCTTATGTTGTAACATTTACGTTATTAATAACGTGTACGTTATCAACAAATATAACGTATTTACGTTAATTCAGTCTGAGGTGGTATGCTATATCCGATAAGTGTACGTTATAAAATAACATGTTATTTACAGTACGTTATGTGGAATAAAATAACGCCAAACAATTCCTTGCAGTTATGCGAATAACAGCAACGTTATGAATAAAAGTGAGGTTATAAAGTTTACTGAGTTGTCAATGGGAACGAGTTGATTTTTGAAAATGAGTAATGATTTCAAGAATTTGTTGGCTGTTGGTTTATTAGAGCAACTTTTAACTGTTAATGATAACAAAAACTGTGAAATAGGCAACCAAAAGGTACATTACATAAAAATATTATTTGTGTTTTTGTAGGAATAATTCTGTAATTGAAATAGACCTGGACCTGACTTGCAAAATCATTTGAACTACTTTTTGACATTTTCATAAAATTGTTCATAGGTAGATTGCTAGAATATGGTGCTCACATAACAAATACAACCATTCATACAGAAAATTGTTATATTATGCTCCAGTAATACAAAACGTTGCCCGGATTATCAATATTTTATTCACAATTATTTATATGCATCATGTCATCATCATTTCAAAATAACCAATTAACACCTGTAAGGTAAGTTCACTTACTAAATACATCAACATCAAATTGTCAAAATTAATTCTGATATAAAATACTGCTAAAAAGCCACTTCTAATTTTAGTTTCTATTATAAAACCTTGTTTTAAGAATCCTGGCGGAATATAAATTATGCCTTTTTTAATTAAAGAATACAAGAGCGACATTTTTGACTTTTAAAACATATAATTATCAAGAACAGCCGTATATAAAACATACATATAATAAATTTGTGATATATGAAAATAAATTTAGTGACCATCTTCCTCTAATATAAATTTCTTATGTATTTAGGCCTTCATTGCTGAAATATATTAGTTATATTAGGGCTCCCATTATTTGGCGCCAATTCACAAATCACTTTCTGATCGATCGAAGAATAACAAAAACCGTTCTGGGGTAAACGTCAAGAGTTCAGCTGCTCGTTGCAGGCCCAAGGGCCACCGGGTATCATCTTAGATGTACACATATGCGTTACTTGTGGCATTTTTCGGCGGAATCCGCATCTGTTACCGGGAATTGGACAATACTTCGCCGGAAAAATGCCCCCGTATATAAAATATGTGCGCTCGTGTCTTCCTTTTTCATCGGGTTTAGGTAGATACGAGTAGGTTTGGCCAGTATACCTATGGATGTATGTGCATTTGTGCGTGTGTGAGTGTTTGGTCGGTGTCTACCTTAAGGTTTAATGACCTTTTTGTACTTTTCGTCTACCTACGTTCAGTGTTTCGCCCTTTGTCAACACCGAACAGCTGTTGGTGGACGAGCAAGGCAGCGTGTGCCATTGCTTCTTCTATTCTAGTTAATGTGTATATGTGGAATAAATTTAGGTGTAATGAATTATTACAAGTTATAATATTTTTAGTGTGATGTTATCTCTTTTTAGGCGAAGCATGCAACAAAGTATTAGGAACTCATTCATTTGGGTTGAAAGCTCTATAAATTAGAATGTTAGTAAAGTAAGTTGCTGAATGTATATTGTTTTTATTCGACGTGCAAATTTGTTGTCTTCTAAATGAATCTGAAAGTCTGTATCAAAAAATATTCAGGTAAAAAATATAAACGCTAAGAAGCTATTTCTTTAGAATTAGATATGACAAAAATTTATGGATCATGCCAAAAATAAAAATGTTTTATTTATTTATTATAATATATTCTACATTTAATTTCAAAATTGCATCTTTCTATTGCGAATATTTTAGAAATTATAGCGCCGAGCCATTTCCCAGAAACATCCGGTATATTATTTTCCCGAGTAAGTTATTCATTTTATTTAAAACTTTTACATTATTGTTTATTCCCGTTCTGCATTTCAATTTCGCTGAAACTTTAAACCGATCCAAATTGCAGCCAATTCACTGCGTTGGTTATAAACCACTTTTTCCAATGCTCTTACTTCACTGCGACCTCGTAAATATTCAATTCGCAGCCGCTTCCACGTCGAGAGTTTATTTGGAAAAGTGCTTTATTAAATATTACCTAGGCACACTCGCCTATAAGCCGAGCTTCGGGATTGTACTGCCATTCACATGCTTAAAAGACCTACTTGCAATGTTTTTATTTCTACAATATTAGAATATAATTTAGAATATACCTGGTTGATTATTTTATTCCAGAGCTTTCGTTAACTTCCACACACAGAGAAGTAATTTCTAGAATCAAGTAAGAATTTCTCAACTGAAGTACACTTCTCACAGGAAAAATCGGGACGCCAACAATTGTGAATTTTAAAATTTCTTGGGTGTAAATGCAGCTTTCAGAGGATATATGCACTTATCAAAGCTATAAATCACTTTTTTGTGTGTATTATTGCGATCAAAGATAAAGGCTAAAAATTTAAACGGAAATATAAATATATATAGAGAAAAAGGTTTATACATTAAATAAACACATTGGAATTTCGGTGGCGGTGTTTCCTTAGAAATACCGAATACGGAAATATTAATGCAAAAAAAATACATAACAACTAAAAGGCCTCTTGAGTAGACGGCATCATTTAGAAATACACAGACAAGATGTATTTAACATGTTTGATAATACAGAGATAATTCTGTTTTAAGAAAAATAGATATGGTGATGGGATTTTAAAATTATATTACTTATTACTATGATATTAGTTACTTAGTTTGATTTATGCCCGCAAGTAATACTTTAGCAATAGACAATATGTCAATCAGCCTTCTGAGTTTTTAAACAATGTGATTTTCGCATTGATTAATTACACTATTATTGATGTATTCATTATTGTTGTTGTTTAGTATTCTTAAATATTGTATTACTACAAAATATTGTTCTGTGTATTAAAAAATTACCAAAAACAGTTTAAGATTATTTACAAAATTTTTAAAGCAATTAATTTCACAAAGAAATTAATTATTTTATTAACCCTCCGTTTATTGTATTTTCAAGAAATATATCTTAACTATCGCCTGTGTAATCCAATGTTGTTCTGTTTTATTGAAATATAGCCAACACTTTTGATCTGTAACACAGCTTCGGGCAGTAGCAACGAAAAAGTATCAAATGTATCAAATTCAATAAATATTTTAGCACTAACTGAGATTGACGAACAATATGCTTTCTTACAATGTTTGTTATGTATTATAAATCCAATGATATTTAAATAATTGTTAATAAACTTCTGCTACATAAATACAGTTTGTAAAGAGACCCAGTGTTGGCCATATTTCAATAAAATAGATCAACGACGTCAGATTACGCAGGCGATAGCTAAGATATATTTCCTGAAAACGCAACAAACGGAGGGTTCATAAAATAAATAATTTTCTTTGCGAACTTAATTGCTTTATTTAAGAATTTTATAAAGAATGTTAAACCTGAAATAAATGATTCGATTCGAGTTAAGAATTTTTAAAAACAAAAGCTTTTATTGAACGCAAATTACAAAAAGAAACAAACTATTCTGTGTCTACAATACGACTAAATTAAACTGTATGTAAAATAAGACAAGTTGGTATTCTTCTTATCAGCTGTACGTGATGATTCGCATTGTTCCCATGGTCATCTCTCAGTACGGCCACAGTACGGCTCATGTTACTCCTCCCCGCTTAGAAAGGATCTTGACGGCTAACGTCGGAAAGAACCGTTGAATTCCTGGATGCGTTCCTAAATCTTTTATACAGTAATACTTTACAATATTTGAAACTTATTACAAAAATTATTACAATTACAATACCAATAACAAAGTAATTTATTTTTGAGTTATTATTGACAATCTTTTCTAGATGTGGCAATTTCAAATTCTTGATATCATCATTTATCTTATTATAGTTATTTACGTTAATTTTATTTAAATGAATTGAATTCGTTTCTTTTACATCATAAATACTTGCATCTATATTTGGTAAATTAAATATTTGACCTTTAATAAGTTCTTTTTGGAAATAGAATTTTTCATTATTTATTTGAATTATACAGTTTGGTTTTAATTTTAATAATACGTTGCCAACTATTTCCAAGATACCTATTTCACTACAATTATAAGTTAGCTTAATTTTGTTAGGTGTATAAATCAATAATTCTGCTTGTCCAATTTGTTGTACTAATGTATCTTTTAAATATACACTTATTTTTTCACATGTATCACTATTCTTCATTAGATTCAATAAACAGCTGTCGTCGTGAGGCAATGGTTCTTCTCCACATATGTAGACATCTTCTAATTTGGGACATAAATGTGTCTCCAAAGCATAGGTACTATTTGCAGTTAACAAATACGGCTGGGCAATAGGAATAAATTTGTTTATTATAAGGAATAGCATAAATATGATAAAGGTTATATATGGATTCGTATAATATAGGAACAGATATTCTAAAGATAACTTCCTTACTACTGATGTAGTTTTGGATACTAAAATACATATAATAATTAAATGTATTCTTAAAAACTAATAATTGATTAGGATTATATAGGATTTTAATTGGTAATTGATCTCCCTTATTTCATTTGCGGTTAAAATAGATGGATGTACTTTATTCATGCTTGAAAATATAATAGCATCTTGAACTTCTATTAAGATGTTTAACATTATGTTAGTGTTTTGCATTATGAGTTCATTAGCGTCTTTTACCATTTCGAGAAATTCTATTTGTTCCAAAATTGTAGTCAATGATTGATTCTTTTGCTAATAATCATTTGATTATCTTGTACTTCTTTAAACGTTTCCGTTAACCGGTTTGCGATCGATTTTAAGATCGACATACTACATTCCTGTTGTTTTCGTAGATTTTCTTGATTTGTATACAATTGTTCCAATGCGGCATCAATTCGATTCTTTTCTTCGTTATCCATTATTCCAAATAACCAATTGGCTGCGTTGCCGACAATATTCAATGGTGATCTCTTATTTCTTATAAATTCAGGAAATATAGTTTCAAGTTTATTTTTAACTTGACTAATACTACGAACGGTCTGTGCGATTAATGAATATATTGATTTTAATTGACCTTCGTTTAATTGCCGTGTAAAATTTAGATTTTTAGTATATCTATACCCTAATATAGATAATGGGGGTTTGACTTTACTATTAAGTGTATCATTGACCTTTTTAATTTGTTCCATTAATATATTAACATTTTTAAATAAATTTTCAGCTTCGATTTTATATATGAAATCGTGACGCTTTTGTATTAATCTGGCTTCGCCTAATTTATATGGTAAAATGAAGTTGTTAATTTGCTTCACTTGTAGTTGGCTGGTTATTATTCTCAGCACCACTAATATTAGGAGTGTCCGTATTGGTTTCATCCTGCAACAAAGATTTCTTAATAATTTTCTTTTCTTTTTAATAACATCTTTTGATAATTTAGTACCTTTTTGCGTTTCGATAGTTTTTTGATTTACTTTTGCTACTTTTTCTTTACTAAATTTCGGTTTTAATTTGTTTCTAAATTTCTTTTTAACGTAAACTGATTGTTGCTCTTCTATATCATCTATTTCGTTTCTATCTACATTTACTTTTTCACAAATTCTTTCTTTATTCTTTTCTAAATTATTATAAATTTCTTTGTTAATTGCTTTGATTTGCTCAGCTCTATTATTAATAAATTCTTGTGTGATACGTTCTTCAGTTAAATCAAAAGGTAAATTCGTTTCTGAATTGCCGTTTATGACTTCGAAAGGAGTAAATTTAGTACTCGAATGCATACTATTATTGTAACTTAATATAGCATTCACTAATTGATTTTCGAAAGATGACATGTCATCTTCTAATAATCTGCATCTAATTGATTCTGCTAAAGTATTATGAAATCGTTCTACAATTCCATTTGATTTTGAGTTACCTACTGATGTAATATGTAATTTGATTTTATGTAATTTACAAAATTCTTTTAATAAAATATTGTCGAACTCTTTACCAGAGTCTGCAATTATAATTCTTGGGATTCCGTGGTGACTTGTAATTTTATTATACCGTTTACTATGGTATTCGAATTTTTATCCGATATTAAATATGCCTGGGCATATTTTGAAAAATGATCAATAATCGTTAGTATTATTCTATTATTCATAAATAATAAATCTATATGCAGTTGTTCAAAAGGTTTCTTAGGGGTATAAGTATGAGAAATTGGTTGAGTTTGAGGAGCTCGATCATACTTTGCTAATTGACATATTTCGCAATTATTAATATAAGTACTAATTGATTTTTCTAAGTTTGGCCAATAGTATTTCCTCTTTAATGATTGATATACTTCGTTAATACCTCGATGTGATGTTTTTCCTTCATGATAATATTTAATTTTAACTTGTTGTTCATCTTTATCTTCAATATCTTCTACAATTTTATTTGAAATTTCTACTTTTAATTTAGTAAATGATTCTTGAATAATTTGAATAATTTCTCTTTCTATATTTTGTGTGTTTAAAGTAAATAACATTCTTTTTTATCGGTTACTAAACATTCTTTTAAAGCTTTTACAATGTTTCTCTATAAGTTGTAAAGGTAATGTTAGAGAAATTCTAGTTTTATCAACACTTTAATTGTTCTTAGTATAGGATTTGTCTTATTATGCGTTGCGTCTAATATAATTTGATGATCTGCGATATTTAATAATTTTTCCGAATATGGAATTGAAATTTCTACGTCACCGTTTACTGAATGGATAGTGTTGTCTGTATTACTTTCATTTTCGTCACTTATCTGAATAACTGACTGTGAATTTGGATCAGGGTTTGTTTCAAGTGGTAAATCCTTTAAAACTTCATTTAATTCGTCTATAATATTTTGATCAATTTCGTCATCGGTTTGAACCAATAAAGATTCTGAATCATTATCAATTGTATTTACATAATTTCCTGTTCTTTAATTTTAATTCGTGATAATGGGTCGGCTTGATTTAATTTTCCTTTTTTTACTGTATTCATAATCGTATTCGCATAGTTTTAATCGCCATCGTGTTAAACGTGAATTGGGATCTTTTATAGAAAATAACCATTGTAATGGTTTATGGTCTGTTTTGATTATAAATTTTGTACCATATAAGTACGGTCGGAAATGTTTACATGCCCACACAATTGCAAGCATTTCTTTTTCGATAGTCGAGTAATTTATTTCTGCTGGATTTAACGTTCGCGATGCGTACGCTATTGGGTGATTATCTTGAGATAAAATTGCGCCTATTGCAAAATTCGAGGCGTCAGTTGTTAATTCAAATTGTTTTGAAAAATCAGGATATTTTAAAACAGGGTCATTGCATAATAAAGTTTTACATTTTTCAAATGCATCTATAAATTCGGGGGTATGTTTTACTGATTCTCCTTTACGTAAACATTTTGTTAAGGGTTTAGTAATTTTGGCAAAATTATTTATAAATTTTCTGTAATAGCCTAATAAGCCTAGAAATGATTTAATGTCTCTTTGCGTATTCGGTATAGGGAATTGTTTAATAACTTCTATCTTTTTCGGATTTGGTTTTATACCTTTCGGTGTTATAATGTGACCTAAATATTCTGTTTCTTTTCTTAAGAACTCACATTTATCTATTTGCAATTTTAAGTTCGCATTTCGTAACCTTTCAAAAACTAATTTCAAGTGTTTCATATGTTCCTCTAAAGAAGGTGAGAATATAATTATATCGTCTAAATATACTAAGCAAAATGAATTTAATAAACCTTTTAAAATATCGTCCATTACTCGTTGAAATGTCGCCGGACTTATTCTTTAAACCAAATGGCATTCTCAAAAATCATAGTGTCCGTGTTCGGTATTAAAAGCAGTTTTAGCGATTGATTCCGGATGCATTTGTATCTGATGATAACCGGATGCTAAGTCAAGGGTAGTAAAATATTGACATCTGCCAAGTTTATCTAAAATATCTTCGATATTAGGGATCGGATATCGATCGTCTACTGTCTTTTCGTTAATAGCGCGGTAGTCAATAACTAATCTATTTTCTTTATTCCAGATGCATCTAATTTTTTACTTACCAAATTTACAGGTGATCCCAAGGGCTTTGTCGGCTAATTATATTATCCTCTAAAAGTTTATCGATATGATTTTTAATTTCTTGTTTGATTGTATGAGGAAATCGTCTTGCACGTTGAAAAATTGGTTATTGTCTTTCAATTTAATTCGTGTCGTACATTACTATTGCAACTTAATTTATCTTTGGGTTTCTTAAAAATATCAACCGTAATTTTTACAAAGATGCAAAATACGAGATTTTCTTCATTATTTAAATGATCGATTCTTAACATATTATTTAAACGTTCCATTGTTTCAGATTCATTAACTTGATAATGAAAAAATGAAAAGTTATCGAGAGGAATTGTGATAAGGGTTTCAATTGGAATTCTGTTTCTGTTTCTGACCAATTTGTATTTCAATAATGCTTCGCCATTTTTTACGTATGTTATACAATTAGGAATATAATACTGTTTTGTGTAAAATTTTCTATTAATACTTCTCCTTCAATATAATTTACAGATACTTTTCTTAATACTTTTGATTTAGCAGGAATTGTAATAGTGTCATATTTCTTAAATTTCAGTGGAATTTCATAGTTGTCTCGATAAAGTGTGCCTTTATTTAAATTTATATTAAATTGCATAGATCTTAGATCCTCTAAGCCTAATATACCGTCATAAAAATTATGAAATTTAAACATTAACATTTTTATAAAGCCGTTAGCTCTTAATTCATTAAAACAAGGAATCATAGCACATTTATTTATTAAAACAGTACCGTTAGCAGTTCTTACTTCTAATGTTTCATTTACAATATTATTAGGATAACATTTGTGAACAATTTCGGGATCAATCATCGATATTGTACTTCCTGTATCTATAAGAAGTTTTAGTGGTGGATTTTGAATTTGAATATACGGTAATTCATTGATTGCTAATCTGTTGAGTTCTCCTGTGAGGCAGGCAAACGAAAAATCCTCCTCTTCTTCGTTCGTTTGTTCTTCAGGGACGTTATTGGAAAATTCGTGTGGCGGTGGTTCTATTGGCATATACCATAGTCCATTTTCTTCATTAAATATCAGTTGTGCTGATTGGTAATCCTCTTCGTCTTCTGTGTTGTTTAACTCGTTATAATTTACAGGTTTAGCTACTGCTGTTGAAATTCCTGACATCGGGGTTGGTTTCTGATGATGGGAATTGTTATTTTGTCCTGGTGCCCATACGTTACGTTGTGAGCCAAATACTTGTTTGTTTGTGAATTGTTTAGAAGGTGGATTATATACTGGTTTAGGATAATTTTGTATAGGACCTCTTGGAAAAGAAGTTTGATAGGGTGTAAATTGATGTTGTTGTACAGGATTCTGATAATGTTGTCCTGGATAATAATTTGGTCGTGGTTGATAGGGAATTGGTTTATATACTGCGAAGGGTTTCTTATTATCGTGTGAAGGATTTGTTGTTTTGACTGATTTTAAAGCGTTCGATCGGGATTTAAAATTCTCGGCGTCTTGTACGTATCCTATAGCTTCTTCTAGTGATGTAGGTTTTAAGGGTTTGACGTGGACTTGAATGTCTTCTGGCAAATTTAATAAATATACTTCTAAGGCAGTTTGCGCATAAATAACTGCTCGTTGCGGTTTATGTTCTATACCTGGTGTTTGCGCTAATTTAGTGTTAAGTTTTGATAATAAATCTTGTAATCTGTGACCAAATGTTATTGTATTTTCTTTTGGGTGAATTTTAGTATTCGTAAATTCTTGTACTAGTTGTCCAAAATCTCTTTTGTCCGAAAAATAATTATAAATAGCATCTTTTACACTTTCCCACGTATTTAATTCGTTTCTTGATAAAATTAAAGTTTTTGCTCTATCTCTCAATCTGCCTAATATTGTTTGAAAAATTACATTCTTTACGTCCGCATTTGTCGCATATTTCGTACATATCTGATCGCATGAATTTATGAACAAATTTATACCGCTCGGTTCTCCGCCAAATGTTGGTATTGCGTCTAATTCTATCTTGAACAATTGGTAATTCATTTCTAATCCTAAAGTTTGGAAGCTTTCGACTAAATCGTCCAGTTTCGTGTTCTTGGGTTTTACCAATTAAAAGGTAATGACAGGATTGTCACTTGCAAGGAAAAATTGGGATATCGACAATGGATATGTTTTTCAATTAACGAAATAACTTGAATAGTTACAAGGAGCCGTACCGTAACAGAAATAGCACCTACCTTTCGTCTGGGAAGGCAAGCTGTCTTCGTGCTTCGGACGTTGGAATATTAGATTCAGCGAACACAGCGATCCACTTTGCTCGATAAAGTGCCGTGACCTGTCTGTGTTTTCTCTAATACTCGGTCCTCTTGCGTCTTTTTCCTAACTCTTCAGGTTGTTCTTAAAGCGTTGAAACACACCAAATTTTTCAATAAAACTTGTAGAACATCCTACTGACTGCGCCAAATAAATGATTCGATTCGAGTTAAGAATTTTTAAAAACAAAAGCTTTTATTGAACGCAAATTACAAAAAGAAACAAACTATTCTGTGTCTACAATACGACTAAATTAAACTGTATGTAAAATAAGACAAGTTGGTATTCTTCTTATCAGCTGTACGTGATGATTCGCATTGTTCCCATGGTCATCTCTCAGTACGGCCACAGTACGGCTCATGTTACTCCTGGTTTTGGTATTTTTTTATAGAAGAAAACTTTATACAATATTTAAGAATATTAAACAACAATAGTAATTAATACATCAATAATAGTGTCAATAGTAGTCAATAAATCTGTGAGAATCGCATTGTCCCAAAACTCAGGCGGCTGACTGACATTATCTATTGTTACTCGTGAGCATAAATCCAAGTAAGTAACTAATATCAAAGCAGCACTAACAAGTAACATAATATTAAATAATAAAATTCCATCACCACATGTTTTCTTAAAAAAGAATTATCTCTACATAACATCAAACAAGTTAAATACATATATATTTCTAAATGAAGCCGTCTATTCAAGAGTTCTTTTTGTTGTTATGTATTTTTTTTCATTGGTATTTCTAAAGGAAACGCCGCCACCGACACTCCGATTTGTTTATTCTACACATAAACCTTTTTCTCTCTATATATTTATTTTTCTGTTTAAATTTCTAGTCGCTACTAGTCGCAGTAATATACATAATTAAGTGATTTATGGCTATGATAAGTGAATACGTCCTCCGAAAGTTGCATTTACAATCAAGAAATTTTAAAATTCTGAGTTGCTGGTGTCCCGATTTTTCCTGTGAGAAGTGTACCTCTCGTTCTTATATATAAGCAAATGAATAATTTCTTGGAGGAAGAAAATTATTTTCTCAATATCCCAAGAAATTAATTCCTTGTTTGAAGAAATTTAATGTCCTTAGACAAAGGAAAGCTGGTTACTTGAAACCATTAAAAAAAAAAACTGGTTTCAAGAATATTATGTATTTAATTCGAACTTATGAGAACTTTGAAATGAGAAAAAATAAATTTGATATAATGCAGGCCTCTCCTTAAAATAAATGCAAAGTGAGCTTATTATTAGTTTGTCGTTTTCTAGTGGTAAACTTCTAATACCTTTAAATCAAACGTTATTTTATTAAACATGAAAACGGTACTTACTTGAACTTAAGGATTCCTTTCTTTAAATCAAGAAACAAAAAATGGTGTTTTTATTCTTTAGGTTATCGCACATTAGCCCGTCACAGCACGGCACGGTGCGCCCCATCACAAAACCAATAGCATTGCGCTGAGCTATGTATGCTGGTATAATGGGCGCATGCTCATTCATTTGCATTGCTTTAATTCTATCCGTTTTTTTTTTGACGGGGCGCACCGTGCTGTTTTGTGACGGACTAATGTGCGATAACTTTTACTCTAGTACTGTTGGTTGCAAAAAAACTGATTAAAGTTTCGTCAAAAATAACTGAACTGTTGGTTATTCTGAAAAAGCCAGCAGCATGACGAAATGTTATTCAATTGTTTACAAACAGCAAGACCAAACCCAATATATTATTATAATTTTAATTATGCTGGCAGAGGACCCTATGCAGGATTAGTTGCTTGATAATAATTTTTGTTGGCTAAATATACATATTTGTATCTTACTTATAATATACGTTGTTTCTTACATAGGATTTGTATTGTTACCATGTAACACCACATACTTTAAGGTGAAAACTCGAAAGAAATTACAAGTATACATAGTTAATATATTAATAAAATTAGTTTATTTAAATTTTATTTTGTGAATTGTTAAATCATAGGTAAGGAAAAAAATAAAGATCGAATAACTTTACAACTAAAAAGTATTTATTCAGATACTACATTTACAGTATATTACAGTATTTTATTGCGGTTTCTATCTCCGCGCCAATGCTACACCACTCAAAATGGCCGAATATAAAATTGTTCTTCAGACATATCTATTTATAAAAATATCCGTAACTATATATGTATATTTTTTTTATTTACTAATATATATATACGCATTATATTATAAAAATACTTACCGTTATTCAAACCACTAGAAACAGGTGACAAACAGATTTAGGTAACGCACAGGGCAAATATTATCGAAATACTGGGAAATATCTAATACGGAAAAGCAAACTCGATCATACAGGATAAAACCAAGTTTCAGGGTATATCAACCCCTCCACATTCCAACTTTTTTTTCTGTTCTAAATACAAGAAACTTATGTTACTTGCGTCAAGGAAATATCACTCATGATTACAAAAATCGTAAGAGAGTGAATTATTCTTTATAAAAATTATATGTACTGGTTTTAAGAGAGATAACATTTGCCACAAATAAATTTTGTTTTGATATTAGTAAAATTTCAAGAAAATAATTTATTTTATTTAAGGACATCTATTAACTCGGATCTAGTAAATTCTCTAAAATAAAGAAAATACTATCTTACATTTTGTAAAAATGTGTAAGAACACAGATGTACTTGACAATAGAAAACGTTTTTCTGTGTGTGGTCAATATCTAAATAATCCTTTTCTAGCAGCCTTGTGACGAACTTTCTTTTGTTGTTTTATATCATATTATAACTATTCATTAACATTTAATTAAACATTAATAAATTATTGTGTATTAACTATTTATGTAGAGTAAGTACGTACAATCAAAGACAAAAGTCTTGACTCAAGTTTGACATAAATAGAGATAGATCACTGGAGTTTCTTCAGTACTTCAATACTTCTCTCTTTATTTTGAGTCAAGGCTTTTGTCTTCGATAGAACTTATATACTTATTAGTTTATAGGTACACTGCCCGATAAAATTAATGTGTTTATCTATAGCGCTGTAACTATTAAAATTACTCACCTGCGTTCGACTGTTATCGGATTATGCAAGTAGGAGATTTCTTGGGATACCTATGTGTAGAACACTTGGCAATTAGAAAAATCAGATAGAAGAATACGAAAACTTGCTGTGGACGACGACATTAATTTTGTCGGTCAGTGTACATTGTAATTGATGTCTAAAAATTTCAACAACAACAAAATGGTTATGCAGTGTACACTTTTCTTTAATATAAGGCTTAATTAGAGCAATATTGCCTCTCTATATATCATGTAAACACATTAAAAATGTTCACTGACAAATAAAACTGTAAGTATACTGAGAAAAGAGATTTTTGGTTCAACGAAAAGAATACCTGTTCTCAGAAAAGTGTTTATTTTAATTGAAAGTAGCTTGCTGTTTTGCCGGAAGACTATTTTCTTCTTAAGTAAATGCTTTTCGACGAAAAGTAACCGTAATTAAATGGAGTGCACCTTAGTTTTGATTAATATTTTATAATGTCTTTATAACTTCTGTTTAAGTAAGACAATACACATTACATATTATATTGTTATTATTATGTACATATTTAACAACATATTTTAGTTTCTTTTAAGTATTATGGAATTATAAATAGTATTTTAAATAAAAATGCCGGACGTTTTGGTTTATTTGCGTGGACACGCAGATACATCGATTTAAAACTTTTGCCTTTTACCGCAAAATGCAAGCACCTATATTCCGCTTTTTTACGCGGAAGTATTTTAGTTTTATTCATGTTCCCACGTGCATAAGTCTCAGATACACAAACAATAATGAAAAAAGTGAATATTTTTCGCGCGAGGTTAAAGAAATCTCAGAGATAATTGAAATCCTTTCAGTTAATGCTGATTTACTTATAAACCAAGGAACTTTACAGCAGTATAAGTGTTTGAAGGTTTTAAAACTGTTATACACGGGAAAAACGATCTTGTTGTTTTCAACCATTTTTCATGCACTTGGTTACAGTTACTAAATTATTACTTGATTTAGGAATATTAAAAATATTCCTGTATTCTATCAAACACATAATTTGGTTGGGAGATTTATTTTAAACTAGCGCAGTATTTATTAATTTAACTAAATATTTACATGGAAGTAAAAATAAATATCGCATTTTATTTTCGTATGGCATTTTTCTCCCCATATAGTACAGCAGATGAGCAGATATACTTATGTGTAGTAGAGAAATTGTCGCATAGATGGCGCATCTCCTATTTCATTCTAGTAACAGATAATATTTCGCATAAAATAGGCTGGGAACTATCGTAACATACTAATCTGGTATATTTACCGGATCAACATCTGATAGGAGTCATCGCCATTGAAAGCACGATTTTTTTTAACGCCACACTAAAGTGCTTGGATGGTTACTGCGACCAACTCCCCCCCAATACTATTAGGATTTACAACATTCTAACGGCAAATCGCTCCTTAGTGCATGGGTTTTCGGAGATAATTCATTTTCATTTCGATTGAAAATGATCACGGCATTTTGTTGTGTTTATGTTTAAGTCTAAAATGAATAAATTTTATAAGAGGGAAAACATCTTGAATCAACACACTTACGGTTTTCTGCCAATCTGCATAGTTTTCAAGTTCAAAATAAAGAGGACTTGAATCAACTATCAATATCTTTCGCTTAAAAGAATAAACTATTTCAACCAAAAATATATTATTTCCAAAGAAATGCGTGAATTTAAAATTATATTCATTTTCAAGGAAACACCAAATCGTGTTGGCCATATAGAAATCGCAAAAACTTTTGGTGTAATGCAATTCCTTTTAAATGAAAAGGATATTTCTCTCGGGTGTAGCATTACAGTACAAATTTTTAGTGCAGTGTCTTTAGAATTATTGTTGTCATTAATTCAACTAAGCTATTGCAACTACTGCTATCAATGATAATTTTAAAAGAACAATTTCGTATTTTCTAGGTACATCAGCCGTATTTGTACAAACGTTTGCAGTATATTTTTGTGTTTAAGAAATTAATTCGTTTAATGAACAAAATTAAATCACTTCTGGAAAATCTAATTTTTTGATCAAACAATGCCGACTGGGAAAATGCATCTTATTAAACACTATCATTATTATTATTATTAAAATAATTGCGGAAAATTACAAGTTTTCTCGCTGTTGTCTGTTCTTTAAACGTCAATGCGTTTTTTCTTTTCCATACCTTACCGGGAGATTTGAAATAATCACGTAGACGAAACTATTTTACGAAGTTGTGCTTACACACGTTACTTTTGCCTCGAGATAGTATAGAAGCGGTGAAAAAGAGAACATGGGGAAACTACGGATATAAATCCGGAACATCGTTCAACGTGACAATCGACCTGCAGCGATCATTACAAGATCATTAGAGAACGGCGAAATAATACTTGTTAGAGCAGTATTTTATAAAAGCTATGTTAGATCTATGTAGCAAATCATACTGTAGCAGTTAATATTATATCACATTATGTAATATACAGCTGTCTCATCGAACTGACCTCATTAGAATTTTTTGATTTTCTAGCAGAAATTTGATTCTGGAAGGCCGTAACTGCACTGCAACAAGTGAAATGAAAATTACATTGGGTATCGTTGGCAAATTTGGACGCATGATCGTCAGGTTAAATTAAATGAAAGGGTAAATGAAAGTAATTGGTCCAATTTCTCACAAATTCTTTAATGACGACAACCGGTTTCATCCACTAAGGGACATCTTCAGGTCAGCTGAAGAAATGAGACGTCCCACACTTTCTTGAAAAAGTCTTGCACTAATTACAGAATTTCTTCCCATCAAATTCTTCTTTTTTCCTAATTCTTTCTTAATTTCGCCCAAGTCTGCCTTTTCTGTTTTTTCCCTCATATACTATTTTTGTAATTCTGTCATTTAGTGTACGATGCACTTGTCTGCAACTGTCCAAACCTTTCTAATTGCAAATCTCATTTACTCTAATCTAGTTATCTCCGCGTCATAAGGAAGAAACAATATATGAAAAAATGATAAAGCTTGAACTTGGGAAGGGTTATAGTTACCTAAGATGTGTTAAGAGAATGTTGGTTTCCAACTGTGACAACTCATTTAATACTAGATCGTTAAATAGCAAATATATATGTAAAATGTATGGAAAATAACAAAATCAAGTATTTTTTCAATAATGTAATGTAATTATAAATAAATGAACGAGAGTCATAAGACACGTCTTATAGCGCGAAACAAAGTTTTGACTTGATGAGCGCAGCGAGGAGTGTCCTAATGGGCGCGTGCAATAAGTGTCTTATGACATGATGTCTTTATGTAATTTTTTATGATCTGCCTGATATTCAAACGGAATCACTGCAGCAAGGTAAATGAAAGGAACATGATGATCCAATTGCTTACAAATTGTTTAATAACGTACAACCGGTTTCATCCATCAACAAGAAATTAAAATTATGTAAATTAATTAGATTGAAATTAATTACGCCATCTATATATAAAAGGTGAAAAGATCAAGGAGTAAAAAAGAAGAGTAAAGAAAAAGAAAACTGTAAATATCATATGTGTGAACTGCCATTTCATGTCATTTTCTAGTAAAGTTTTGAATGTCGGATTAGAATCAAAAATAATCTGTGCATCGAGAGAAAATTTTTTATCCTCAATTTGGTGCCTTACAATTTCTAAAGCTTCCAAGTTATTATATAGAAAGATTCCAGCTTTAACGGTATGCAAAATTTGAACACCATTTTGTATGTCAAAAGTATGTTTATCGTCTTTGAGGTGCTTTCCAAACAAGGACTCCCCCGTCATTCCTTGACTTGGAGCACCTCAGATGTTCTTTTATACGGGTTCCAAAGTTACTAAAGGTTCTGCTCACATAAACGTTCCACTAATACAACATCGGATGAGGTCAATGAGCTGGTGGATTTACTTAAGATTTGTCTTGAACAGGATTTCTTCCAGTTTAATAACGAATTGTATATAATGCCGATTGGTCTAGCTATGAATTGCCCGATCTCAACGATTTTGGCAGATATTTTTTTGTGAACTTCTTTGAGACAACATATTGTGTCCATAATAACCCCATATGCAAACATATCAAATTTTATGCCTGATATGTTGATAATATTTTTTTCTTGAATATTTATGTAATAGCCAATTTATTTATGTTTAACGATTTATTTTTTTTTGGAAATATGGCTCAATTGAAACAACAATACTTAGAACGACGTTTTGATAATTTATTATCTTTTTCAAGTTTTCTAATTCATTTTATCTACAATTTTCATTAAATATAATTAATTATTTGTTTCTATTTTCTTCTGTTTGTTTCACAACATACGTTGTTTGTTGCAGCTACATTCAACATTTTAAAAAAATTGTATGAGACGATTACACTATTTAAATTAACGAACTAACATATATATATGACATACACTATTTAAACATTTAAACTGCGACAAACAACGTATTGCTGTGGTTAGACTACCCGCGTTACCGCTGAGTGTATTTCGAGTTGCATATTTTGATTTGTTTACTTTCTTCCGAGCTGTTGTTCAATGAACCGAGAATTTTCACAAATTTAGATTTTGTTTTGTATATTTTAGTTTAAGAGTTATTGTATGATTTATTTAATTAAGTGTTAAGTTTTGTTAAATTAATTCCATTCATTTATTTGTCTATTGTTTGTATGTAGAATTAATGCGGATTCTATTAGATTTTGTCGTTGAGTTGTTTACGACTGCGTTGTACGTTTTTGAGAGAGGGATTTTTGTAAGAAAAACGATTGTAGAGTTTTGTCAGGGAGTTCCTTGTTCGACTATTGACGTGAGTAGACGTATTTTTCAATCTTTGTTGCCATTTTGTTATCCATTTTGATTTAGTAAATTTAACATTTCTGATTTTCTTTTATTTAGTCCATCAAGGAATTCATTTTGTAATAATTGTTATTATATTGAAGTGTGCACATTATAGATATAAAATCATTTATTATTTTTGTTCGGGAAGATACATTTTTAGTTTTTATTCTCTCATTATAGTTTAAAGAGTTGATTTTCGGTTATTCAATTTTGCTGTTTCATTTTTATTTATCAATCAACTCGGTTGGGTGAGTAGAAGCATTGTTTTTGCTTTTAGTATTGCTTTAATGTAAATTTCTTGCATTTGTCCACTAGTTTATTTTAATTTGAAACCACGTGGATCTGGAAATTGTGTTAATGAAAGTTAAATTGTTTTGTATGAAAATCGAATCGTCCTGGCTATTGTAGATGAAGAACAATAAAAACAAGGAAAGAATTCTTCATCAAATGCGAATGCAGTTTTCATATGCTTAACCGGCTAGACCCTTTAAATAAAAACGAAACAATACTTAAAAATAAAAATTTAAATTACATAAATTAATTACATTGATCTATAAGAATAAAATATTATGTTGGGAATAAAATAGTTATAAGTTGATTACAAATATGAATTTATTTCATTTTCTTTTACAAATTTAAATAGTTAAGATTTATTTATAATTTTGAGAAAGCCAATGTTAACATTGGCGAAACGTCAATAAAAGTTTAATTTTCTGCATTCGGAATTTTATTATTATAATTTCCGCAAAACCAAGATACGTTAAAGAATTAATGATTAGATATATGTTTGTATCTAGTAAATGAACTTTTATACAGCGGAGAAATTTGTTTTTTCTTGGTCAAATAATATGTCATGTAATGATGTGAATGCAATTTTTTTTTAGTTAGTAAATAATATAACATTTTTGGCGCTCAACTTACTAGAGATGGAACAAACAGACGTGATTCTAAATGAATTTTCGAGAGGGAACAGGAGGTGAGAGATACAAGGAAAGAAATTAGACCAAAATCTGAAACTAGGGCAACTCCATCTAACACATTAAAAAGCGAAATAAAATTCATATGGGAAAGAAAGGAACATCAGAAATTTTAGCGGAAAAATAATTTGAAAGAACGCGTGGATTTCAGAGGAAAATAAAGTAAACAAAAAATATAGTGCTGGTGATTTTGATGATAATGTTGTATATAATCCTGATTTTGAGAAATTATATTGTCCTACAATAAGATAGGCATAGGTACTATTAATGTAGAGGCACAGTTAATTGGGGTAACTATAGTTTCTTGGAAGAGAATCGAGATGGCGATAAAATGATGAAGAAACAATTGTTAATAGTGAAAGAGACGATGAAAATTATGAAGAAAGATTGGAATTGGAAGTTGATTTATCAGATTTGAAACAAATGATCTAGAGCTGAGAAGTGAAAATGAGTCAAATAAGATGGAATTGGAAGAGAATAATGCAGAAAACCTTAAACAAAATTGGGAAAGCGTCAACGAACAAATTTGTAACGATTTATTGAAACGTATTTAAATTGTTTAGGGGATACCACGATTTACCAATAATTTTACTCCAACTTAGCGCACACTAACCATGTATTATAACTTAAAGAAACATTAAGTGGAATTATGTAGGTTTAAGTGAGAAAAACGATAAAATTTAAACGCATATTTCGTCTATTTATTGCAATATATCAACGATTTACCATCAAATATACAAAACAAGGCATTCTCATCAAGACATAAAACCAGAAATGAGTATAGAGTGATCACGAAAGAAAAGTTAGATAGTTTATAGTTTAAAGCCAATAATATTAATTTGTGTTAATTTACAATTGGAAAAAAAAAGAAAATTTAAAAATATTGATTGATAACGTTTATTAAAATTTTATTTTTAGGGAATAAATGCTATGGTATTAGCTGGAGAAAAAATGCGGTGCATCCACATGAGGGCAACCTTTTAGTAGTGGAATGAAAAAATATAGTATTTTTGACGTCCCAAATGAAACAGATCCTGAACAAACAAATCTTTTGTTTTGCATAGGAAATAGCATTGTCCTATTGTAATTTAGAATTAAGTGCAGTTTTTATTTTAGGCCAGAACCTTCAGTTCACGGTTTTTTCTGCACAAGTTATAATTCGATCCATTTAAAAAAAAAATAAACTTGATTCTTAATTAGTATGTTTGGGTTAAAAATTCTGTTCTTTTATTTTATATTAAACCTTTACAATTTTTCGGGCTTTTAAAGAAAGTCATATTTCACTCACAATTTACTTTTCGGGGTTAGATTCAAGTTTTAATTCGCGAGGGTAACTCTGAGATTAATTGTTCTTTTGTTCAATTTTAAATTATTTCCGTTGAGCTAGGTAATTTTTTTTTTTTTTTCACTTTTAAAAATTCAGTTTTGTATTTTTCATTAATTCAATCAGTACACAGCAGTATGTTGTGAAACAAACAGAAGAAAATAGAAACAAATAATTAATTACATTTCATGAAAATTGTAGAATTAGAAAGCTTGAAAAAGATTGTGTGTGTGTGTTGATGTTTCAATTAAGCCATATTTTTCAAAAAAAAATAAATCGTTAAAGATAATATTTTTTCCAAATTGTAAGAAATTTTAAATTTTTCTGAGAGATATTAATATTTTTCTTAGTTGTATTATAATGCTAGAGATTTTCTTCTAAGAAACAGAGATGTTCCCAATTTGAAGTTTTCCTTCAATTTTTGTCCATTTAGCTTCATTCAACGCGGAAAATTATCAAAAAAAGTGGCTTTTACCAAGAAAAAATACCTAAATCTTGTGGTGTGCAAAGCCTATGGATTATAATAGCTATAGATTTTACAAATAAATAAATAAATCTTATATTATCGAAAAGTTGTAGGAAAAGCAATGTGTTTCATTTTTTGGAAAAACTTTCTACATACTCGGATTCATCACTAGTATAAAGAAATCTGTCAATTATCAACACTTGTAGAGCAAATAACTATATTTCAATTTTTTTAGTCGCCTTGTCTAATTACGCAAATATACCTATTGTTTAAGGGGAGGTTTACATATATATATCGGAAAAGTCCAAAAAACTTTGAGCTTTTTTTTTCAGACAAAGGAAAAGATATACGAAATACGGCTTTTTCTTAATAAATATATTAAAACTTGAACATTAGAAAAAATATATTTTCATTAATGACAAGACCACTATAACGTTCACTATTTGCATCTAGGTAGCAACGTGCACAGAAAACACGGTCAAACTGCGTAAACTCAAGCATACGCAAAAGTGATCTGAAATTGAAAATAAAAAGAAGAGTTAGAAATATATTAAATTTGTTGGAGGTTATACGTAAATTTAACCAAATAAGTCGAAAGCAAACAATGTGGCAGATACCTGGACTTTGATTTGATTATTTTCTATTTCTTTTTTGTGTGTATGTGGATATAAAAATGTGGAATATTGCAATTTTTAGTATATTATAGGTATAACCTCCAATAAAAACTGTTTACATTAAGAAAACAAAAGAATTAAGTTGATATATTGAGCACTTGAAGAACTAGAACTTACGCAGATTTAAAAAATCATGTTTCGAGAAAAACGCGTTCAAAGTTTCTCAGCAAAAATGTTTACATATAGTTCAACATACACTTAGTCAGCTATTCCAGCACCATACATTAACCCTTCTTCTTCTTCATACTTCTGCATTTGCAAAATTTGTTGCTTCCCCTTTAGACAGCACAGCAAGTTTTGCAGCGCTGGACATACTCGGCTCTGTTCGTTGTATGCGCTGGCGATCAGAATTGATGACGACATTTTTGGCATCAAGTCCTACTGCAATTCCCACCGCATTCATTATTTGTAATACAGAAAAGTAACCTTCATTGAATAAATTTGCGGCAATGTAGGTAGCAAGTTGAATTGTTTATGGGTCGCAGGGTAAATCTTTTGGAGCTAGTTTCTACACACATGAACTAAACGAGTCGTTTCAGTTTTGACAATTTTTTCCAATGCGTCTTTGCAATAAATCACTCTCGAAAAAACTTCATAAATCGGCCTAATAGCATCTTGATTTTTTTTTTTGCAAAAGAGGGTCATGTATGAATGAAGCAAGCTCAACCTTGGCTTCTGCAACGCGCCACTTACACAGGCTGTCTACACCATTTGGACAATAAATGTGTCGTGGATCCGCGTCGGTTGAACATTGATAATGAAATGTAGCCCAAATAGCTGCCTTCATTTTTTATGCAGAATCTGGATGTTGTCTAATTGCCAGTCCATAGTACACTATTGTTAAATTATCAATAACTTTGTCAGTCAGTTTACCAGCGCCCTTTCTTCAAAGTCTACTCATTTTTTTTTGTACATCTCCAACGCATTGTCTTTTTTCTTGAACAGTAAACATCTTCGTCCGGCTAAAAATCACAAATTGCTTAAAAAGTTGTCTTGTCTCAGTCGCCTATCCGAAAATCGTGCGAAAATTTCTTTTAAGGCATCGCATCGACTTCCATTTTTCCTGTGCTACTCTGATGATCCGTAGTGCGGTTACCTTTGCCATCATATTCTAGCCAGCTTTTCTAAGAAATTTAGTGTAAGTAAGTGCATCTGCAATAAATTGATACATTTTATGGTAAGTAGTTTTCTAAAGCGTGGGAAAGTGTGTTTTAAGTAAAAGAAATATTGTTAGATCAGTTTCTTCAAATGTGCGTTTTATTTCGGATCTAATTGCTTCATATTATTGTAATATAAATAGCTACTCTGTCGTTTATTTGTGATCCCGACTGCAGTGGCATTTCTAATCATTAAAGACAACTATACATACACTAAGAAACAATAAGTATGATATTTCGATCCGAGTTGCCCCGAGTCGAATATAGTATTACATCTAATATGCTCCGTTTGTGTTCGGTACACCCGCTCTTTTAATAAGCCGTAGCGGCTTAAACAATGCGAATATTACGAAACCGCTTTAACCATGTATGTTATATATTTGGAGCTTTCAAAAAAATGCAAAAAACCAAAAATCGATTTTTCCAGTCAAATACATGTAAACCTCCCCTTAAGGACAGAAATAATTACAATTTTTATTGTTAAATAGCCTTACTATACAATTTTAGATTTTCGCGCTCTTTTAAGACGATATTTGGCAATCGCTCGAAAATCTATACTCGTACATTTTGCTTTTTCTGACTTAGATTATATATGTACGTATTTATTTACGCATCTAGGCGCGTGAACATCGCAAATACACGCTATATTACCTTTAAATATGTATATATGATAGACGCAGTACACACAAGACATCATAATGCGTATGTATTTATGTACGTTGTATGTACGCGAGTACGTGAAGCGAGCGGTGCGTATATTCGTCGGTCTGCGTGTGTGCGTGTTATAGTTCTGCAATTCGAAATGGCTCCCTACTACTGCCACCCCGTGGAACTGAACGGCAAAAGCTACGAGGCAAGTTGCTGATTGGCGCAAAGCTTCGCAGCTGAAACGCGGATGCACAGAAAAGAAACTTCAATGCGTACGGCGTCAGTCGCTATAACACTTTATGCGCGTGTTGATGTTCGTGTTTTTTTATTTTACACATGGTTAGTGTGCACGTTTTTTCATTTCTCACAAACCACCGCCAACGAAGACGACCATCAGCCGCAAAGGATCCGATATTAAAAGTTGGTGTACGTTCGAAAAACTAAAAAAACAAAAAAAAAACACGGTAACGTTTTTTTTTATAATAATATTTATCCCGATTGATCCCTTTGTGTGAGGGTAGTTAAGTTATTTTTTCCCCGTTTCTACGGATAAGTGCCGTCAGTGCTTCTAAACGAGTGCGTTTGTCGCATCGACAGTTTCTTGGAAATATTATTGTTCAATGTTGAGGTCGTGGTGTGTGCCAAAACAAGCGGGAAAGCTTTCAGCACGCGGAAATGGAAAGTGAAAACGGCTGTCTCTCGTATATATACTCTCGCTCGCGGTTTCAGTTCGTGGTGTGCCCCGTTTTTGAAACGGTTTCCCTTTCATTAATCGAAATTCGCCCGCCAGAGTCGCCGGTTAGCGATTTGTTTATGTAGCAGCTATGCAACATTACGCTGCAACCGAGCTTTTGCAATGTCGCTGAGGGTTTCTACGCTCTACGCTGTACTTTCGATTTCCGTTGGCAAATACGTTACCGTAAACACGTTCGATTTCCGGTAATTCTTGATGGTGTTTGTGCAACGTATCAGGTTAAATTTACTACTTCTTTATATCTGGTGGTAATGTTTTTACAGAATTTTCTTCTTATATTACTTCATAGTTACCGTATTTAATTACTTACACTATTATTACTATTAATTTCTATTAGTACAGCTAAAGACGACTTTCATGCACTGTAAAACGATCTGGGTGTAAAAATTAAGGGTAAAACCAATAAAAGGACGCATATATTATCGTATTTAGGGTACAAAAATTGTGGGTAATCTTATATTACTTCATAGTTACCTTATTTAATTACTTAGACTGTTATTACTATTAATTTTTATTAGTACAGCTAAAGACGGGTTTCATGCCCTGTAAAAGGATCTGGGTGTAAAAATTAAGGGTGAAACCAATAAGAGGACATGTATTGTCATGTTTAGAGTAAAAAAATTGTCGGTATTTCGGACTATTTAGTAAAAAAAAACTTTTTTAGAACCTCAATATTTCGTCAATTAAGTTCTTCAGGAGGTAATGTACAATATTCAACACGATATGAAACAATAATGAAAATGTATAAATAATGCTTACAGTTTGAATATAATAATATAATTTTAATTTTATAATATATTTTTTTTCTAGAAGATATAGAAAATAAAATAATTTCTAAATTTTAAACCCACCTTTTATAAACGATACGTAGGTGACTGCATTAATTGCATACCAAAAAATAGAATTGAATATATTTTAGAATCATTTAATAAATATAATCATCATTAACAATTTACGTTAGAAAAAGAAAACCAAAACAAGATATTTTTTTTTTTAGATTTAACGTTAATTCGTCATTAAACTAAAATTTTAACAAAATTTTATCAAAAATCCACTGCTTTCAATAGATACTTAAATTGTAGTTCAAATTAACCAAATTCTAAAAAAAACAGACAGCGCTATTAAATTAACAAATCCTTTCTATAGACCTGCAATTATTTCACATATTACACAAACTCTAGAGTTAAATAATTACCCAAAATTTCTCATAAAAAAAATACAAAGAAAAATAAATAAATACACAACAACATAAAAAAAATTCTTCCGTTACCAATAAATAGTAATGGTGAAATTAAATATACAAAAAAAAAAATTTTTGTCAATGAGATAAGGTTACTAGATATTATGTAGAGTACTGCAATAAATATAGTTAGGTTATTTTGTATCTGTTTTAAAATTGACTGAATTTTAACTGTTAATAGGTAATATTTCTAGAAATAACCGTTTTTTTTTTTATATATAATTATCTTCATCTAACAAAATTTTAATTTAATTTGATTATATATCGAAATTGTAATCTAAATCTTGGGAATGTCGGTACAAAACACATGAATGTTTACCTGGGCGATTATGACTTTTTCTTTAGCTTTTAAGAAATTTGACTAATAAAACAGTCCTTGGCAATCACGACAGTGAATATTTTATATATTTGATCTAAAATTGGTGTTCTGAAGATTGTTCTAACGGCTGTTAAAATTATATTTTGCAAATTTGATAATTTTTAAAGGTTTAATTAGATTTTTAGTCAAACCTTCCATGGAGTATTTGGAGAGTAAATTAATTTAGACGGAATATTTCAGGGTGGCCATTATTGAAAAGAAAAATAAATAATTTTTTAACCCTCACAGATCTGTGTAACTCTGTTTTTCGTAGCAATAACAGTGTTGTATTTTTGATTTATAGGATTAAGGTTAAAATAAACGTAAATGGATCTACCTGAAGATGTAGGTTTTTGACACATGATTATATTATTTTCTCTTCTTATTACGTTAGTATCTGCAAAAGGTATATAACCATCACTTTCCCCTTCAGGATTGAATTGTAAATGGTTATTACAAGGATTAAATATATTTAGAGTAATATCTACCATATCATTAGATATGGAGCAAAGAATGTTATCCACATATTTAAAAATTAAGCTGAAATATTATGAAGTATGCAATTCATAACCATAATTGTTGAGATAGGACTAACGGGAGAACACATTGGTGTAACAAAAATAATATTTATTCATAAAAGAAAAATAACAATTGGCAAAACAAAAGTGTAAAATTATTCTTAGAAATTCTAGCGTGCGGTTTAATTAAAGACCATTTTTTTGTTTTAAAATATCAATTACTAATTCCGTAAGAATATTTATAAGCAATGTAACAACATCAAGAGATAATAACATAAACAATTGAGGTAAAAAAAGGTATAAACCTTTAATAGCAGTGAGAAATGAGAAACTATCTATAATGTTGAAAGAAGTGTTATCAGAGAAAGCCAAAGAAAGCGTGTATGTTCCACAACAGGTTAGGAAATAAAATTGAGATGTTATATATGTATAACATTCCCTGAGTGATTGCCAATTAGCTTCTTAATGCTAAAAAATCAAATAGTTGTAATAGCATAAGAGTGATAGTGGCATAGGTAAACGTTCAAGCGCTTTGTTCCTAGATTTTAAGGATTTAGATTATGTAAACACTAAAATTCCTAATGTTGAAAATATGAATTATAAAAAAACTATTATTTCTAGAAATTTTACATACTGTCTAGTAAATCTACCGTATTGATAAAAAATGTTTTTTAAGCTTTTTAACATAATTAAATTAAAACAATTTAATTTATATTACTGTATTCAAATTGTAAATATTATTTATACATTTTCGTTATTGTTGTTGAAGAAGTCACAATTAAATTTAATGATGAAATATTAAGCGCCCTAGAGAAGTAATTTTATTAAATAGATGGAATGTCACATGAGTTTCCAACCATATCACTAATTATATTATGTAGAATAAAATATTCTTTTTTGCAATTTTATTCTAGAATTACAGATGTCTTTAAACATTAATCACACATGGTTTATAGAAAATACTTTTTTTATTAATTTTAATTTGTTATTGAACCATTTTAATTTGCTGTAATTACGTGCGACGTAACGAGGAAAATGTTCAAAGCAGCGTATATCTGGAAACATTTCGTCACAGTTATTATTTTTAGATATAAACAATATTAAAAGATGTTAGCTGAATTTTTGCTTTTGACTTTAAAAGGTATGGAAAAGTGTATCATTTTTTTTTACAAAAGAAGAAATTTGAAATAAATGAAACAATTATAACGTCAAATATCTATTCTAATAGATCAAAACTTCTAATTAGGAAGAACACTAAACGCGAGAATTATATTAAATTATTCCTGATGACTACTGCAATAAACGTTTGTTGTGCGTAATGAATTCAATTATTTTTTCACCAACCTGCAACATTAAATGATATTTGAGAACGCATTGCGATTCAATTATAATCAATACCTTAAAGTTCTATCATGTTCCAATTCCTTTTTTAATGATTTAGTAGATGAAAAAGATATCGAGACTATTATAAAAAATATGAACACTAGTTTTGTACTGGCTGTGATCATAGATCGTCGTTTGTTATAGAGAGAATATTAATTACTTTCCTTTGTTAAACATTTAACTTAGCTTACACATTTTCATGTGAAAGAGGTGTCTTTTCATCTTAATGAAAATTATCTAGCTTATTTAAAAAAAAGGTGATCAGAATAATTTGACTGACTATCGTTTAAGTAAGTTCTTGTTTTTTTTACTAAAATTGAATGAATTCACTATGAACCAAAAATTAATTAACTATTTACTATTATTTAACCATCTTTCATTCAGTCAACATCGCTTTTATCCAAATAAATCCATAGATACAGCTCTCATTATTGTTTTATTTTATAAAATATTTATAGCAGTTTAGACAAGAACGAATGTTCCCTTAGTATATTTATAGACCGTCAATGACTAAATGACACTAATTAGGAGGATTTTTTCTAAGAAACATTTTTTTGCAGTTAAATAAATTATTACAGTTAATAGCAGAAATACATTAATTTGTTAATTTCTTGCTCTAAAAAGCTTGCAATCCTTGACCAATAAATTGAGTTAATATAACACATAAAGTGTTAGTTGAACACTACGTTGTGTTGAACTAAACTTTTAAAGGTTGCTTCAAGGAGTACTTCAAGGTTCTGTCCTGGGTCCTACTTCATTTTTTTATATACTATTGATTTGCCACATAATTTAATACGTGCTTTTATATAGCTAGTTATTTTGTATGCTGGTGATATTAATGTCATTAACAATTATTGTGACTTGCCCAATTTGTTAAATAAAGCTGAAATAATTGACAGCTGACATTATTAAATGAATGAATTTAAGCATTTAGTCGTAAATAATGAAAAAGAAACAAATTTGCAGAACATAGATTTCTTCATCAAAATTTTACGTACAATTCTAATTGATAATTAAAATGGTGTCTCCACATCGA
Source organism: Protaetia brevitarsis (assembly GCA_004143645.1). NCBI lineage: Eukaryota > Metazoa > Arthropoda > Insecta > Coleoptera > Scarabaeidae > Protaetia > Protaetia brevitarsis. The sequence continues at coordinate 685,490 of RXPK01000141.1, forward strand.
AAGCTATATAATACCCTATACGAAATAAGTTACATTTTAAAACGTATTAAGATTCCAATTTCATGGAGTGTATCAGATATTGCATGCATTGAGGAAGGTTGCCTGATTTGTGTAGAGTTCTCTTAATGCAAGCTTTATACAAACCTTTTGGAGGTATAAAAAGTATTTACAGTTTTTATTTATTATATATAAATGGCTTTTTTGGGCACATAATATTTAGGTCTTTTTCGTTTGCTTACTTATTTCTAGCTTGGACAATTTTGATCTTAAATGTTGAATTTCGTTTTTAATTTCATTCAAAGTCGTGCCAATAACAACTGTTTCTCCTTCCTAAGATTTGTCAACACTCTAAATTTTTGACAATGTTGAAACTAAACTAAGTACTACGCTTAAAATAGGCGACAATTTTTGGTATTTATTGAATCGAGTACACTTTACGCTTCACACACTACTGAGTCATCTTCAATTTTTGCTATTAATTTTTCTACGCGATTGCAAGTTTCTTTAAGCTGTTATGTACGCTTTTAGTGAGTCTAGTTTGGTTTCTCAGCAAGTATTTAATAATGGTTTAAGCTTAGTAATTGCATGGTTTCGTCAGGTGTCGTTTATGCAGAAAACAAACAGTGATTTTTATTTCATACAAGTTATATTGAAGAATAATTTAGTTTGTATAAATTATAAGCCTTATGTTTTTACTTTATTGCAGTTATCAAAATTACCAAGAAACGAAAGAAATTATTTATAAAGTTGTATGCTCTACTCAATACTCAAATGGGATTTTATATGTACATATATCTTGTATGAATCCCATATAGGGGTATTGCAGAATATTTATTACTCACAGTTAATCAAATTTACCATAATTTATCGGAAAGCCAGAAATAGCGACTTTTTTTTTATTTTCTACACCTATTATTGGAATATATTATCTCATTTGATAATTTGCTATTACTAATTGTGGTAATAAAATGGTCGAATCACGATAAATAATTAAATTCTCTGAAAGTTTTATTTTCGATGCTCCTTTTAATGCTAGATAGTTTAAAAGATTTCCTTAATTATTAATTAAAATTATGTGTTTTAAATAAATTTGTCAAGAAAGACAGTAAAAAGCGTGTGAAATCAAAAGTAATGCCAGCACATAAATTTATTTTATTTTGTAGTACAATGATAGAAAAATATTCCCATTAAATCTGGTTCTTCTTCATCACCATATTAATGCTTAAATTTATTCAACATCCTGTATATATGCATAAGTCATTGCTAAATTATGTCCAAATGGCAGGAGTAACAACGCACTATTTGAATGGCAAATGTCGAATCCATCACGAAGATCTGCGACCGAAGATTTTGCGGTCAACTAATAAAGTAGGCAGGGTTCCGAGGTCAGGGGTGGGATCTTGAGTCTGGTCATTGCCGAGGGACGGTTTAACGTGAGATAAAATTCGCGGTGATTAGGACAGGACACAGAGCGTAAAAGCTGACCTCCCGCCACAGACGGGATTAAACGGATTAAATAATAAATGAATATAAACAAGACGAACAAAACTGTTTACTTACGCATATATGTATACGCGTTATATGGGAGATAATGTTCTCTTTACCTCCGAATAATTTCGTTGTTTGTATTATTATTTCTGTCGTTACGTATTTACATACGATGCGTGATTTTCACGAGTAATAATACAAACTGAATATTAGCTTCGTTTGCCCGGTATTGATGATTCCGAAATTGTAGGCAAAATCACCCCTGTCATTTCTATTTATGAAATATCCTGTTTGTGTTATTTTAAGCGAATGTATTTTGGCATTTTGCAATGCGTTACAAAATTGCGTTAAATGTGATTGCAGAAGGGTGGAAATTAAAATTAATCAACGCAGTGTTAAATATTATCCAAACACTAATGAATACATTTTCATGTTGCAGGTGATGACTGCTTTTCACGATTTATTAATATTTAATAATTTTTTTGTGGAAATATTCTCTTAAAATAAAATTTAATCTAGATGATCTCCAAATACTCATTACTGTGACATCAAAAACCCATATTTAACACTGTAATAATTATAACCAATATAAATTGTCGAAGACTCGGTGTGACTTAAATAGGAATACAGGGTATTCCACGTAACTAGTTCATTAAAAGTTTATGATGTTCTATTATTTACTTATATTTGAGATTTTGGCACCAGTATCTGTTCGATTGGAACGATAAATGCAAAATATCTTAACCAAAATATCACTTCCGGTTGACCGGAAATGGATGTCAACTTTGTTATTTTAAATAGAATGATATAATTTTTTATTCATTTTTGGATTCTACAACTATAAATACGTCAGTTTTCATTAACTATTCCTATAGCTACATGTTGCCGTTTTTGAGTTATTTAAGTTTTTCTTTTTTTTAGTCATAATCATTGCATCATTGAGAAATTAATATCTCGGTTAATACTGCAAGTAGAGACTCCAAATTTGCTATATTATGAATGTATATATTACTCTAAGAAACGGTAAGCACACTTTACATTCTAACATACAGGGTGTTCAAAACTGAGGAACAAAGTGACATATTTTCAAATGCAGAAAACTCATTTTTTTTTTAAATAGAACACCCTGTATTTTAATTCGGAATTAGGAGATAAATATCATACCCTATCACTTTATATGAGCATTCCCTATACTTATCTTTAATAAATTTTGAGATATGAGCGCCTTTTTATTAAACAGACTAAGTAGCCCTCTCTTTAAATGTTTGTAGCGGGCTCTGAAATGGATTCACGTCAAATTCATGTATTATTTTTGAATAACCATACAAGAATGTCTGTTCGAATAGTCATTATTATTAATATTGCGTTGTACGAAAGTGTAATTACAATGATATACATAAACATTTTTGGTTAGTCAGTGAATTTGACATTAATCCCATTCAGAGCCAGCTACAAACACGCAAAGACAGAGCTACTTAGTCTGTTTAACAAAAAGTCGCTCATATCTCAAAATCTATTAAAGAAAGGTATAAGGAATGCTAACATAAAGTGATAGGGGATGATATTTACTTCTTAATTCCGAATTAAAATACACAGTGTTCTATTTAAAAAAAAGGAATAGTTAGTCTGTTTAACAAAAAGTCGCTCATATCTCAAAATCTAATTAAAGATAGGTATAGGAATGCTCATATAAGCGATAGGGATGATATTTACTTCCTAATTCCGAATTAAAATACAGGTGTTCTATTTAAAAAAAAATGAGTTTTCTGCATTTGAAAATATGTCACTTTGTTCCTCAGTTTTGAACACCCTGTATGTTAGAATGTAAAGTGTGCTTACCGTTTCTTAGAGCAATATCTACATTCATAACATAGCAAATTTGGAGTCTCTACTTGCAGTATTAACCGAGATATTAATTTCTCAATGATGCAATGATTATGACTAAAAAAAAAGGAAAAACTTAAATAACTCAAAAACGGGAACATGTAGGAATAGCTAATGAAAACTGACGTATTTATAGTTGTAGAATCCAAAAATGAATAAAAAATTATATCATTCTATTTAAAATAAGAAAGTTGACATCCATTTCCGGTCAACCGGAAGTGATATTTTAGTTAAGGTATTTTACATTTATAGTTCCAATCGAACAGATACTGGTGCCAAAATCTCAAATATAAGTAAATAATAGAACATCATAAACTTTTAATGAACCAGTTACGTGGAATATCCTGTATACAGGAAATTCTTCCCACAAAGTCTTTATTAAAATGTATAAGTTAAGCAACTAGTTTAGCAATTCAATTTGTCGTTTTATATACTTTTGACAACCTTTTTCGATATTTAAATTTACTATTTATACCATATTACATACTTTAGGCTAAGTTTCTGAAATATATGTATATCATCTATTTGACTAAACTTTTGGAAGAAAAAATATTAACGATGTTTTCAGCTTTAAGGCATGAAATTAACTGTTTAACTCATACATTTCGATAAAGATATTGTGAGAAGAAATCACTGTACACTGAGAGAAATATCCTTTTCATTTAAAAGGAATTGCATTAAACCAAAAGTTTTTTCGTTTTCTATATGGCCAACATGATTTGACGTTTGCTTGAAAAGGCATATAATTTTAAATTCATTTCCTCGGAAATAATATATTTTTCGTTAAAACAGTTTATTCTTTTAAGTTAAAGATATTGATTGTTGATTCAAGTCCTCTTAATTTTAAACTTGAAAACTATGCAGATTGGCACAAAACCGTAAGCATTTTGATTCAAGAGGTTTTTCCTTTTCTTATAACACTTATTTATTTTAGACTTAAGCGTAAACACAACAAAATGCCGTGATTATTTTTAATCGAAATGAAAATGAATTATCTCCAAAAGCCCATGCACTAAGGAAGGATTTGCCGTTAGAATGATGTAAATCCTAGTAGTATTGGGGGGAGTTGGTCGCAGTGACCATCCAAGCACTCTACTGTGTCGTTAAAAAAAATCGTGCTTTCAATGGCGATGACTCCTATCAGATGTTGATCTGATAAATATATCAGATTAGTATGTTACGATCATAGTTTCCAGCCTATTTTGTGCGAAATATTATCTGTTACTGGAATGAAATAGGGGATGCGCCATCTATGCGACAATTTCTCCCCTACACATAAGCATATCTCTATATGGGGAAAAAACTGCTATACGAAAATAAAATTAAATAAAGTAATCTTTACTTCCATGTAAACATTTAGTTAAATTAATAAATACTGCGCTAGCTTCAAATAAATATAAATAAATCTGCTAACCAAATTATTTGTTTGAGCAATAATTTAGTAACTGTAACCAAATGCATGAAAAATAGTTGAAAACAGCAAGATCGTTTTTCCTCTCTATAACAGTTTTAAAACATTCAAACACTATATACTGCTGTAAAGTTCCTTGTCTTATAAGGAAATCAGCATTAACTGAAACGATTCCAATTATCTCTGAAATTTCTTTAACCTCGCGCGAAAAATATTCACTTTTGTTCATTATTGTTTGTGTATCTGAGACTTATGCACCTGGGAACATGAATAAACTTAAAATACTTCCGCGAAAAAAAGCACATCGATTGAATATAGGTGCTTGCATTTTCCGTTAAAAGGCAAACATTTTAAATCAATGTATACATGCGTGTCCACGCAAATAAACCAAAACGTCCGGCTTTTTTATTTAAAATATTGTTTATAATTCAATAATACTTAAAAGAAACTAAAATATGTTCCTAAATATGTACATAATAATAACAATATAATATGTAATGTGTATTGTCTTACTTAAACAGAAGTTATAAAGACATTACAAAATATTAATCAAAACTAAGGTACACTCCACTTAATTACGGTTATTTTTCGTCGAAAAGCAAGTACTTAAGAAGAAAATAATCTTCCAGCAAAACAGCACGCTACTTTCGATTAAAATAAACACTTTCCTGAGAAAAGGTATTCTTTTCGTTGAACATGATAAAAACCAAAAGTTATAAAACTTTTCATTTAATGGAATTTCCTTTCTCAGTGTACTATTTTCTAATTAAGACGTATTTTTATAAGTATATTAAGATTTTTACTAAAACTTAACTAACTTATGCATGCATTTCTGCATTTATGACTTAATTAGACATTGGAATATGACTTCATAGTCGAAACATGTAGTGTTAAGTCTTTTTAAATACAGATTGGTTCGAACAGCGTATTGTTCTAACATTCATTTTACATTCAACATTTATATTCAAGTTTCAGCAAATATTGTGAATTGTTTTGTGAAATTCACCCAGCGAGTTATAGCGAGAACAGTTAAATTTTGTCGAGAGTATACGGACGCCTTTCTTCTTTACAAAATTAGTTATGCAATCAAAATTTATTCTTATAGTATACAACCTTTCATTGCCGTAGATGCTTGAAATGTGTAATTATTAAGAATTTTTATTCAAAAATATTTTATCAATGGAACGTTAGCCACTTTATATATTTTGTGGGTAAATTCTTATTTAACGCAGCACTGCAAACGTAAAACCCCGCATAATACAGAACAAAAAAAATTGAACAATTTATAATTTCTATTATGTGAAGCCAACATTTTCCCAGATTTTACTAGAAAAGTTATAAGACCAAGTATGAATCATCAATATATTACTAGGCATAGTAATAGAATATTCATAATAAGTGTGATTCACCTACTGATGCGTCATATGAAAACCAGTCGCAGTTAGTCGCCGTTTTCATGTTTTAATGCAGAAAATTTGCATTTCATCCTTAAAGCCTTGTCTAGAATTCACGAAATTTCAACGCAAGTACTAAAACGGTACTGCCAAGAGAAAAGGAAAAAACAAAGAAAAGAAGAAAATTAAAAGCCCAACAAGAATGAAACCTTAAATTATCGGACAAAGTGCTGCATACTTAATTTGTAATTCCGAAGATCCGCTTTCCGGGGGCTAAGAAAAATTAGCGATTCCGTAATTCCGCAGCGGCAATCGTATCGATAAATTTCTAGTCGAGTAAATTCGCGGACTGCCGTTAATTGCCGGCCGTATCTGAGCCTCCGACGCTGCCGCCAAAATTTACTTCCGAATCGGGTCGTTTTATTTTAATTTTATTCAAATACGATCCGGAGAATCGAGATCATTACGAGTAGGTATATATATTGTATGAAACTTTGAATTCAATGTTGAGCATACCATGACGTATTTACTAGAAGTGTGCTCTTTAATACCTTTATCGTCAATATTTCTTATATTATCTAGTAAAGTGTGAAGAATTTTATGTTGTGAAATAGTCAGGAAATCGCTTAAAGTCTGTAATTTCTTGTCGGAGAGGAGCAAGTGTTTCTTTAAAAATGATTAATGATTAGTCGGTAAAATTCTGGACGTGAGATCGATAATGTACATTCATTGACTGAATTTTCATCGAGAGGACTAAATGTGCCATTGTTATGATAAAATATTATTTACTGTCTTTGATTAACTAATAACAAGATTCATTAGTGAAAAAAAATAGTTCTCATTATTATAACAAGTCATCGTAAGTTAGTCCATGGATAATATTTTTTTGTGGTAACTATATTTTCATTCGTTCAATAAATAATTTTCTTAATAATATGAATATGAATGAATATATGTATATTCATTATTTTTCTGTATAATTTTTAAAAAAGTGATCAAGATATGAATGCAATAAAGTATTAAATGATACCTCCTTCGTTAGTTCAATGGTGTGCAATTTAGTGCAATAAGGAACAGGTAGCATACCTTGATGAAAGGTGTACGGTGATTCAATTATCGACTTACGCTGCGGTCGCTGAGTGAGAGTTTGGCGTGTGGGCCGAAAGTAAATTTTGACAAATTACGTTATTCATATAATGATAAAATGATTTTTTGTTTGTTTTCCATTTCTTGTAGTAGCATTAATTTGTTTTGTTCCTCTCACTATGAAGACATATAAACTGTTTCCTTTTAAAATGTCACAATTCACAAAATATTTTTTAATTGCAAAAAAAGACGATTCTCTTGAGTTAAATTCTTTAACAAATCAATGTTTTCCCTTATTTGTAAAATACTTACTAAGCTCAATACAGTAGTTACTCCTGGCTGAAATAAACCCTTCTTCTAACATTTTTCTTTGGTTTAAGAAAGATTTTTTTTAGTTTTAAGTATAATGCAGTTTGAGCCTAATATAAACTAATAACAGACTCTTAGGTTGTATAGGGGACTTGCTATCAGCAGGGATTTTTTGCGAGCTCTCTTGAGCATTTGATTGTGTTAATCGCGAACCCCTTATTGAGAAGATGGCGGCATATGGTATTCGCGGTGTTGTGTCACAATGATTTTCTTCTTACTTTTCGCAGGCATGACTCAATTTGTTAATATACCCTTTAGAACCCTAAACTTAAAAAACAAGGTTTTTCTCTCGTTCGCCTATGACAGTTAGTGTTGCGCAGGAGTCAGTTTTAGGGCCGATTCTGTTTTTATTATTTGCATTTATATGCGAAAGACAGGTCAGCCATTGTGACTGTGGTTGTAAGAGAATGACAACGTATCACATAGTGGCCCAAGCTTAGAGCGTCAAATTGCAGTGTGAAGTGATTTGAACATGACTCTCGACGAGAATTCAAGTTTGAAACTGCATTGTGAGAATCTCGTAAGGCAAATTAACACATGCTGCTATCAAATTAAAAATTTTAGATGTATTTTGGATTTAAACTGTTTACTTAAATACAATTTTATTACAGCGAGGTTTATTCACGAATTGTTTATTATATAGTCTTTTGGAATTTATGGGAGTTGTCACACGATGTTTATGGAATATGAGTGAAATTGAAAAATATTTTTTACGCCTAGAATAAATATTTCTGTTTAATTTTGGAGAAAAATAATGAAAGTTCTAAATATTTGTTATAGAAATTCATATATTTATTTATTTATTTATTTATTTATTTATTTACCCAAAAGGAGACAAGCAAGACCGAATCCTAATTACATGTGTCCTTAATTTAAATATACGCATATAATTACATGATCCCAGAGCATCCTACATTCTCAGGATAACAAATATAATAGCAAGAAAAAAGAAAGAAAAATGTCAGAGAGAGACCACCTCAACAAAGTCGATAGCACTTACTGTAATCCTTAAAAATTAAATCCATTCAAAAAGATTCTTATAAAGATTTACTCCAAATGTTACTGGAAAAGATTTTTACAGTATTAACCTAATCATGATACCTAAATCCTAGTATCAATAGATTGAATTTCATTATAATAGACTCCAAAGTAATTAAGGTCATTATCCTGTAAATTTTATAAAAGTAAAGTCTATATGTTTGAATAATTGATATTGAAAACCTATAGAAATATTATAGATTTGCTTTTGCGATATATTAATATTTATGTTTAAATCCTCTAGAAAAGGCATAAAAGCAGTAAAATTCTTGAACGCGCCCTGCACCAACCAACTAATTAATCATACACCATCAATTTATCACGTGATGTGTAACCGTTTGCTACGAAGCGTCTAAATTAATGCTTTTATTATGGTTATGAACAGATGCGTTTTTACAGGGCATGGTGAATGTCAACAGCAAAGATTATTTATTATTTACTTTAGAAACTAGCATACATATGTAAATTCCTCACTATCCATAAACATATTCCGGTAATTATTGCAGGAGTAATGATTACATGCTTCTGTTAAGCATGGTTATTGATTAATTCACCCATAAATATAAAGAAAGAACAATGAGTAGTTTTAGAATTAAAATTCATTACTTAAAAGCTATTATTATTATGTGGGAATTTCAATATATTATTTATTTAATGCTAAGAAGTTTGATTAGAGTTTCTAGGTACAAGTCCGAGATTATTATTTAGCACTGGGGAACGAATGGCTCCACGCTTTGATGGTGGCTAAATAGCTCATTGATGAGAACAAAAAGCCAATTATTTTAAGCTAGGTTTTTTTTATACTTCGTATATCTTCAGTTCAGGCGGCAATGTTCCGATTTTGGTTTTTTTTTTCAGACTAATAAAACAACTGACTAAAATATTCTGAAGTAAAAATTTTTGAGGTAATATATTTATACCATTTTCAAAAATTTAAAAATTATATATTTATACCTGTTAAACTAATATAAGAATTTTTTTTGAGATAGAACTAAATCCATGTTAAAGTTGATTTTAATAGATATAAAAAAAAAAATTTTTATATTTAATTACAATAAAATTTACTTAAAATTATCAATTGTATAAAATTTAAAAATGAAACGGCAAATTAGCATTGAAATTTTATATTTCTTTATTTGAAGTTTGGAATACAAGTTTTTCTCGTGGTAAAACAATTTTTTAATAAAAATATATTTTTTTTTTGTAAAATAAATATATTTTTATATTTCATACATTTGAATGTATGCAATGAAAGTAAAGTCTAAGCAAATTGAAACATTGTTTAGATAAAATAAAGTAAAATGATGTGTGAGTTATTTTGGAGTGTAGATGAAATAAATACAAAGTGTAAATATAAAAACTATAAGTATTAAAAAATTTAAATACACTGGATAAATTAACAATAAACAAACGCACCAAAAGATACCTAATAAAATACACAACCAAGCGAACAACTATGTAATAAATATTATGAGACAAAATGGTGAATATACGAATTGCTGAAATTGTTCATATCAGCTTTAAAATTACGTTTTTTTTTTGGTGGTTTTAATATGGATAACTTTAGACAAGACTTTAGCCGTTTATGGATATTCTTCGCTATCCAAGATGAGAGAATTTAGGCAATCAAAGCAATGATTATAGAATGGATTGGTCAACAAAAAATATTCGTAAACATTTAAAACATTTTTGACTAAACATATTTTAATCAATTGTTTTTTTAGCATATTATTAAAAATTACATTTGATCGAAACTATATGAACGATATTAAATAAAATAAAAAAATCTAACTAAATAGCCGCATTTTTCATAGCTACATTAAATGTTTAAGAACTTCAATCAAGAAGTTGTTTTTTCATTTTTATTGGTGTTCCTTTTTTATTTTTCTTGAATAAGTGAAGAACTTGCATAAAGAAAAGGTCAACCCTATTTTAGTCATATCGGGTTAACCATTTTTTGCAGATTTTCAAAGTCTCCTTTGTCCTGCCTTATATTTCCTTAGTAAGCTTCGCTGCTTTCCTAATTTAATCACAGTTCAGTGTTTCTGCTGATGATGATAGCTTTGCTATCGAAACGTACGTCCAGTTTAGTGCAGTTTGTAGTGAGGGATCTAGGAGAAGTTTGCAGTATTACCAGTGCTACAGTTTGGAGTATTTTTGTCACCTAATTTAATCAGTTTCTTCTTTAATTGTTTTTCTTCTTGGGCGCTTGTACTTGGATTTTTTTTCGGAAATCCATTTTCCTTTTTTATTTTCCTGTTGTGGAGAGTACCCCTTTTCTGTTTATCGCACTGAAGACCTTCCATGCTTCAATGCAATGAAGAAAGTGTAATGGAAATTCTGGTAAAAATAATAATTAATTAAAATAAATATATATAATATATATAATAATAATATATTATATATATAATATATAGTATAATATATAATAATTAATAAAAATAGTACTAAATAAAAGAAATGGTATACACATGGTCCCATTTATTGTTCCATCTACTAAGCACAAAAACCTTCAATTATGTTATTCAGGTCATTCAGGGAAAGGAAAGCTTCCTAAAAATCATACCAACTCTTCCACCGAAACTATAGGTAACTTTCCAATTTTTTTTGCGTTACAGTGCTTTTGACAACCGGAAGCGGATATAAATTTTCCTAGAAAAAGTATCGGAATTAGTGACGGGCACTATCGATAACAATCAATAGTTTTGACTATCGATAGTCGATACTATCGATAGTCAACTATCGATAGTCGATAATATAATTGAAGGGTGCACGAGAATAACGATCGAAGTCCATTTTTTGTGAAAATGAGATAAGGGTGCCATTTTGTAGGAAATTCTGAGTTTCAAAAACGGTCGTAGTCCGTAGAAATCAAAGTTGCTATAATGTAGTTTTGTTTTGAACCTTTAAGTCGCAAACTTTAAAATTCATTTATCTCTTAATGTATGAATACGGACTTTGATCGTTATTCCCGTGCACCCTTCAATTATGATTAACGTACTATCGTATAGTAGAACCAAACTAAAGATGAAACAGTAAAATAATGTAACTCTCTTAAACAATATTTAGAACTAGATTCGTTCAGTATTGATAAATATTAGCTAATTAAAGACAGCTGGTGCGTCAACCGATATACCGATAGTATCACAGTGTTTCCTTTTCCGGGAAATCAAGAATAGAATAAAAGTAAATTTATTGGAAAGCTTTAATTCTTTGGATCCTGGTTTTCTTGGATAATTCTTCATCTCCAAGAAAACCTGTGCTAATTTCAGCATCTTCCAAAATGTATTTTTAAGTTTACTAGAGTAGTCTCTGCTAGTAAAATGGTGTTATAGAAACTTATGGTAAATATCAGATTCACTGTCAATTAATTCTATTACATTCATTCAAAGATATGCTTTAGGAATTCACGTTATCTTATAAGATTGTGATGTGTATATAATATCAACCCTTTTTTTTAATCTATCGAATGGGTGTCTTCAAAATCGGCGCATTAACATCATTTAATGTTCTTTTCTGTCAATTTTATAATCAAAATCTGTAGTGTATCCACAAGGGTGCGCTTATATTCCAAAAAAAAAAAAGCACGCATATACCTATATGCCGTGCGTAAATGTTCATATACAAAGAATATCCATCCATTTATATGTGTATGTTATGTATATATGTATACATAAATGCGTCCGTATCTATTTGTTTGGAAACGTGTCAGATGGGGAAAAATGTTCTAGATTTTCGTACCGCGTAAACGCACAGGCGCATGGAATACGCGTTCGGGGTAAATGCGCATGCGCTATAAAGTGCGTAACTGCGCTTCGGAGCGCTCTATCTTTTTTAACCTACGCGAAGAAGAGAGAGGACAATACAGGCGAACCGAGGTTATAAATGCAGTAAATGCAATTCAAGGGATGCACGGTGACTCATTCTATTGGGGTTAGATACAGCACTGTCAATATATTTTACACACAAGAAGGCTGGGGCGTGTTCCTACATCGTCTTGTATCATAAATCGGTTTCGTGTATGGAACGTGAGCGATTTTAAGTTTCTGGGGATTTTTATCTTTTAATAGTGGTATTATATCTCGTATGTAGATAGCAGTCATTTGTTATGCTCTCTGTATAGATTTCTTTTGGACGACATCTTACGTGAATTGTTCGAGATTTAACGTATTTTCAGCAGCGTGTGGAAAAAAATATTGATTGCAACAGCTCGTGGTAAACTTTAAACACGATTAGATTTTATTTATTTTTCCACACAAATCCTTATAAAGGCTCTTCCAAATTGAACGCCTTTAAAAAAAAAAGAAATAAAAACCATAATTTCCATTGATTTGCAAAAACTTTTATTGGTATATTTATACACAAAAAATATCTGGCAAGTGACCACCTCTTGCTGCTTCACAGCTGTTCTCTCTTTTGTTAAAATTTTCAATGACATTAATGTCATCATTGAGGCTCCCATTGGTGAATGACATGAATGATTTCATCCTTTAGTTCAGGGGTCGATTGTGGTTTGTTTTTATAGACCTGGCTACTTTACATAACCCAAATAAAATAATGCAACGGTGTTAGATCGCATGATCTGGGGGTGGCCAATTAACATCACCGTTTCTTGAAATAATTCTTCCAGGATACTTTTATCTCATTAAAGCAATTATTTCATTAGCAAAATGAGGTATTGCACCGTCTTGTTGAAACCATATATCCTATAGCCTCTAAATCAATATCTTTCAGTTCAGGTCACAAAAATTCAGTCAACATCTAACGATATCGAACACCATTCACTGTTACAACACCACAAGCAGCATTTTGAAAGAAATTTGGTCCAATTACATCACCCGACCATAATGTACACCAAACAGTGACTCGTTCAGGATGTAAAGAACTTTAATGAATCACTCGTGGATTTACCTCACCCCAAATACGAGCATTTTGTTTGTTAACAAAACTATCAATTTCAAAATGTGCTTCATCAGAAACATTTTTTTTTCTGAAAATTTTTCCGGGTATTCTTTAATACAATTGATGAATGCACGGCGTTTTGCATGGTCCAATGGCCTTAGTTCCTGTGTTATTTGAACCCTATATGCCTTTAAGGCTAAATAATCATAACACCAACACTTTCAAGAACCAAATTAATATGTTCTTGTGAACGACCACTATGACTACATGTCCCTCTTGTTTGATCTTCCACCGAATCGGTCTTTTGAAATTTTCTAATAATTCGTCCAAAAGTTCTTTCAGATTGATAATCATGTAAACCGTAAAATTGACGTAATTTTCTAAAAAAAAACTTTTTTTTTACAAGATGCCGATTTTCATAAAATAATTCAATAATTTGAATATGTTGTTGTCTCGTGTACGAGGGTATTCTTATATAAATGTCATGCTTCGTAAATGTCAAAATATCCAGACGAATTCAGTGTGCCAACTATATTTCATTTATTTTTTGAAAAAAGGCGCTTAATTTGAAAGACCCATTATTAGTAGTTAAATATTGCATTGTTGAAGCAAACCACATCTAATCCATTTTGTTATAGTTTTTTTTTTAATACATTAAACAATTGTCTTCAATTACATATCATTTTTCTCTTAATGATATTTGAGGCGAGATTTAAAATTTATTATATAGTCCTAAAAGCGCGAAATTTAAATACACTCAGATCTGGCAGTAAACGTCCCATTTTATCATTGCTACTATAGTTTCTAACTGACTCCTTCATTGAAATTCGTATATCTTGATATCTATAGTAAAATCTTTTTCGATTAAGGAATACCTAAGTCCTCAATTTTAAGAATTAGGTTTTTACTCTTCAATATTTATTCTAAAACAGAAATCAACACTTATATGGTAAAACCACAAGCTCACGCTGTTTAGGCATGCTTTTTTCCCTTAAGCCCCTGAACACTTGCAACTTTTTAATTTTTGACATTAAATTTTACTGAATACCTGGCATATTTGCCGTCCTGCCCGCCTTTCAAGATCTAATATCGACATATGTTTGGTTAAACGCTCGAACCTACATCTTCTCTTAGCTTAATTGGTAAAGCACTCGTCCGGTAAACGAGAGGATGTAGGTTCGAATCTTGCGTGACGAGAAAAAAATTTCTCGGGAAAAATTATTACAGTTAATAGCAAAAAAACATTAGTTTGTTAAATATTTGGTTAATTGAACCAAATTAATTATTCATTTAACCTTTCATTTATTTCAAATAGCCAAATATTTTATTGGATTAACTAATTTTTCGTGATAAAATTCTGTTGTTGTCCTGAATAAATCGGTCTTTCACTGTACGTAATTATCTAGTGTAAATAAATCTTTAGTTTGAAATAAATAGTTAGTTAATTGAAACTGATATGTAGGCATATTTAATCCAATTTTCTATAATATTTAATCTCATACAACTTACTGGCAAAGTAAGTTATTTGAGAGAATAATTTTTATTTGCTCATTCATACATAAACAAGCTACTTGCTTGGATCAATGTATATCTAATTGATTTAACAATTACTTTTTATCTGATGAGCAAGATTCTTCCAATCAAAAATACTTGCATTAATATATGAAGAAATATATTTCTTAACAAGATAAAATACTGATCCCGCGGAGTAAAATATAAAATAAAAGATAAGTTTTAAGTAAACGTCCAACTTTATTGTCGAAATTACATAGATTAGGTAATCCTTAACACTGCGTGAATCTTATTACTTTCCGATCAGATATCTAAAGTAAATTCAGATAATAATTAATTATGTAGATTTCGACTTCCGTTTCCTATAGGATATAATAAGTTTCGACCATTGCAAATTATAATGCGATGGTGAAATCTTCGGAATGATTATCACGATTACGAATGCTGTTAATGCGTAAGTGTAGAAAAGGAAATTAAACACAATTTTACATGCCATAACGGAGCACCTGCTTACGGTTAGTAGTGGGGTTTGTAACTGCCAACTTAAATTATAGTAATACTGCTTCATTTATATTATTTTATCCTCGTTCTGTATAGAATCTTGTTTGTTTTTTTATATTTTAAACAATATATCAGACTTTATATTCCCAAGGCAGTTTATATTATTATTGAAAGTGCTTTTGTTTTCGAAAGGAATATTTTAATATTATTTTCCTTATTGCTGAAAACAGTTCGTTATGTTTAGTAGCGATTTTATTTCTGAAAAATGTATTTAGTTTTATTTTTCTTATATATATGAGAATGTTTATTTATTTCTAAAATTGTTAGCTATAGCAATTATACATTGCATTACTGCAGTTGTAGTCTAGTACTCGTATACGATTATTTTCATTTAATAGCACTGCATACACGTTCGTATAACATTGACTGACCCTAGAATGATCGTATATAACAGGGTGACATAGAAAAAAAACTGCAATGCATAGCAATATGTGATAGAGGACCAAGAAATAACAAAAAAAGTTCCTATACACTAATGTCCGATTGCTTTTTGTTTTCAAGTTACAAGTTGTTGAAGTTAAAAGGCTTTTATTAAACAAAACAACATTCAAAAATATAAGATACATATTAGTTCTGCATAAGGTGCTCAAATTGGTGACCTTATTCCTGAATACACATTTCCAATCTTCGTGTTAATGACTGGCGGCATCTGCGAAATATGTTAGCATTATTACGAAATCTGTCAGCAGACTCCACAATTCTGCTCCATAATTGTTCTTCACTATTTAGTTCTGCGGCATACACTTCACTTTTCATAAATCCCCAAAATGAATAATCGAGGGAATTAAGTCGGGACTATGAGCTGGCCATGGTATAGGTTCACCACGACCAATCCACCTATTTTCAAATTTTCTTTGTAGAAATTCCCTTACTCTTCTAGAATAGTGAACTGGCGCGCCGTCATGCATGTAGTAGATTCTTCTTATAGTATTCAATGGAACGTCTTCTAATAAAGTATTCAGTTCATTTTCCAAAAAAATTCGATAGAGTTCGCCTGTCAATCGTCTGGGTATTCGAAATGGACCAATTAGATAATTGTCGATTATACCTGCCCACACATTAATGGAAAATCCATACTGGTGATTCCGTATTACGTTCTGATGAGTGTTTTTATCGCTCCAATAATGCATTTTGTGAATATTCAAAATGCCATCGCGACTAAAACCTGCTTCATCGGTAAACAAAATTAATGACAGAAAGTTTTGCCCTTTATTTTGCTATCACTCGCAATATTGCAAACCCGGTAGGAAATCCTATTCCAATAGGTGATGATTTTTTTGGAAATGAAATGGATGAAGAAGTTGTTCTTTGAGGACTTCCCTAACAGATTCACGATTGACATTCGGCACAGCTGCACTTATTCTTCTGGTGCTTATTCTAGGATTGTCTTGTACTATTTGCAAAATAGCTTTTTCATTTAACCCCAGAATCAAATTTTGGTTTTTTAAAGCAACCATCTTCTCCCAAACGCCTATGTACGTTAATAAATGTCCTAACATTGGGAACTTGCCTTAATGGGTATCTCTCTCGATAGATCCGTTGAGCTTCGGAAGAATTTGAAGCAGCTTCGCCGTAACACTTGATCATGTCTCTGTATTCTACGAAAGTATAGCGCACCATTTTGAAATAAAACTTTCAAGACACTATGCTGATATTGGTTTGACATTTACCAAATGTTTTATTTCATGAATTCATAGCCTACCTTAAAATATTTTTTATGGCCTAGGTAATACCATGGTAAAAGGATAATAGGTATGCTCTTGCGCACATCGTACATGACGTCACTTGGGCCCACTGCAATCTCTTCAATAAAGTCGTGCAACTCATGATATTCAGCGATAGTGCAAGCAGTCAATAAAGTCGTGCATAAATAATTAGAAAGGAAATATGTGTAGTTTTTTTGGGAAAATAAGTAAAACAAGTTTAAAATAGAAGTAATATAATTCAGTGATTACTTTTTTTGATATAAATCAATTAGTACGTAGTTAACAAAATAATTGTTGATTACCACAAAATGCCAAATGAAAAAATAATAATTAAGAAATGCCTTTTATAAATAAATATGTACATTATAAATATATAAACCTCACAATCTGCTCACAAAACTGACAGTTAACATAACCACAATCATAAATCACAACAAATAAATGACAGACGTGACGTCACTTGGGCCAGCCACGCTATGCGCACCTTGTTACGAGCATACCTATTATCGTTTTACCATGGGTAATACTAAAATACAAGAACAATATAAAAACAGTTTGTAACTTGAAAAAACAAGCAATCGGACATTAGTGTATAGGAACTTTTTTTTTGTTATTTCTTGTTCCTCTATCTTGTGGTGCTATGCATTGTGGTTTTTTCTATGTCACCCTGTATATGTATGTTCTGGTCTCTATAACAAAAAAAATCATAAAGTGCCTAGTTTTTATTGTAACGTTGTATATTTGTAAGTTGGGATTCCTTAAAAAGCTATCTTTTTTCTGTGTCATCTCCTTTTCATAAATAAATTTTAACCTTATAAAGTCCCCCAGAAAATATTTTAGATCGTATTAAGTAGTCATATTCGTGATAATATTACATAATTTAAGATAAACTGAAAATTTGCTTCTATAAATTATAGTTTTGGATTTTTAGGGATTTGAATAAAGTATTGTTGGGAATGCGGCCAATAGATTAAATGAAATTGCTTGTTATCCGTCTAAACTTTTAATTTATTGCTTTAGTATTTCAGTATTATTAATAAAGTTAAAAGCCAAATTACTTACAATGAAATAATTAAACGAGCCAAAATACACATAAATTGTGCACATATTCAATAAAACCAGACATTACAACGTAAAATAATCCTAACAGAGAACCACATATTCAGAAAGTGAGGTTAGGATTAACATAAAAGCCGCGAAATTGAGCAACGACACAGAGAGAACGCAATGTGGCCATTATTGTATTTTTAGTTTGCGATATCGAAACTAGCGCCAACATTACAAATTTCCCTTGCGTTACACATTCCACTTTCGATCTCTACAGTATTCAACATCCGCAAATCCCATTCGGAGGATCCCGACTAACCAACCAACCAACCAGCCCAATTCACCGGCTCAGATTTTAATTTGCATGTGGAAATCAATAACACTTCGCGTCAAGCAACCCGTCCCATAGTGTACTAGACCAGCGGCAGTAGGTAGAGTAGGTATACATACCCGTTCCTGTACGTCTGACTGCACGTGTGTTCGTGCCAATGTATGTATTTATACGCGGGGTTTCTCATTCTCTCTCTGTCTTTCTGCGTGAATGTGTGCGTTTCTGCGTGTCTGTCAGATTCGAACGTATACGCAAATGTACCCAATAAAATTTATAGAATCCTTTCAACTGCTAAAAAGGATAACAGCGGAACAAAAGATCTCTTTGTTAGATTTTGTCAAACGGGTCCCGGCGAATCGGAATTTATTAGACGTAATACGTTACCGCTTAGAGGCTTCGTTGTAATACACAGATATGGTGTAGTAGATGCTTAATCTGCTCTGGGCGATGCTATAATACAGGCGGGATATAGCAAATTAATTTACCTAAAATATCCTGAACGTTATTACAGCAGGATTTTATAGATAAATATATGTACCTATACTTGCCATTTTCCAATAGATGATAATGATAATAAAATTATTAAATCGTCGAAGATAGTCTACAGTCGGACAAGCTAGTGAAATCGGTCCTTGCATAGATTTGGCTAATATATTGTTCTAAAGTAGTTTCATGTATGTACAGTGTGTCCCCGGATCGACTGAACAAGAAGGAAAACAGTTATTTGGAACTTAATGCAAAAATATCACTCTTTATAAAAATAAGTAAAGTCCCAAAAAGATTAGTGTATATATAATAACTGTAAATAAATCATGTTTTTCTCACCAGTAACCGAGGAGGATGTTCTTGCTATCGTGAATAAACTTAAAAATTCTACTTCTGTTGGGGATGATGGTATTAATATTGCAATTACTAAAAGTACTTTTAATTGTTATTCAACTGTTTTAACATATTTGATTAATTTTTCATTAGAAAGAAGAAATTTTCTCAGTCAACTGAAAGATTCATTACTTAAACCAATTTATAAAAATAAAGGAGATTCAAACAATCTACAAAACTATAGACCCATTTCTTTACTCAATGTTTTTCCAAAATTTTGGAAACAACAATCAAAGACAAACTCCTTCATATCTTTCAAATAAACAATGTTTTTAGCTTACAGTGACATAGTTTCTTACCCAGCAGAGGCGCAGATGTGGCCTTAAATATGCTTAGCAAGCAAATATATTCAAACATGGATCGTTCTCTTCTTTGTATAAATTTGTCAATTGATGTTCAAAAAGTTTTCGATTGTGTCAATCATCCATTTTATTATACAAATTAGAAAAATATGGGATTAGAGGTATAGCGAACAGGTGGTTGCAAACTTATTTAGAACACTGCCAGCAAAAAGTGATATGTAACAATAAAAAATCCAACTGTTGTTGACATTGGCGTACTGCAAAGGTTCCATTCTCGGACCAATTTTATTTTTAATTTACATTAATGATTTACCTAACTGTCTTGATACTAAGGGTGTAATACTGTATGCGGATGACTTAAACATAGTGCTAACTTCTAATGATATGCCGTCATTACTGAGGAAGGTACAACTTTGTTTTGAGTCAGTACAAAGTTGGATGACATTAAACAAATTGGTAATTAATGAGAATAAAACAACCATCTTGTCATTTAGAAGTAAACTTAGTAGAATTCCTCAAGCAAATAAGTTAAAATTAGGTAGTTCTTATGTTCCTTTGAGTAGAACAACCAAGATATTAGGTATCATCTTTGATGATAATATGGAATGGAGTTGTCATATAGATTGTATCTGTAAACAGTTGACCGGAATTTGTTATGTCTTCTATCACCTAAGGCAAAGTTGTAATTTATATATTTTGATATCAGTTTATTATGCCGAATTCGTTTCAAGAATTAGATATGGAGTGTTGTACCGGGGTACATGTATTTCTGCGTATAGCATTTTTAATTTACAAAAGTGAGCCTTACGTACGATATTTGGTTTGCACGCTCGTGATTCATGCAACTTTTATTTTAAGCAAATAGAATACTCACATTTTGTGATATTTACATTCTCGAAGTGCTTTGTTTTGTGCATAAGAATCTGAACCAGTTCATAAATACTACCCACAATTGTGCCACTTACTTCCACCATCACATAAAAAAAAGCATATATCAGAAAAGCATCCAATACCTTGGTTGCAAACTTTTTAATACATTGTCTGATAATATCAAAAAAATCAGGCAATTACATCACTTCCAAGATGCTGTCAAAAATGTATTGTATTCGATTAATTGTTATTCTCTAGATGATTTTTATTGTTTTAATAAGGAATTGTGAATTTCAATATCTACTTTAGTACTAGTACTTTGTATGAATTGGCTTTTTTTGTTGACGTTTTTCTAGTTGTCTTTACTTGAAAAAAAGATGTATTATTATTAAGTGAATTGGAATAATAAGGAGTTCAAGTTCTAATCTTATTTATAAATAATTTAATAATGTATAATAATTTTATAAATAAATAAAATTGAAACTCGAACTCCTTATTATTTCAATTCACTTTATAAAAATGTTTGCTTGTCTCAAAATAACCAATTCTGTCATAAAAATCTGAATATTTCTTTTAGCAGCTGAGAAGATTACAAAAACACAAATTTAAGTAGAAAAGTTTCTAAGTTTCATGCTTTTGTTTAAATCAGACCATCCCTAGTATCCTTTTGTTCAGTCTATCCGGGAATGCACTGTATAATACCCAATCTCAGAAAGTTTTTACTTTGTGTTGTTTATAGTATTCGAGTAAATAACTGTTAAGAAGAAAAACCAAAAAAAAAATATTGAGTTCGTAGCATGTTGTAGTAGTAGTATGTAGTAGTTGTCGATGGTGATTATCTATAGTTTTTTGACGATGCGAGATGTTCCCAAGCAGCAAGCCAAATATGTAGATTAATATTTTAATAATGGTTTTTAAATTTATTGAATTTACTTAACTGGTTTTACATTTTCTTCATTATATTAATTTTATTTGGGTATGTCGGTTTTTTAATTTTAAAATTATAGAGATGCTTCTACGTTCCGGATTTTTTTTCCTTTTTCAAAATCAAATGAAAGTATTTTAAGTTTAAGTTATTGTAAGTCCTGGATTAGTGGATTTTGATGTTGGGTGTTATTTTTTTTTTTATTATCCTCTGATTAGAAGATTAGATAGAACTCATTTCCTGTTTTTTTTTCCATTACCTAACATTCTAAGTTTCAATTCTAATTTTTTTTTTGTTTTTTTATGTGTTTGTGTTGTTTGTTTATAGTGTTAAAATACAGTCGTCATTTCCAAATTATTTTATATAAATATTAATATAAGTAATAAATTTTATTTTTTTCGACAAACACCATTTGGATGGGCAAAATAAGGAAAAGGAAATTATTAAGTTTAATATAATGTATTTTAATTAATGTAAGCATAAAAAAATTACTTCATATAAAAAAAAAATCCGAAACGTAAAAGCCTCTTCTAAAAATAGAGCGTTGGAATTTTGCCGCAATATTTTGTTCTTTCAGTTTCGAAGTATTTCACGTTAAAAAAAAATCCAGTGTAAAGCGATCTACTTCCGATACTCCTCCTAGTTTTGAGGCAAGGTATAAACCTTTGAATGTATTAAATTAAATTTATCTTATAGTAAATATTTCTAAAATGGTTGTCAGTAGTTTTAGTTAACGCATTACATTTGCATTTTGCAAACCATTATTCTTCTAAACCAATATTTCTTATTTGTGTGGACGCCTTGAAAGATCTTTGCGGACCATAGATTAAGAACCTCAGCTGTACACCATCCTCTACGAAGATAATATTAATCGAGTCTGTTATGATGCTATAATAAACTGTTTTGTTTTATACTTTTCTTTTGCTTCCTTATTTATTTTTGTTTGAACTTCTCCATTTGCAATTCATAAGAACTTCATTTATGCACGCGTTTCAATTTTTGCAACCACATCAGGCGCAAATAACCTCATTATTCCCAACATTTAACCCTCCCTTTTACGTGTATTTAAACTATAGCGCCCGTCTCTCGAAAACTTCCTATTCCTCGAATGCTCCGCGTCCACTCGATAAACCCGAGTAGGCGAACGCGAGCGGCACGCGTAAAAGGTAAGCCGCTCGCGCGATGCGGTGCGACCCGGAGAGGTAGGTGGGCTATAGCGGACGCATCCACGTAACTATACGTCGTCGTATACGCATTATCTGCGAATTCACACGTGAACGGGTCCGCGTGCTGTGCCGCGGACGAGACGCGGTGAAAAGCGCGAGCGAGCGTTCGCTCTCATTGGTAGAGGACGGCCGAGCTTTCGGGATCGACCGGTGCGAGGGCGCGTGCGTCGCCCGATCGCGGGGGAGAGAACACCGCGCGCGACCGTGACCTCTTCCCCGACTAGGAAATGCGTTAACGCGCTACGTCGTCGTCGTGCCGTCGTGACGCTGCCCGCGCGCATAGGTCGCATATATGGGGAAGCGGCAAGATTGTTAGTACGTTTGCTTCTTTGGAGCCGTTAAGGAAATGCGTGCGGGACTTTTCTTTTATCTGTTCGAGCTATGTTGATGTAAATTTGATTGTTGTCACTATTGCACATTTCTGACAAACTATTTCTCAATGTACAGATGTTCGAAGAGTGGATCTTTGATTACAGCTCTACTTTTAATTTCAGGAAAAAGCCTCTTATACAAAAGTTTTATCGAGTTCAATGCTGCACAACTTAATAATATGTCTGACTACATGAATTCCACTGCTAGATGTTATTATCCCCTGTTATTTTCAAAATGATAAAATAATAATAACTAACTGATTATTATCAAATATTCACCGGTGTGAACTTGGCAAGCAACTTTATTAAAAAAAAATAAACGTAGTACGGTTCGATTGTACTTTGTTTGTACCCGTTTGTACCACCTTCAGTTTCGTTTGTACCTCAAAGGTTAAAGAAATAGAAAGCGGCATACGTGAGAAGTTACAATATAACTATACCATGAAATAACGATGATTGTCATTAGAATAATTAGATTAGAAGAGATATTTTGAGACGTATTTCTTCTTGATCGGAACGATTCGCCTAAATATCATAATGACTAGTAAAATGATTACAGATAAATTTATAAAAATGGCAGTTTATTGTGCAGTAATTAAAAGAACAGCTGATTTGTTACAGTGACTGTGACTAAAGGTATTGATACAACCTTTAGTTGAAATAACTGTGATGCAGTAACATAATTATCTTACGATTATTACAGTTAAAATATTATGTTAGTACATAATTTGGTTTTCGTTATGGGTTTCGACTTCAAGTTGAATCATATATAAATCCACCATATAATGGGATGAGTAAGCACTTTCTTTTAATTAAAATTATATTAGATACAATAAAGTAGGCATAATGACTGTAATTTCTAGTAAATGTGATAAAATATCTAACATCATATATTTTTTTTAACATATACTGGGCTAAAACAATGATGATACTGATATCTATAATATTTATCACTTATCACACTATGAATCCTTCACTACTCCAACTTACAAATACCTAATCACCTGTTTACCAAGTAACAGTGACAAAAATATTTACCATTTTCAATTACCATAGGTTAGAAAAGCAAAACACCTTTATTTTTGATCGTGTGGATATATTTTCATGATAAAAATTACATCATGTCATTTTTAATCACAAACACTGTGATAAATTAACTGTTTCTTTTCTCACTGTAAAAAAGCATAAGCTGTCATGTTTATGATCGAAAGAATATTTGACCGGTGTGAACTTGGCAAGCAACTTTATTAAAAAAAAATCAACGTAGTACGGTTCGATTGTACTTCGTTTGTACCCGTTTGTACCACATTCAGTTTCGTTTGTAGCTCAAAGGTTAAAAAGATAGAAAGGGTTAAAAAAAAATTCAGCAAGCAAGTACAAGATATTCAAAAGTGGACAACGTCATTCGAAAGAGCATTATTTGTACCCGTTTGTACCACCTTCGTTTTCGTTTGTACCTCAAAGTTTAAAAAAATAGAAAGGGTTAAAAAAAATTTCAGCAAGCAAGTACAAGTTATTCAAAAACGGACAACGTCAATCGAAAGAACATCGTTTGTACCCGTTTGTACCTCCATTTAAATCGTTTGTACTTCCACCAAACCGCAAGTAGAAACGTTTGAAAATAAGTAAGCGGCGAGGGAAATTTCGCTAATTTTTGAGATATCGAAAAACGGCCAATAGCGTTGGCCAAAGAGCAGCGTTTGTACCCGTTTGTACTTCTTTTTACATCGTTTGTATTTCAACCGAACCGGAAGTAGTGACAATTCAAAATATGTCAAAGAGAGAAATTTGGCTATTTTTTGAGTTATCAAAAAACGGCCAAGGCTATTCAAAAGAGCATCGTTTGTACCCGTTTGTACCTCTTTTACCATCGTTTGTACTTCAACCATACCGGAAGTAGAAGCATTTGAAGATATGAGAGAGAAATTTCGCTAATGTTTGAGATATCGCGCAACGGGCAATGCCATTCGATTCAATTTGTTGAGTATGCCGGTACACGACTCAATTGAATATCTTTCTTTATAATCTCCCTAGCAGAGGTCCATAATAATTAGCTAATAAGAAAAGTATAATTGGTGTTAAATGCATATATTTACAACCGGTATCTGCAACCAAAGATATAGAAATATATAATAAGAGTTGGTTTAAAAACAACATACATATTTAAAGATATACTTAAAGGTCTCACAAAGTAAAAATAAATACATAGTTAATTAATAAATAATGGTCACATTACTAGGTTGTCTGACTAATTTGGCAAAATGCAGATATCTATATTTATATGTTTTCTAAAATAGGGGATGGGAATCTTGGTCAATTAAGACAAAAATGTAACATAAATATTGAAAAGAACTACTTCCGACTTCGCTGAAGTACAACCGATTTCAAAAAAAGGTGCAAACAGTTGCGAACGATATTCTATCGAATAGTAGCGTTAGCCACTTTGCGATATCTCAAAAATTAGCAACATTTCTCTGTCTGAGATATTTTCAAATGTCTCTACTCCGGTTCCCTTTGAGGTACGAACGATTTAAAAGGAGGTACGACGAGTACCTTGGCCGTTTTTGATAACTCAAAAATAGCCAAATTTCTCTCTTGACATTATTTTAAATTGGCTCTACTTCCGGTTTGGTTGAAGTACAAACGATGTAAAAAGAGGTACCCTTCTCACAGGAAAAATCGGGACACCAGTAATCGCGAATTTTAAAATTTCTTGGGTGTAAATGCAACTTTCAGAGGATATATGCCTTATCAAAGCCATAAAGCACTTTTTTGTGTGTATTATTCAAACAGAAATATAAATATATATAAAAGGTTTATACATTAAATAAACACATTGGAATTTCGGTGGCGGTGTTTCCTTAGAAATACCGAATACGGAAATATTAATGCAAAAAAATCCATAACAACTAAAAGGCCTCTTGAGTATACGGCACCATTTAGAAATACAGATGTATGTATTTAACTTATTTGATGTTATGTAGAGATAATTCTTTTTTTAAGAAAACATATGGCGATGGGATTTTAAATTTATATTACCTATTACTATGATATTAGTTGCTTAGCTTGATTTATGCCCGCATGTAATACTTTAGCAATAGACAATATGTCAATCAGCCTCCTGAGTTTTTGAACAATGTGATTTTCACAATGATTAATTACACTATTATTGATGTATTCATTATAGTTGTTGTTTAGTATTCTTAAATATTGTATTTTACAAAATATTTTTCTATGTATTAAAAAATTACCAAAAACAGTTTAAGATTATTTACAAAATTTTTAAAGCAGTTAATTTCACAAAGAAATTATTTATTTTATTAATCCTCCGTTTATTGTATTTTCAAGATATATATCTTAACTATCGCTTGTGTAATCCAATGTTGTTCTATTTTATTGAAATATAGCTAACACTTTTGGTCTGTAACACAGCTTAGAGCAGTAGCAACGAGAAAGTATTAAATGTATCAAATTCAACAATAAATATTTTAGCACTATCTGAGATTAACGAACAATATGCTTTCTTACAATGTTTGTTATGTATTATAAATCCAATAATATTTAAATAATTGCTAATAAACCTGTGTTACATGAAGACAGTTTGGAAAGAGACCCAGTCTTGGCCATATTTCAAGAAAATAGATCAACGTCATCAGATTACACAAGCGATAGCTAAGATATATTTCCTAAAAATACAATAAGCGGGGGGTTCATAAAATAAATAATTTCTTTGCGAACTTAATTGCTTTATTTAAGAATTTTATAAATAATCTTAAACCTGGTTTTGGTAATTTTTTTATAGATAGAAGAAAACTTTATAGTAATGCAATATTTAAGAATATTAAACAATAGTAATTAATACATCAATAATAGTGTCAATAGTAGTCAATAAATCTGTGAAAATCACATTATCCCAAAACTGAGGAGGCTGACTGACATATTATCTATTACTAAACTAATACTCGCGAGCATAAATCCAAGTAAGTAACTAATATCAAAGCAGCACTAAACGAGTAACATAATTTTAAGTAATAAAAGGCCATCACCATATGTTTTCTTAAAAAAGAATTATCTCTACCTAACATCAAACAAGTTAAATACATATATATTTCTAAATGAAGCCGTCTATTCAAGAGTTCTTTTTGTTGTTATGTATTTTTTTTTTCATTGGTATTTCTAAAGGAAATGCCGCCACCGAAACTCCGATTTGTTTATTCTATACATAAACCTTTTCTCTCTATATATTTATTTTTCTGTTTAAATTTCTAGTCGTTACCTTTGATCGCAGTAATATATAATTAAGTGATTTATGGCTGTGATAAGTCAATACGTTCTCCGAAAGTTGCATTTACAATCAAGAAATTTTAAAATTCTGAATTGCTAGTGTCCCGATTTTTCCTGTGAGAAGTGTACAAACGGGTACAAACGATGCTCTTTGATAGTCTTGGCGTTTGATGACTCTTAAAAAATTCCAAATTTCTCTCTTTGACATATTTTGAATTGTCACTACTTCCGGTTCGGTTGAAATACAAACGATGTAAAAAGAGGTACAAGCGGGTACAAACGATGCTCTTTCGAATAGCGTTGGCCGTTTTTCGATATCTCAAAAATTAGCGAAATTTCTCTCGCCAACTTACTTATTTTCAAATGTTTCTACTTCCGGTTTGGTGGAAGTACAAACGATTTAAATGGAGGTACAAACGGGCACAAACGATGTTCTTTCGATTGACGTTGTCCGTTTTTGAATAACTTGTATTTGCTTGCTGAATTTTTTTTAACCCTTTCTATTTTTTTAACCTTTGAGGTACAAACGAAAACGAAGGTGGTACAAACGGGTACAAACAATACTCTTCCGAATGACGTTGTCCATTTTTGAATATCTTGTACTTGCTTGCTGAAATTTTTTTTAACCCTTTCTATCTTTTTAACCTTTGAGCTACAAACGAAACTGAATGTGGTACAAACGGGTACAAACGAAGTACAATCGAACCGTACTACGTTGATTTTTTTTTAATAAAGTTGCTTGCCAAGTTCACACCGGTCAAATATTCTTTCGATCATAAACATGACAGCTTATGCTTTTTTACAGTGAGAAAAGAAACAGTTAATTTATCATGGTGTTTGTGATTAAAAATGACATGATGTAATTTTTATCATGAAAATATATCCACACGATCAAAAATAAAGGTGTTTTGCTTTTCTAACCTATGGTAATTGAAAATGGTAAATATTTTGTCACTGTTACTTCGTAAACAGGTGATTAGGTATTTGTAAGTTGGAGTAGTGAAGGATTCATAGTGTGATAAGTGATAAATATTATAGATATCAGTATCATCATTGTTTTAGCCCAGAATATGTTAAAAAAAATATATGATGTTAGATATTTTATCACATTTACTAGAAATTACAGTCATTATGCCTACTTTATTGTATCTAATATAATTTTAATTAAAAGAAAGTGCTTACTCATCCCATTATATGGTGGATTTATATATGATTCAACTTGAAGTCGAAACCCATAACGAAAACCAAATTATGTACTAACATAATATTTAACTGTAATAATCGTAAGATAATTATGTTACTGCATCACAGTTATTTCAACTAAAGGTTGTATCAATACCTTTAGTCACAGTCACTGTGACAAAGCAGCTGTTCTTTTAATTACTGCACAAAAAACAAAACTGCCATTTTTATAAATTTATCTGTAATCATTTTACTAGTTCATTATGATATTTAGGTGAATCGTTCCGATCAAGAAGAAATACGTCTTAAAACATCTTTTCTAATCTAATTATTCTAATGACAATCATCGTTATTTCATGGTATAGTTATATTGTAACTTCTCACGTATGTCGCTTTCACAAATTGTGGAAAATAAATATTATAAATGGAGAAGAAAATGCATACATTCCATTCCAAGTTACTTATTTACTTCATTAACTTTCAAGTCAATATATAAACGCGATATAACTAAATGAAGCCGTCAAATTAGGAAGCATCAGAGCAAGCAAAAGTATCAGTTCATAAAATACACAATTAATAATACGTTTTTTTTATTCGAAAATAGAAAGACATTTAATGTCATTCGTCTATGATTGACAGAAACTATATTACCGATGTTTGGTAGACTATGGTAATTGCTTATTACCATAACCTACCAAAGAACCATTATATTTAATGAATATTGATTAAAAGTCAAACCTATCAAAAAATAATTTGTTTTATGTAATGCATTTTCCGAGATTTCTTTTTTTTTTTGAGAGCTATTTAAGGAAACTTGTGCATAAAAAAAAGAGCCATACACATAGTAAAATAGGAAGAATAGAATGATGGAGGCATTTCCATCCATTTCGTAGAATTGTTGAGAAAACTACCTCGAAATTTGTAAAAGAGTATAGAAGTATATGTTTAACAGGAAGCAGATATATTTCAACATCAACATCTGTTATAAATTTTAATATTTAAAGATGTTTGCTACGTGTAAATACTTTTAATTAAGGAGTATTTTGTTGTGGTAAATATAGAATAAAATAAATAAGAAAATAAATAATCAATCACTGAGATGTAAGAAGGACAAGGTATTATATATAAATTATTTGTTGACAGTTTTGACGTTTAATTATTACGCTGGTGAAATAATTAATTTTGATCCTTTTTAATAATAATAATTTAATGTGACGTTTCGGTTTTTAATGAAACTTAAATGACGTTTTACAGTAGATGCCGCTTATTAGAATCACGTTGGTACACAGCATTTATGAGTCAATTAAGCGGCGATTCAAATAAGCGGCCCCCGCAGAAAAATCGTATTATCAGGTTCTGCTTTCACATATGAAGACCGTGACGTAATCTCACATGTATAAGCGATCATTTCTTTAATGAAAAATTTAATTTGAATTTATTAATATTTCATAACACATATAACAAAATTTTTATTATAAATAAATGATGATAATTATACTTTATTAAAATACGATTTAATTGTGGTTTGACGATTTTCAACCTTATGAAACGATCTAAATTCTTCTGCAGATCCTTCTCTTAGTTCCAAATTTCTTCTCAAGACTAGCGAAGCTGCACGAATTTCTTTTGATGTTGGAGCCACGCTATTCTCAAGATTATCATTTGTTTCCTCTAGATCTTCACCCTCTTGCAACTGCTCTTTTTTCCAAAAAAAACTTGCCACTATAGTTTCTTCGGAATCATTTTCAACAACCGCCACAGCTTCATCTGTATCCACCCAAATATTCAGTTTATCATCCAAATCACTTTCCAAAATCTCATTATTCTCTTCAGAGTGAAACTCATGTTCACTGTGTACGAAGAAACCACCTTTTCTGAAACAATTTACAATTGTGGATATTACATTTTCCCATGCTTTTTGTATCATATGGATGGCAGTGATAAGTGATATACTTTTTGCAACATCTTTAACTTGTTTTCTGTTGTCCTCGTCGATTATTTGGATAATAAAATTTCGCGTATCTTTTCGATGTAACGTCTTTAAAGTTTTTATAATTCCCTACTCAAGTGGTTGAATCAATGATGTTGTATTCGGTGGCAGAAAAAACAATTTTATATTATTTAATTAATTTGAGGTCGGGGATCGAGTTCGGCACCATTAAGTGAGTATATTTATATACATTATAACAAATCTTATTAAGATCTTTTTTTGATTAGATGCAGTGTTTTAGAGATATTTCGTTGTCTCAAGATAAAAGAACTCACCCAGTATATGTATATCCCATAAAAAATGTATTCACGTCATATTTGTCTTTACTACCAAGCTACGGGGAAACTTTTTTTTCTTGCTGTACCTGCATACGTATATACAAATATTAAGCATAAATGAATGTATTTTGTGTATTAATGGTTAGATTGTCTACTTTTACGCTATTGACATTAAATATTCATGATGTTGCTTGTGATAGCTGACAGCATAAATTTTCTTTAATATTAAACTGCGGGACTTTGTCAATAATAAAAAAATACTGAATGAAACGATTTCGTTTTACTGAACAGAATTTGGCACCGCTACGACTTCATCGAACAAAATGGTATCGGAAAAGCTTCAACTCCACACCTACACAAAATCGTCAAGGTGTTTAGATGGAGAGAGAGGCATCGATGCTATTTGAGTCGTTCCTCGCGCTTTCTTTTTCTTTCTCGTGTTACAGTTTTTTTTTTTTTCGCCACTCATTTTCCGAACAATCACCGACCAATCATCGAACGTCTTACAGATTTTCCCATCTTTTTTTCTCTTTTGCAGATATTTTTGTAATATACACGTGAGAGAGAGAGAGAGAGAGAGAGAGAGCGGAAGAGAATTAGTTTCGAGGTGAGAGCGAAAGAAGATATCGATAATTATTTTTTTATACGAAGAATAGGACGCATCAGAATTATAGGGAAACACGACAGTACAAATTACTCAGAGTACAAACAAAACTATAAGCAACCAAATACCTAAAAGAATAGTTAAGAGGCTGACGAAGTTCTTTCTCCTTTAATAATCCGATAATAAGAAGTAGATGATTTTACTCCTTGGTATCGAGCGAAGGTGAGCTAGGAGGATGATGATGGATTGTTTGTTGTTGTGGAGGCGGAATAAGCAAGAGGTGTAGTCGGTGATAATTGAAGGTGAGATCTTTTCTTTAGCGGGAGGATGCGGTGCGATAGGCGATGACATAATGAGTGAAACTCTAAGCCAGGACCCGGAATCCCTGGGGTCAGGGGGTTACGGGCTGGCCCCCAATTACCCGCCAACACCGGCCACCCCTAGTTCTACGGTCCAAGATCCGCCAGGGTCCAGTTTGCCACCGTTCTCGACCTTCTCGGCCGACATGGACACGGCTACAGGATTTTCCACAGATCGTTTCCTCAGCGATACGCGACTTTTGGACATCTCCAATTGGGATTATTATCCAGAAACGAGGATATTGGACAGAACCGAGAATGGTTTATCGATAATCTCATCTCAACCCCAATATAGGCCATGGGAGTCGAAACCGGTGGATTCAACTAGTCAACAGGGCTTCGCCCAAACCACGCCGGTGACGACTTTCGCCGACGCCTTCACCCAGAACGGCGTATCGAAATTACCCTCCTTCCAATCGCAATTCCAAACCTACAATGAGGCTGTCACCACCAGCGAACCGACACTCACGACGCTAACGAATCTCACTCCGGTTTCGCCAAATTCTTCTAGTCCTAGTTTAACGACGTTAAACACAAATTTCCATACGTTGAGCGCTGTGAATCCCCGAAATTACCCGCTGGTACCCGCTCCCATACAAGCCAGGGAGATCCCGTCGATACAACAGCAATTCCTGGACGAGAGACACATACAACTGTACACACATCCTCCGGGGAACATCGCGTCGTTGAATCCACCCCCAGGGAGTATATTCCAGTCGCAAAACGGAGCCATCCTTCAGAATAGTCAGCTGATAGGATCTCCAACCGTAGTTACCGTAATCAAATCTGAACCCGATTTGAAATTGGCGACGTTGTCGCAACAAGAGATGAAGATCCAGAATCTGCATCCGACGCAATTCCAGAATCCCATGACCACGATCCTGGACAACAACGGATTGTATAACGGTTTGGACAAGAAGTTGAACGGCATCAACGCCATCGGGAGCTCGCCGACGCGGAACGACTTCCGGAAGAAGGAGCGGAGGAAAATTCGCGCCTCGAGTTTGGAAAGTTCGGCGGAAAGTGACGGTGCCTCGAGCAATATGGATCTGGGCGCGGAAAGTTCCGGACAGGTGGCGGCCGTTTCGAGTACCGCGAGTTTCAAAACGCATCACGCGATGACCGCGAACTCTTCGCTGGACGTGGACGATATCAGTGGCGGCGGTGTGGACAAACAGGTTAAGAAGAAGCGGAAACGGTGTGGTGAATGCATCGGTTGTCAGCGGAAAGACAATTGTGGTGATTGTGCACCATGTCGGAACGATAAGAGCCATCAGATCTGCAAGCAGAGGAGGTGTGAGAAGCTGACGGAAAAGAAGGTGAGTGAGAGAAAATCAACCGTTTTGATTATATGCTTTTATTGGTGAGAACTAAGAATCTAATTATGGTCCTAAAGCGGCTCCTAGATATTCAATATTATTGTGCAATGTTTGAGATTGTACAATATACTGAATAAATCAATTGATTTGAGTTTTATTGCGCAGTGTGGCGCAAATTACACTATCTATGGAGTAGCACTGTGCAATGTTTGCTGAGTTTAGTAGAGAGCTAGCAGCAGAGTTGCCTTCTTCTTCCGAGCTTCTTGGCTTTTTCCATGCCCTTTAGTCTGAAGTCTGGTTCTGCTCTAAACATAAGCTCCCTAGTGAGTCCTTGGTTCCTGCTAACTCATGGTCATCAAGTTAAATATACTGATCTGATAGTTAAATCCTTTTACATATCCATGTCCATGCCAGTATTGTTAAATATTTCTGGGTACTTCTTAGGTTCTTTTATAAATCAGTTTCCGATACCTCAGACTCCTTACCTTGCCCTCACTGGTTCCTACTGACCTAGATTCAGGGTTAGTATCCTTGCCTTCTTGTATTCAACCGTATTAAATCCATGCTCCTTTAAAGATTCGTTCGTTCAATCATTCATTAAGTTAGGGTGGACACCTATAGTCCAGACACTTGAGCTAGGTGCTCATTGCACCGTTCTTATTAAATCTCTTACTTCCATTCGAGCAGCTTGGTGTTCTCTATGAAGCCCAGTATCTTGCCCAGTAGAAACTTGGGAACCTTCGAGGGCTCCAATCCTTTCCGAAATATTTCTGCCTGAGTACTTTCAATTCCTCACATGTGCAGATTACATATAAACTCGTTTCCTCCTGTAGTTCGCATCTTCTGCACCACGGTTCGCTTACTCGACCTATGTTGTATAGATGCCTTCTCAGGGGGCAGTGTCCAATTAACAGCCCAGTAATGGTTTTAGCTTCTTCCTTGCTGCGCCTGAGTAGGTTATCAGAGAATTTAGCATCCCCATCCCGTATTAGCGCTTTAGTATGGAGTTGACCTTCAGTCGACCTCCATTTTTTTGTATTTAAATTAATTATGTTACAAGATAGGCCAATAGTGCCAGCACTCTAAGTATTTTGGATAACATTGCTAGTAATGCGACTTTTCAATTAGTTTCTTTTGCAGCTCGTGCATAAAATCAACTGATTTCTGTATCATATCATTTTCCATGTTGCCTAAATTTTGCCTTACAATATTCACGACCCCCATACCACCAATAATGCATGGCAAAGACATAGAAGCGTCTTTATCAGCTCAACTACTTTCTTTATCTAACCAGGTCCAGATCTCCTTTCTTGCAGAGTCCTTAGTAATCCCACATACGGGCTCTGAACCTATGAAGTGTCCTTTAGAGCCCTCCTTGGCTAGTTCGTCGGCTATTACATTGCTCTCTATATCCTCATGTCCCGGCACCCAAATCAGAGACACCGTGCAGTCTCGTGCCAGTATATAGAGGGTAAAGATTCGTTATGGATGCCTTTGACTTGGATTATCTTCTTGTGTCTTGGGTGTGGAGTCATTTACAATACTTTTTCAGTGAAGATTTTCTTCGTGAATTGCACGAAATTGATGCTCTCACTCGGAGAAATCACGAATCGTTCTTGAATTAGATCCATCCGCTCTTGATTCATTGTTCCTTAGGGATGACCCTTGTCTATTACCGCCACTTGTAATCCTGATGCTGCCTCGCCGAATAATTGGGTTTCTTTGAGGTTTGCGGTAGTGTTTTAGCGAGTCCTCGCTAGGTCTTTTTAACCCTCGATACTCTTCTTATTATCCTTAGTGGTTTGGCTCACACCTTTCGCTTGATTGGGGATATCTGTCAATATAATTATTATAAGTAGACGCTCTTTAACAGTTGTTTTTCATTCTGGCCAGATGACACCTGGTTTTTTAAGGAGATTGGTAATCCTCCCTTTATTCGTTTCTCATACTGGTTTGTGACAGGTGTTGGCGGAAACATGCTAAGCGCTAACTAAAAATTAAATAATAATATTGTACAATATATTGTCAGCATAATAATGATCGCCTAGGAGCCGCTTAAGCAAAGCATTTGGCAATAAAATTTAAATTTGGATTAAACATAAATAGATTTTAATATAATTTGATTCTTAGCTCAAAAATTAAAAAAATGCACGGTTTGCTTTTTCTACTGTAAATTAAGTAATAATTTCACCAGCTCTTCACTATTAAAAACTAACAAGTTTAGTTTATTAGCATATGTATATCTTTACATTACTCTTTAAGTATGCTTAATTATATTTTATTAAAAAAATCCTCACTAAAAGGTTCTTGAATGTGTACCGAATATTGATAAAATTTGCAGGAAGAGAAAAAAAAAATGTATCTGGAAAATATATTATTATTGCATAAAATTAAGCCCAAGAGAGGAGAGTATTAATTAAAGTTGTTGTTAGCGTAATAATTTAAATTCGGAATTTGATCGTTGTGTAGAAAAATAGATAAAATTATACGGAGTTGGATATTATTCGAATAAATAATTATCTAGATAGTTATCTAAATAATGATCTAGATAATTATTTAAATAGTCTCAGAAATACCCAAAAATAATTTCTGTTAATTATTTATTCTTAACTTGTTATTTTTTTTTGACTTTGCCCAACTCTATCCGATTTATTGTTTTGTAATAGTATGTCCAAAAGCAGAATTTGGTTTTTTTTTTGACGTTAAAGGTACTTTTTCTAGTCTTGACACTGTTTTATAAAAAAAAAAACATTTTTTTTCAAGAAAAACAAATTTTGAACTAATTTATGTATTTATTTTCGTTTGGGAAGCTGACAGGCAAGCCCAAAAGAGCTTCCACGAATATTTATGCAGCAACACAATACCTTTGTATAATATGAAAATTTAAGTTTCACCTAAAATTAAGCCTTGTACCATTGCATGTATTGTTAATTCATGTGTCAATATTTGGATAGATGATTCGAAACCTGTACTTATTGTTGACCCCTCATAAATAAAAATAAATTTCGTGTTTTTGGTTAAATTAAGCATTAGAATGACATCTAGATTCGTATGTGATGTATTTATAAAAAAAAAAGT
Source organism: Protaetia brevitarsis (assembly GCA_004143645.1). NCBI lineage: Eukaryota > Metazoa > Arthropoda > Insecta > Coleoptera > Scarabaeidae > Protaetia > Protaetia brevitarsis. Next base: position 721,886 of record RXPK01000141.1, read on the forward strand.
GAGTCTTGGAAAAAAAGTTCGGTAGTACTTTGAATTCATTGCAAGTTTTAGGTTATGTCCTAAGATGTTTAACAAGATAATTTAAATTAAACATCTCCTACAGCAAGTCTTAATAGTGTCTCAAAATTACCGCAAGTTTTGAATTAAAATGAATTAAATGAAAACACAGTCTTTGATTATTATTTTTTTATTGAATCATAAAGTACATAGGATAGGGTTATTTATGGAATAACACATCAGACAAATATTGGCCACATATTGGTCCTATCAATATCATCCAATTTCGGCAGAAAGGACTGTGTTATCATGTCGCGATATCGAGCACCAGTAACAGTCACTGTTTGACCAGCCTCATTTTCAAAAAAGTATGGTCCAATTATGCCTCCAGCCCAAAATCCGCACCAAACAGTGACACCTTGTGGATGCATTTTTTGTTTTTCGACAATCACATGTGGCTTCTCAGAACCCCAAAGGCGGCAATTTTGGCGATTAACAAAGCCATCAAGGTGAAAATGTGCTTCATCGCTTAGGATGATTTTGCTCGAAAAATCAGCATCCATTTATTGATGTTCAATAATCCATTCAACGAACTCTCTTCGCTGTGCATGGTCATTGGGCTTCAGTTGTTGTGTTAATTGAATTTTGTAAGCATGGAGACACAGATCTTTAGTGAGTATACGCTGTAGAGAGCTTCTTGAAATTTGCAATTCTTGTCCACGACGCCGAATTGAGGTTCCTGGATTGCCACCGACACTCTCACGCACTGCTTCGATATTGACATTTGAACGGCTTGTTTTTGGACGACCAGTGTGTTTGGCGTCTCCAATGGATCGAGTCTCCCGGATTTTTTTAATTAATCTCTTCACAGTTGACGAAGTTAAAACACTATGCTGACCATATGTTGTATGAAATTTTCGAACTGCGGCCGCCAAGCTTTCATTATTTTTGAAATATTGTTCAATAATGAAAACACGTTGTGCTATCGTGTAACGCTTCATTTTTACTAACCCTAAACCAGAGTACAACGAGTAAGGACAAGAGAGGAGTTATGGCAGTTTGTTATTGTTTACGTTCGTATCTACACAAATTAGTTTACTCATCCATTACTTGTTTTATTTATTTAATTTTACGTATTTTATTAGTTTTGAATTACCCCTGCAGTTTTAAAACATTTAATGAACTATGATATTCTTGTGTAAAAGGTAAGATCGGTGGCCAGTGGCCATAACATTTACATACTTTCTTATATATTATATTGTTAGGTTTAAGTGAAATAACTCAAATAGTCGTGAAAGAAGACACCAATGGGTATCATGTTGTAGTGCCAGTCACTCTTGCAAGATAAATTTTGATGCTAACGATGGTCGCAGTTTCTTGGGATTTTCGAATGAATCTAATATATATGACACGACAAGAATTAAGAAAGGTACATGAATAAGAAGAACTATTATCGTTGTGCGAGATTCCTAGATCAAATTAAATCATTTATTTGTTAGATACACATTTTAAGCTAGATTGCTATTTATCGCAGTAACCAACCTAATTCATTTTATGTTCACTTTTTAAAATAATGTGATTTTGGTTTGAACTGCATTATTATAAATTTTAATCGCATTTATTCACATTATACACATTATAGACAATTCAATATTATATAGTCTACGTCTAAACTCTATCCACTTGTGCACCCCCGGACATTATTGTTGACAAACCAGTGCAGGGTCGGATGTTCGAAATGAAGTAGTCGAATAGAAAGGAACAATCTTTGTATCGTACAGAACGATCATAGTCATAACTCTTGAACCCTAATTAAAAGTTATTGTGTATTCGTGTCAGAAATTTCAAAGTCCCTTCCACCGATGCTGTTGCATTTTTATTAATTTATTTGAGAAGGAATCACAACATATTTATTCCTGGAATAATCTTTTACACTATAAAAATATAAACAAAGATTTATTTCACAAAAAGGAAAGAATATGAACATAATTGTCGTAAAACACTTGCAAATATATGTATCACTTAATCAAATGTTATTTTACTGGAATCGTGTTTTTTATTGCTATAAACTGTTAATAAATATTTGCAACAAAATCAGAATAAAAAACGCATAAATTTGTGTATTTCTTTAATCTATTTTTCTACTTCCTTTAAAATATAAATTATTCTACACGTTTAAAACATCCCCGGCAACAGCTTTACAAAATGGCAGCTGGGCTTGCAAGGTCATTCAACGGACCACACAAAACAAATGGATCATTGCGAACAATGGTCCTTATTGCTATATACTCTGCTTAAACTGTCAGCTGTCGAATTGTTTTTTTTCACCGTTGCCAACACTTTACTGCACAAATGGTGGCAAATTCAAATCTTGCGTTCATTTTGGGACACCTTTATTAGTCTTAGATCTTTAAGATTTCAAGATAGCACTGAAACAACAACAATTTTGATTTTTAAACTTAAATGTCTGCGAGACTATTTTCAATCGAAAGCTACGGTAAAATACAGCAAAATAAACTATTATATGAATAAATGCAGGGAAGGTGTCAGTAACTAGGACTGGATCAGAAATTGGTACATTTCCCTTACTTTTATTGTTATAGAAAATCTATGAAGGCATTTACGTGGCTCTTTTTTTAAACCTGCGATTAACGACATATAATTAATAAAAAAAAATGGATTGAAAACATAAATACGGAAATCTTGAAGCGGCAGAAACAATTGAAATTCCTAATACATTCCGACCTCAAAGAAAATACTGACTTTAAAACTGGGAAACGTCTGCGTTTCGCGATACCGAACACGTACAGCTTTAAGTCCGTCTAAGCTCCAACTCGGCTACGGTAACGGTCGTCCGGATTACGTTGGGATCGCGCGATAAGGACGATAACGGCGCGGTCCTAAGACGCGTCCTCGCGGCATACATGGCCGCAGAGTGCGGCGCGCGGTCGATTCGCCGCGGCCCGTTCCGTAAATCTCCTCGTAAAACGCGAAGCCGTCCCTGCATACTTATGCGTGGTGAGCGCGTGTGTGTGCGCGCACGCACACATTTCGCCGTCGTCGTTGCCGCCGCCGCCGCCTGGCAGGGCTATTCCCGCCCCCTTCCCTCGCGCTACCCCCAAATGCACACGCATACATTCGCAAAACTGTAATTGGGTCGGTCCATGTCGCGTACGTTTTAGGGTAGGTTCGCTGTGCGACGGCAGCTTCCGAGCGCATAAACAACTCTCGGAAACGGGAACGCGTAGGTACTGCCAACGTAAATACATTAGTGTGTACACAATGCGTATCTCTCGCTTTGTTTCTATGTATTATTCCTGGGACGAAATGAGGAGTTCGGTGCTCCAAGTTCAATTTTGTTGTTATTTATTATTAAAGTTGCGTATTTGTTGTTGTTATGGAAATGGTTGCACTTTTCGTGAACCGAAGTGATACATAATAGAATATCATATTAAATTTATATTTTGTTAAGTTAGATGCATTCGTAACAGATGTCGTTAGACAGACAGACATGTCATACATAATCACCCTTATGCTGTATCATTTACGTTATTAATAACATGTACGTTATCAATAAATATAACGTATTTACGTTATTTCTGTCAGAAGCGGTATCTGTATCCGATAAGTGTACGTTAATAAAATAACATGCATGTCATTTACAGTACGTTATGTGGAATAAAATAACGCCATGCGATCCCTTGCAGTTATGCGAATAACAGCAACGTTATGAACAAAAGTGAGGTTAAAGTTTACTGAATTGTCAATAGAAACGAGTTGATTTTTGAAAATGAGTAATGATTTCAAGAATTTGTTGGCTGTTGGTTTATTAGAGCAACTTTTAACTGTTAATGATAACACTAACTGAAAATAGGCAACCAAAAGGTACATTACATAAAAAGATTATTTGTGCTTTTGTAGGAATAATTCTGTAATTGAAATAGACCTAGACCTGACTTGATCATTTGAACTACTTCTTGATATTTTCATAAAATTATTTAATAGGTAGATTGCTAGAATATGGTGCTTACATAACAAATAGAACCATTCATACAGCAATAAAGACAAATACATAATAGCACTTAAAGTAGAATATCTGTTCAAACATGGAAATACTATATTTTCAAAGTACATTGGTTACGGATGTAACTATTTTTACGCACACAGTTGTTACCAGAATTGTGGTGGACAAAATTTTGAGGTGGCACTAGAACAATCTGTTGAAAGCTGAATAATTCCGGAAGTAATAAGGACTAGTAAATAAAGGCAATCGCAAGTCAAATTACTAAAAATTCAAGAAGAAATAGTTATGTATGTACACTTTTATATTGTGAGTCGACTGGAAACAGCTTGTTATTATGAATTAAAAAATATATGTCAGTCGTAAAAATACTTCAGTGTTTTAATCTAACTTAAATATTATATTTAAAAAACGTAACAGAAACCAATATTAAACAAAGATATGGAACTTCACGTAAAAGTATTTGCAACATCTGTCATAAATATATATATTTATATTATTCTACAAACTTGTTTTTAATAATTACACAAAAAGTTTCTTATTATTTAATTTTGACTATGTAGGGATACTAGCATTTAAAAGGAGGTGACATATGTATATGTACCCCAAGATGTAAGGTGTTTAATACTTTCACTGATATATAAATTTGCTCAATGTTTTCGGTTCCTTGGTAGCACTTTTCTGCCGTTCCAATCCAAGCCTCTCTCCTCCAAGCACTAACCCATCACGTTGCTCTACTTTAACTTTAACATGATCTCCCTCATATTCTCTTCCTTTGTGGCTATGTTTGCCTCTGCTTCTCCAGTCAAATCTTAATTCCAAATCACGTTAGTTGTTTCTCTGTACTGCTTTGGATTGATTTTAAATCTGTTCTTAGTTCTTACTACCTCGTCTTGAACTCTGTCTCTCTTTGTATTGCCTCAGAATATGATAATAAAGAAAAACACTTCACTTATTAATTTTAACCGGGTTTTACTTCACAGCACCGACCATACACTCAACATAACCTAACACACATTTCCTGTGTGACAGTTCGCGTTAAAAATAACGTTAATTTATCATACTGAATTGGCAGGAGCTAGAACTTTCTCTTGTAATTAATTTATTAATAATATCCTTGACAGCGTTTCATTACAACAAATATTTCGGGTTTCTTTAGTTTTGACATTTTTATATTTTGCATATTCCTTGGGTAACTGAAGTTTGACTCTGTAGATGGCCGCTCGTTTGGATATTTTGGCGTGAAATAATCCATATTATAAGTAACAAAGCGGAATTTCGTTCTTCTTTTAATGTTTTAATCTTTATGTTCGCTTCTCAAGTGAATTTGTATAAATAGTTTCTTCAAAATGTCATTGTCAACGACACCACACCACTACCACACTAACCGCTACGCTTGCGTCGCAATTATTCTTTCTAATTGACAGAATCACGCATAAAGCTGTCTCCGTTGTTAGACGTTTCCCATCTCTATACTTTTTTCTCTAATAACGTTTTAATTTTTACACGTGGGATAACGTATAGTGATACAACATACGGAAATTGATTGCAACCGTTATGACGACGCTTGCATGTTATACGTTATGTTATTTTTAACGTTTTATGTTATTTATAACGTAAATGATACAGCATAAGGAGGAATGTCAGATTATAGAAGTTGACATTGAATAAAGTACTCGTATTATTTAATTAAAGTTTATTATTGAATCAATATTAATAGTAAACTACAACACAAGCTAATATGACTACTTTTCATAAATCGTTGAATAGGTGTTTTACTGTCTGAAATGTAACGAAAGTACCTTCAAAACGATTTAAAAAAATAGTTCTCATATTATACTAACTGTAAGTCAAACGTTAACGGAAAACTTTCTTTGGTGTCTACCGGATGCACTGTAAAAAAAGTTGCAGTAAAATTACACGTAAAATCGTTGGTAACAAAGTTGCCTACAATTTTACAGGTAAATTTGCTTCATAAGGTAAAATGTCTACCATCTAATAAATTTCACATGCTGATGTGTTTTTCAAAGATTGTACTGTAAAATTCGTATGTAATATTTATATGAACTCTATATTTACTGAACACTGAAGTAATTTTCATATGTATTTTATAAAAGAGAGCAAGCAACTTACTCTATTATTTTATAGCACCTAATAGGTCATACTGAATCGCTCAACGAGGGATCAAGAATGAACACGCTTACGCGAAACCTAAGATTGTTTGTGACGTACATGATATCATTGAGCCAATAATAAGTTCGACAAACGAATAGAATTACCTACGCGCACAGATAAATAATCCAATAACAATCACATTGCGGCGTTTGAATTTCGTATTTTCCCATGATATCATAAGTTTTACCCGAAAATTCAAGTAAAAACAAATAAATATAAAGATCCTCATATTTTACAGCAAAATTAATAGTTCACTAGTATAAAATTACTTTTAAAAGTGCACTAAATACCCCAAAAAAATATCAATTTACACTTTTAAGTAAATTTTGAGAGTAAATACAAATTGTATATGTTTATTCCTGTATTTTCCTTTTGAATTTTTGTTACATCTTAAACTTACATGAAAAAGCTATAAATTTTACCGAAATTTCTTTTTCCATGTTAAATATCCTAGAAAAAAAACATGTAAAAGAAAATTTACATGATTTATTGTGGTAAATTCACAACGTTATTACATGTAATATTCCTGATTTACCATGGCAAAATTACTGTAGAGATAGATGCAATGACACTCGTATAAAATCGAAAGAAAATTGAATTTTACATCCATTTATGTAAAAATTGCTATAACGATCCATTCATTTAAAAAATGAAGTTATCCATGATTTTAGAGTTCGAAAATTACAGAGCCCTATTTAATAATTCTCCTAATGTTAAAAGCAACCACAATTTAAAAATAAAAGACGTGTGTTGTTTTCATGATTAAGCGAAAACTGAAAACCGCATCTTCCTAACTTTCGTATTTCCGGAGATATTTTCAAACGCCGCAGACATTGCAAATGTCATTTTTTTTCGAAAAACGTCATGTAATTCGGAAACGGTATAACTTAGCCCCAATGTATACTTAACGTATTGTTATTTAAATTTACAAAGGAATCCAAAAGTGCAAATAATATAATAGGGGTGTTCCATTTAAAAAATAAAAAGCTAGTATCTACTTCAGGTAACAACCGAAGTCCGCCATTACTGAAATTAATTTTAAAATGGTTTAGAATAATGATTCGAGCCAACATTTATTTGAAACATTTTTCTAAAAAGCAATAATAAATCGGCTATGGACCGTTGTATCTTAGGCTGGACACCCGGTATATCCTCAAAATGGATTCGGATATTATACAAAAAAGTCGGATATACCTTCTTTTAAGACAGACATCACGGAATCGAAGAGCTTCGTAATGTTATTAGAGATTCTTATGCCGACATAACCCCACAACTCCTCTTAAACGGTTTTGAGAACATGAAGCGTAGAGGTAGACTGTGTCTTCAAAATAATGGACAACATTTTTAGCATCACCTTCGAACTATTATGTTTTTGACTTATAATAGATATTTTGTACTTTTGGTGACATATGTACAAACTATCAAAAAAATTAGTGCGTGCACGTAGCACTGTGACCAACGATTAAAAAAAAAGTATGGCCTATTCTAGTAAATTAACATTAATCTTTATGTTAGTTTAAACAAACCTCTTCGCCGTATTCAAACGAAAATAGTATATATTTTTCTGATTATTATAGATTCTAAAACGCCTAACAATATAGCAAAGTATTTAATAGTCGAGAAATAGTATATTATTGAACAGATATTCATGTTTGGGATATTTATTAATCATCAATTCATAAAATTCCATGCGACGGTAATAATCGTCGGATAAAAGTTCTTAGGATGTGCTAACTTTTGTACGACCGATATTTATTCTTATGTAACAGGTTTACAACAATTGTTGCACTAATATTACATTCACGAGCGATTTGCCTAGTCTAGATGTCATACTATGTTTTAATTTCACTAATACACAAACTTGAATTTCAATATCACTGATATTTTTCGGTGGAGCATTTTTATTTTTGTTACTTATTTAATGTAAACGTTGTTTCAAAACGTCGGACCGTATTATGAATAGTAGTCGCGCTAGGAATTGATCTTTCGGGACAATTTACTGCAAATAAATCGCGTGTAATTGATGAAATAAGAAATGAAGGAAATGAATCGAACACCGGCTTTACTTGAAGTGAATTGCGCATGTCTAACGATTCGTTCCTCTAAACTCGCAGTGGTACCGAATGAGGGCTACATTGAATTTATTCAAATTGAAAAGATGAGGATAACATTTTTTAGTAGTTAGACAAGGATAGAGAATAGCATCAGTGAGTGCTTGCCGTTAGACAATGATAGCAGCATACGGATTGGAGATGATGTATCGAATTGTATATCTGACACACAATTGCCCAGCAGAATAGCATGCGTATTTCTCGACTTTTGTTAACTGATAGAAATCATATGTTCTTCCTTATTTTATATATGTAATATATAACACTTAAGCAATATTATAAACGTTGAATAAACATTTAATATTCACAATAATAGAAAAAAAAGTGCAACCCTTGGTAATGTGACACAAATAGTTTCATTAAAGTGTAATCAGAAGAATAATATTTGAGAGTTTATTAAATACATTCGCATGATATTTATATTACCAAGCATTGCTATTTTTCTATTATCATGTATCAGAAAATATTACACCAAAAGATTCCGATGACTTGATTTAATTCTTATTATATGAGAAATGTGGTGTTAAAATACCTAAACTTGTGAGGAAACATAACGGAGAATTTATGCACAATACTGAAACAGCAAAACACAATTTTAACCCAACAAAATTCACCTGTAAAGTTGGATAATGGGTTTTGTAAAATATCGAAAGTTAGAACAGCCCTCTTTCCTGATATATCTTTGCCTGTACATAGTTTTTATTCAAAATCTGATAAGATAAGAGTAGATAAATCACCAAAAAGTTTTAATTCAGAAAGTAAGAAGTCAAAAGCAAAGTCAAAACCTGCATATTTATACAATCATAAACCCAAGTTAATAGATCGTTATGGCCAAATTAAAATGCTGGTGTTAGACCACAAAATTAAGAAACCGAGACAACGATACCTTCCTAAAAATATGTGCTAAAAAGACAGTGATGAGTGCTGTGGAAAGTACTCACTTAGTTGAATTAATTAAAGAAATGAATAGCTTAGCGGATGTAAGACCAAAGTTGATTCAAGTATTAACTAATAATGCTAAAGAATCTGGGGAAGACAGATCTTGCATAAATGAAAATAACAATAAGATCGATTCTAGTAAAAAAATTCTTTAAGACAACCTGTGAGGCACAAACAAAGAAAAGTAATGATATTGAAGACAAAATAATTCTGGACTCATTAGATTTTATAAATGATAAAGAAGATTTGGATGTACCAAAATTAGATCACCTATTCGACATGCTGACAGAAGAAGAGGAACGAGATGCTGAAGATTCAGAATCAAATCAAATCATTTTAAAGACCAGTAATACAATCTCAGACTCTCATAACTCGATCTTATTTCACCATGCACATGAGTTTTGAATTTAGAAATTGTAAAGAGAGAAGACGTAAACTAGAAAACAATGAAAATGACTCTGCAGAAGTTCTGTTGTCACCAACTTCACAAATGTGCGATATGGCATCTGGTCTCGCAATCAACAGCCCAAAAAGGACAATATTGAACATAACGAATATAAATGAGAGTAGTCAGGGTATCACTAAAAATATTAACGTTTTTAATAAAATTTCTTCTAATTTAGAGATGGAGAAGCAGAAATTGTTTCCTATCTTTTATCCGTTATGCAATGTTAAGAATAAAGAAAATGCAGTGAAAAATGGCAACATCAAAACGATAGACATAGAGAAATGGAAAACGCTGCCGGAGAATCAAATGTTATTAGATGCTGGCCAGAAGCGATTTGATTTCACACAATGCCCTGAATGTGAAATTCTTTATCATATGGGTGATCCCAGTGATGAAATAATGCATCAAAATTACCATAATGCAAGAAATATTTTTAATTTATTTTAAGGGATGGAAAAATGAAAACGTTGGGGTTTTACCTGATGCTAAGATAATAAAAGTCAAACCAGTGATTCCAAAATGATGGTGTAAAAGTCAAAGACTTGGCAGAGGTAATCAATCGTGACTTGGGTTATTTTGAAATCGAATTTAATATCGATAACTCATTAGTATTCATCTACGTTAAGAACAAAACAATCGTGGGTTGTCTTATAACTGAACCTAAAACAGAGGCCTTTAAAATATTATCAAGTTTTGAGGGTATCGATGTTTGCTCCAAAGAGTCCTATCCTGTAAAATGTAGTGTGTCCCGAATTTGGGTATCGCAAAAGAATAGACAAAAAGGTGTTGCAACAGCTTTGATGGAGTGTATGCGAGCGAATTTTTTACTACGGATATATTTTACGATTGGATAAAATTGCATTAAGTTCGCACAGAAAACGCACAGAAGCTTCTGAAATGTTTATTATGGTCAAAAAAATGATTTAAAAAATATATGTAAAATGACAAGAAAAAAAATACATTTTAACCCAATTCCCCTGTATTATCTTTTAAATTATTCTTCTTGAGATGAATCATTTGATTTTTTCATATTAAAGTATCTCTGAAGTTCGTTCTTAATTTTCTCATGTCATAGTCAAGCCAACCATTGTAATTCCAAAAAAGGATTTTTTTGAAATATGAACAATTCAAGCAATATTTATAAAGATTCAAAAACCAATCTCTTTTTTCCAATTAAATAACCAACATTTTGTGAGGCAAGCGATAAATAACACCCAAATGCAAGCAACTTTAGCAAGCAACGGTTACATCGACAAACATAAAAAAAGACAGCGAGCAGGCATTAAACGTCTTTCAGCGCTATAAAGATGAAATAATAAACTTCGACAATCCGACGGAGGGACCAAGTTTGGGGTCGGTAACATCGGCATACGCTGCCCCTAAACAATCGTCACGGAGGTGAAAAAAGTCGAGACACATCGCGGGTCGCGAATCTTCTTCTTCGGAAAGGGGAGGGGGAAGCCGGAGTATGATTTAGCGTTTCCACTTTTGAGACGCGCAGCTTCTCTGTTCGCTCCTTTCGGTCAGGAGTTGGAATGAAGGCAAAAAAGGTTGGTTATAGGAATGGGAGGAAGCCGTGGAGAGCGAATTTGGCGACGAATAATAATAAATTTTAATGTGCGCGGGAGAGATGTAAATTTTAAAGCGCAAAGTTTTGGGCCAAATTTCCTTTTTATGAGCTTGCAGGGATAATTCCTGCGTTAACTGCCGAGGAAAGTGCATGTGAAGAAAAGAGATTTTGAGAGAGAGGAAAAAAGGAAAATTACGATTTATTGTTAAGAAATTTTGATCTACTTAGAAAAAATGAAGTGCTATATAGTTCAGAAACTGAGATTAGGACCCAAATCATGAAAAAAGAAATGCGGTGAACCACTTTTCTAAAGGTTTATAAAACACACATTGCAACTATAAGCAGCGTCTTTGTTATACCATCTGTCTGTACTTTCATTATTCTCTTTCCATTTGTAAATTGAAAATTTGGCTTCTCTCATATCGTTCCTTTTTATTACGTTGGCTATCATCCGTTCAACTTGAATCTATCTGCTTTTGACTTTTAAAATTCAGTTTTTTACAGATTTTAATTCAAATTCTTTATTAACTCATTTTGCTACTATCACATAGATTGGGTAAATCATTGCAAATACATAGAATTACAAACTAGAATAAATAAAAATCTATCTGCTAACCTTGAATTATAAAATTCCAGTTTTCTTGTTTAAACAACAAACGTTTTTGAAACAGTACTAAATTTGTGCGCAATAGACTAGGTTTTATTAACTATACAAAGATCATTTAATAGAGGTAAAATAAAAAGAATATATGAGCAAGTAAATCAATTAAATAGAAGGTAAATCGAGCACTGTGAGATATACTGATAACTAACAGGAAATACCAATAAACTTCAGTCTCACAAATTCTTTAATCTTCAAAAACACAATGTACATTTCGTTAGCTAAGCTGACATCTTCAGGTGTACATACAAGTGTATTGTCAAATACTAAATGCGTAAATATAGTAAGTATATCCTAGGCTATAAAAATTAATCACCAGACTACTATATTCATAATTCTAAATATTTGTAATTAAGGGGTGTGTAAATCAGTATTGAGCAATATTAATATGTTTTTTTCATATAAAATAGCTTCCACATATTAATATTCTTACAATTTGAAGACTTAATTAACTCTAAATCATCAATTGAAAAAGTATGTCCTGTATTAACAAAATGATACGCCAAAGCGGATTTATCGGCTTCATATGATATAAATGCTCTTTAAATCTAATCTCCGCATTCCTCTTTGTTTGACCTATATATACTTTATTACAAACACCGCATTTGATCTTATAAATCCAGAAACATTTTTAAAATCAAATAATTCAAATGTTAAATTTTAATTTATTTCTTAAAGTATTAGAATTTTGAAAAACAGACTAAGATTGTATTTTTTAATAATTAAGTTTAATATCTGGTTAACCCATAATTTATTAAAGTTAAATCTGCAAAACTTTTTCTCAACTATTTTCTCTGGAATAAGTGTAGTTATATTTCTTAAATAACTCTTATTTCTAACTTTATTTTTTTTATCTATCACACTTTTCTTGTCACCATTAATGTCTGCTATATGATATATATATCTAATTCTTTTTTAAAATTATCTTCCGAAAGCGGTATGTTTCAATAACCTAGTTATTAAGAAAACGAATGTTGTGTAATTTTGGTTTATAGCTTGTATAAGATAAGTTGTGTATTATTGTTTGTGTGTGTGGCTTTTCTATGTATATCAAAGTGGAAATGTATTATCTTTAAATCATAAATAATAAATCAAGAAATGGTAAACTGTGTTGATCCTCAATTTCAAACGTACATTTTATTGACGGATACTGATTATTAAATGAATAAGAAAAAATATCTATATCAAAATCAAGTGTATTACAGCAAGAATATCATCTACGTATCTAATCCACATTTAGGGAAAGAAGAAATTTACTTATAATCTTTTTTCAAAAATAATTTAGGAAGAGGTTTGCTAAAAAGGAGAGAGTGGGTTACCCATTGCAGTTCCAAATGTTTGTTTATAAAACATCTATTATTAAAGCTAAAGATATTTTGTTCCATACACAGTTTCGTTAATGTAATGTATTCAAGAATTTTATTAAAAGCAACGTTGTTAAAAATTAAGAAAGATTAAAGAATTTGTGAGACTGAAGTTTATTGGTATTTCCTGTTAGTTATATGAGCAAGTATCAAATTAAATTTAGAGAAACGAGAGAATTGCAGAAATAGAACTTTTACACGTTACAAAAATCAAATGATGGCAATAGTTGATGGGTGTGAGTGCTTTCATCAGAAAGGTTATAAAACACAATCGGATCTTAGAAAGATACAATTTTGCTGGTTCAAATTTTCAAACATTTTCTGATTTAATTCTTTCCCAAAAGCTTCTCCTTATAATGATGGTTACTTCAAATTCATATCGAAGTCTAGATTTACAAGAGTCCAGTTTTTTAGCTAGTTTTTCAGATTTTAACAGCAAAGAATACTAAATTTGTGTGCAAAACGCTGGATTTCAAGTTTTAATAACTGGAAAAAGTATTCAGTAGAGGCTAAACGAAAATAAGCCATGAGTAAGCATAGAATAGAACTTGGATTTTACCTGAAATAGTAAACTAAAGATTTTTATCTAGTTGTATTTATAAAGTTTTTACATATATAGAAATTTAGAAAGACCATAGATTAGAAAACATATTATGATTAAAGTTGATTAATGAGTGAGTCCTTTCAAAACGGTTATAAAACGACAACACTATTCTGTGTTTACTTCTGCTTTAATTGATAAATTTTGTTAATTCCTTCTATTTTCAAATTTCAAATTTTTATGATTTGGTTTCTTTTTCAACCAAGTTTTGCTTAATGCTTACATTTATATACGGACGCAAAAATATATTAGATTATCCAACTTTTATTTAGGTATAGGTATTTAGAAAACATTTTGGTTTATTTCTTCTGAATCTCTAACTTTAAGGATATTGGGGCGCTACGCTAGACATTTGCAGAGGGCGCTAAGGGTGTTAGTGTCGCCCCTGGACTACTAGATTTTACAGTAGAGATCTGTTGATTAACCGGCCAATTTGCCATTGTACCACATAACTTTCGATAATAAAATACAATTTTGTCACTATTTGATAAATTTGTTAAATAAACAATATTGCCACAAACGACTTTTCAACAGCCAATTCCATTCCTGTTATTGGACCCTGTATTATATTCGTTTTGTTGTACAGAATTAAAAAAAAAGAAGCCGTCATAATAGGCTACAGAGAAACTGAATATTTCTCTTTTCAAATACAGTATATTGATATTTTCTCATAGGAATCCTGATAATTTATATCATAAATTAATTAAATATATTAAGGGATGATATACAATTTCGCTTAGAATAATAATTCAGTATATACTGGATTTACTTAGAATTTATAAGATAGGAAACAAATATCCACATAAATTATATATTATTTTTGGTTGCTATGGTTTGAAATAGTTTATTTACTCACGAAAATAACATAGCAGTATATATATAAGGATATACATAGAAATCCGAGACGGCTAAAAGAGAACGTATACATACAAACGTGTATGTGTGGTTTTGTGATACCGGGGAAATAGAAATCGTAACAGAACGGCTTCCTATTCGGCCGTATACAGTTTTTGGTGTCGTGTAAAATGGGCCGTGCGTATACAGTAGTCGGTGTTGTGTAGTAGGGGCTTCTCCGGTGGTGCACAATATCGATCTCTGCGTTTCTGGAGAAATTAAAAATGTGACACAACTATATGGCCATATACGTAGCAGTGGTGGAAGCACAGGAAGTTTGTCCTGTCTTATTAACATAATAATAGAAACGTTCCTGTGACGAATTCTACGATATTATTACTGTGCGCGAGGTTATAGAATATGCAGGCTACGTGTTTGTTTACAGGATATTCTACCACCGAATGTATTGTTCGATGGGTGTGAAATATTTTTTGAAGGTATCGTTAGAGATGTATTTGGGGTAATTTTCTAATATTTTTTTTTTGCCATTGTTGACGCTCGTATTTGTAACATCAGTGCATTGCTTAATTATTAAAAAAGTCGAATTTTATTAAAAGTTATGATTGTATTAAAATTAAATAAAAACTGTTATCTAGAGAACTAATTATAAATGCTTAACTTTAACCTAGGCTTTTCAAAAATAGTGCTTTTAAAATAGTGCTTTTCAATATTCTTCTTTATTAATTTTCGTTTTTTGTTCTATATATTTTTTTCTTGGTATTTAAGCCATATTCTAATAAAGCAACTCGATTAATTTGTCATTTGTTTATTGAGTCATTCCTTTTTCTTTAATATTTTTTTCTTTCGCCAAAATTTTTATATTTTAGCTTATTTTGCTTTGTTATTTTGTTTTTCCCGCTATTATAAAAAAATAAAAAAATAAAAAAAAAGATTCTTGTGACCAGATTAAAAAATGAAACAAGAAAATCAAAAATTTAAAACAAATTATCTAGTGTTTTATTCAATAAGATCAAAAAACTGCTCAAGAAAAAACAAACAATATTATTCTTCCTGTTGAAATTATTATAAACCATTAAAGGTCGTACATTTTTTATGTTAAAGAGAAAATATAATATAGTGACGCCTATTTCTAGCCTAACATTAATTATTAAATTCAAAATACACTTTTAAAATTGATTGACACGTTTCAAGCATTCGTTTTTCAAAGTAAATTTCAAGCTATTATACTAATGTTCCTACATTTGTACAAATATTTATAAGGTAGTGATGCATAGTTTTTAATAACTATTTGATATATTTAATTAACACCTGCTAAAATTTTTACATTTCTGAAATTTAGATCAGAGATATAAAACAATATATTAAAATTAAGATCGCCAAAAAACTTTCAATATGCAAATAGATGTATTATCTCATCATTATAATTCATACAACAAGCAAATTCAATAGTCAGAAAAATATTTTCATAATGCTATAAAGGCTTGTATTGTTTTTTATTTACATTTATTCATAATTAACCATACAGAATGCGTCATATTATGTTAACCATTACATGACTTTATCCAATAAGTTATATGCCAAACAATAAAATAAAAGAATTTGCACAAAAAATTCCACAGGCAAACATGCATAATAGTAACTGACTAGTAAATTTGAAATTAAAGTTAGTACGCTATGCGTCTTCAAGAGGTTGATTCCCCATTTGAACACTCAAGCCAGTAGTATTGTTTATCCGCTCTTAACCGCTGGCTGCGAACGTTTACTGTCGTTGGAAACTGTTATACAATTGGGTCCAATGTTTATGCTCGACTGCGTTTTTGTAGTCGATGGTATCTTCGAGACAGGCTCTATTTTGGTATCGTAATCGTGTGGTTACTTTTGGGTAATTGTGCTGGTTATTATTCATCGTGAGCAGCATCAGTAAGTATATATAGCGATTAATGTGATTCCTTCTTTTGAAGTTTCTTTACAGCTTTCTGTATTTTTCAGTCCACATAGGGCTCGTATAGTTCTTTGGAGAGAAGATTCTAATTTGCAATCATCAAGTAATAGGTCTGCATCCGTTAACTTTAGTCTACTTATCAGTTTGCTTAAATTTTGCCACTTTATATAACACCCATAATAAACCTGATCGAATTTGGCATTGAGCGAACCTAATCGAATTTAGTAAAAATTCTGATCCAATTTGACCAAAATCTCTGATGTCAACCTGATCGATTTTGCCAAAATTTGCCAATCTGTTAAGTAGCCCAATATTTAACCAGACACATGTACATTTTAACTAACATTAACAGTTGACATGGAAAATTTTTAGTAAGCCTTGCAAAATACAGCTTGAAAGATTCTATTTCTGTCTTTCCACCAAGCATTATGTATCGATTAGCGATTCTGCAAATGACAAAAAATGAATTTCTTTATCCATAAAAACAAATCACTTATTGCTCCAATTTCATAAGCCACTGTCAAGCAGACCACAGCAATACAGTAATAAAGTGAAGTATCACATATAGATAAGATCGTATTTTACCTTACATTCCCCGCAAATTACTCACCTATTACTCAAGAACCCCTGCACACTTGAACTCCCCTGCCTATAAGTCATCATCAGGGGAACATCCACTTGATCCAGGTTGTAATTCCAATTCAATGTTCATAAAGCTCTAACCTACTTTAAAATAACTATCGCCAATAAGGATCATAAATTTGAGTTGGCCTCCCTTCGTTACTTATAAACTAGAACAAACCTAACAAACATTAGTCGAAATATGTTTCTTCATCGACCTTTCTAGATCTAATATCTTTGGCCGGTAATCTAAGCTCTTATTTGGTAAATACAAAATTCATATACGATTTTTAGGAGACCTGCAGTTCAAATTCCTTTAAAATAACATTCCTAAATATCCACCAGAACCATCTAAATAACATCATAGAAATTAACACAGAAACACACCGAAAGACTCCAAATATCAATAACAAGAAAAACATAGAACACACACAACCAACTTTTCAGGCTACGAAAAAAAATCAGACATAACGTCCTGTAGAAAAAAAAAAGCCACCACAAGTTTGCGTGGGCCCTCGACGATTTTAATAAAATTTCTAACCTCCTCAAAATTTCATGTCTTTCCGAGCTATAAATTTCCATCAGAAATATTAAAATTAAATTTCCGCCTTGTTTTGGTGCCGTTTTTTTTTTCTGGGTGTACTGAGCGCCGCTATGACCACTACAGAGACAACATAACAGCCTACGCCTACAACGCACAACACCAGAAATAAGAATAAAAAGGCAATGAAAACCGCGCATTCTAATTATGTCCGAATATTAAATCAATATCACGTTCGTGTGTATGACGACAGAGGTATTGGAAATTTATGGTTCGAATTCGACAGTCTTTTACTTTTGTTTTTGAAGTTTGAACGAAAAGAGGTGAGATTAATTACAAATTGCTGATAGCGTCTTTGCATCAGTCTGCAGCGTTTGAAAATATTCCGTTATAACTTTTATTTATTTATCGTTCTGAGAAAACATTAATAATATGATAGTTGTTTCCACAATTGTCATAAAAATTTAAAATAAAATAAATAAATTGTGTGTTAAATAATAGATTACAGTGCGCAGCATAAGGGAATTTTTTGTCGTTTTTAGTTTATCTTCTTTTTACAAATCACCCTGATATCTTAAACTAAAATAACATTCATCAAATGTATACGGGAAGGTCAAAAATATGAAACCATGTAAGGTAAAGTATCTCCTCCACATCAGAATATAGGAAGAGATTAGCATAGGCTCAATCCCTTACGGTGAAAAAAAAAAAAATCAGCTTTGTGAAGGAATTCATCATAAAGCTCAGTAACAGCAACGAGTGGGATCATAACACCATCTTGAACTTGAATAGAAATGCCATCAAATGATATACTGATGGCTCCAAAACGGCAGAGGAACTGGAATAGGAATATATGGGCTTAGAACCACATATTTCGAAAGCTTGGAAAATATCCAAGTATATTTCAGGCGGAAATACACGCTATTGAAAATTGTTCAGTTCAATATGATAGAAATTATCGAAAGCAGAGTTATCATCATGTCTGATAGTCAAAGCAGCATCAAGCGCTGAGCTCATATGAACTCAGTTCCAAGATGGTCTGGAATGCTAGAGAAATTAAATGAGCTAGGCAAAAGGAATAAAGTAACCATCCTGTGGGTTCCGGGTCACAAAGGAGTGGAAGGAAACGAAATAACGGATAATCTCGCAAAAAAGGGGCTGGAATACCTTTTGTAGGGCCTGAACCCTTTTGCGGGTTAAGTAGCAGTACAATACTGAAGAAACTGAAAATAGAAATGGAGCAGAGAAAATCCAGTTACTCGGAAAATCTCCAGGGAATAAGGCAAAGTAAAATTCTTCTGGGAACTTATAACCAGAAGAGCTTTACAGAATGCATCAACCTGAGTAAAAACAATATTCGCATATTAACAGGAATACTTTCAGGCCATTGTAGACTGAAAGGACACTTGAGTAAGCTTGGATTGGAAAAGGAATCTGAATGTAGATTTTGTGGGGAACAGGCTGAAACACCCGTCCATCTGCTCTCAAACTGCGTAGCACTGTGCAACTCGAGGGCGTTGCACCTGGGAGCATGTGAAATCGAAAAGGGAGACTTACCTAGACTGGGGATCTCTGATATCCTACACTTTCTGAAAGGAATAGGATTGGAAGGCCAGCTCTAAAGCAGCAAGAATAATAGGGGACACAACAGATCTTTTAGGTCGCAGTGTAACATCACCCTTCCATTTATATACATACATACAAAGTATCTCCGTTTTTGGGTTTAAAAGATTCTTTTATTAATAAATGTTGTTTCAAATTCAACGCTATATCCAAATATGAAGTTTTATTTAATTTTAGCAAAATAATAGATTTAATGGTTTTTTTCGGAATCACCTGTATACAGGATTGATCGAAATCATACAGCTGTCATATCCTCTTCTGTGTATACTACCTGGGAGAAAATTATAGATATTACATCAAAATTAGTTCAAAAATGTTATAGCGTTGAAAAAGAAAACTTCAAAATGGAAATTATTTTTGCTCCACAATATTATTATTATTTTGTTTTCAAATTAAACAAAACAATAACTAAATCAAAATTTAGTTTTTAGTAATTGTTAGAAAGTGGCAATTAATTTAACTTCGTCTTTCTTTTTATGTAGATCTTCATGCTGATCACCACAAGCAAAAGAGAAAATAAAACACAATGTATTTGCAATAATGTCAACAACAGATGCTAATTAACGTAAGCAATAAGCATTATGAACTTGAACTTCTACATGTCGTCTTCTGTTTGGTAAACATTTTATCGATCTAGTATTAAATTCTCATAGCAATCTTCCTTAAAAAATAGGATTGATTTCCCCGATACATTGTCTAATTACATTTTTTAAGTAGGCAATATTTTTAAACGGTCGTAATTTCTAAACATCGTTTTTTATGTAGCCCAAAAAAAAATCATTGGGGATAGGTCTGACGATCTTGAAGTCCAGAAATTTTTCGAATAACTTTGAAGAGGAAAAGAAAGAAGCATTTGGTAGTTTTGGGGCAGAAAAACATTGGAAACGTCAAGAAATAGTCTATGTTGTAATTATTTTGTTTCATTTCAAAACAAAGTAAGTTGTGCAGCAAAAATAATTTCCACTTTGAAGTTTCCCTTTTCAAGGCTACAACATTTTTTTTTAACCAACTAATTTGACATAGTATGCACGATTTTCTCTCACAAATTATACATATACAATAGGATATGACTTTATGATCTCAATCAATCACTTCTGTATACAGGGTAGTTCCGAAAAAAAAAAAAAATCTCATTTTTAGTTAAAATTAAGCGAAACTTCATATTTGGATATAGCGTTGAATTTAGAACAACATTTATTAATGAAAGAATCTTCTAAGCCTAAAAACTGACATTCTTAACTCTTAGCATAGTTTCATATTTTTGACCTTCCCTCGTATACAATTAAATTTCCGGCAGATTTGGTGGGTGTTATTTTAGTTTCAAGACATGCAGAGGTAATTTGTAAGAAAAAAGATTTACTAAATTCAAAGACAAACAAAATTCACATATGTTTCACACACTTTCTGCCAGTCACTGTACAAATAAAACTTAATCTAATTATGTACAGCGACGAGCATCTAAAATGAGACCTCTGTAAGCTATCGTCGACTTTATCCACATGATGTAGGAGTAAAGCAGATTTCCATGCTAAGGAAACTATGCAAATGGTCCGCTGCAATTTCGCAGGTATATGGTCGTCCATTCATGGGTTACTTTAAGTACCCCTTAGTTGACAAAAATACTCCAAACTGTGGCACTGGTAATAATGCAAACTTCTCCTAGACCCCTCACGATAAACTGTACCAAACTAGACGTTCGTTTCAATAGCAAAGCTATCATATCAGCAGAAACACTGAACTTAATAACAACACTAAAACTACCCTTATTTATACCTAAAAAAGTCAAGGGTACAATGATCGCGGTCATGGCTGACTGCAGTCATGCTTAACTAGTCACTAATCCTAACTCCGTCTGATCTACTACTTCTACTTAATAAACTATAAAGACAAGAATTTAAGGGTCCTAAATCTGAATTCATTATATGTTTGTTTCCATATATTCCATACCTCATAACAATTTATTGCATACAGTCGTTACCTTCTTAAGATTTGTCAAACCTTCCAAATTTATGATGAGCCAAATGCTCCTTGGGACGCGTTTTAACTGATCTTTAGTTTGCCCAATAATACATGATCACAATCCTTACAAGATATTATAAAGTACCTGATTTGCCCAATTTATCTACTTGATCTTTAGATTACCTGAAATATTTTAAGACTATTATTTGAAGTAGTTATCCAGGTTGAATTAGAGAAAATTGACCCAATTGTGACGTAAGATCGCCATATAATACTATAATGCTTGTTATTATGTAAAGTGAAGAAACTACATGATCTCTCTATTCAATAATTTATTATTATTTAGCCGAAACTAATTGTACTATGTATATAAGTACAATTAGTTTCGGCTTTTTGCCATCTTCAGGTACTATAATCGTCGTAAGATGATACAAAACAAAATAAGTGAATATATAAAACTTTATATATGTGATAATGTATAAGTGAAAGAATGTTTTAAATAGATTGAGTAGCTTTGAACTTACCACCGTCAAACAAACTTACATTCTCGTTTATGTTTATATAATGTCGTGTACTAAATAAAATCCAGTTATTACAAACCGTTTTTTCCACATTTTATCTACGTACGCATAATAGTGCATAACACACACTACATATCAACGACACAAACAAAACGCATAATCTTAAAATCCTTCTCCATCCATGCACCCGATCTCAATTTGAATCGAAACCAGTTTCGCCATTTTCATCAGCCCCATTATCAAAGATATCCACATAGAAAAAATCGTTTTTGTTTTCTAGTTTCTGTCAGCTAACGATCCATTCCCATAGAATTGCAGTCGTTCATTCATAAATGACTAGATAAGAACAGTTTGCTTTTGTCTATGAAGAAGTTGCTGTTTGATAGTTCTACTGGATCTTAAAGTAGAATTGATTACAGTGGATGTGAGTTAAATTTCGGTTAAATAGGATGGCTCTAATTTATGTAAATAAAGATATGGCAGAGCGGTAAGCTCTTAGTTCACACGATTATGATGGCGAGTGATTTCGTATATGAAGATATGTGAGAACGTTAGAAATTTGAATTATAATGGAATTAAAATATGTGCGCACTACTTAATAATGAATAACTTTGGCAGATATTTGCAAATATAAATTCTAAATATGATTTGTTATTGGCCTAAAAAGATAAGCAGGACACGACATTTCTCACAGTGTGCTTACGCAATTTGCAATTTTATTGATGTATGTTTCTACTTTTAAAATTCAATATTTTCTGTCAAAAACAAATTGAGCAAAGCTCCCAAGAAATATATTTCAACAAATCGTAATATTAGAACATGTCAAACGTTAAAATAATTACTAGTGTAACTGGTGCATACTTGCCAGTCAATTACATTTTTTTTGGAATTATAAATAGCAAAAATAATAAAAGAAAAAATGATCTATTTCTATATTATTTTACCTACATAATAATGGATTTTTTCAAATAGCGTAGCATAAATATAACAATGAACCAATGACTACATTATATATAGATACAAAAACCGCCAAATCACAAAAAAAACGAGATTTATTATTTGTACAATTATTGTGCTGCAGACTCACTATTAAACAGATTTATTTTGTAATTTTTTATTTTATCTTTTAATTTGCTTTAAAGTTTTTAATTTATTTGTACTGACTAAAAATTACTAATTATTAATTTATTCATTGATTTACGTTAACAGTTACTAGAACATATGATTCGGAACAACTCAGATATGGGTTATTTCATATCAACCGAAACACCCAAAAAAAGTTGATGTTTTAGATTCTTTTTATAATTTAACTTTGAAGTCTTTGCCCAAAATTAGATGAATAAAGTAAAAGGATATTATTTTATTTGACAGGAGAAATTGGGGTCATAATAAATTACAATCTAATTTAGGCACTATTAAATGAAAATGTATAATTTGAACTTTAAAATAAACCACGATTTACATGTATTTTGTCTTATTCTTTTAATTTATGCATAAACAAACAACACGACTTCTGCGATTATTTCATTGATTTTGCACAATTTGTTCGCGAATATCTTTGTAAATAAATACTAGAGAACTTTAGGAAAAAATACGGGTCTTTTAATTTTAGGCAAAGACTTCAAATTTGAAATATAAAAGGAATCCAAAACATCAAATTTTTTAGGTGTTTCGGTTGATATGGAATGACCCATATGTACTCTTCTGAATGTACAAGAAACATCAAAACTGAAAGTAAGCAAAACTGGAAGAGAAATGAAGTTGTTTTAGCTAAAAGCCCAAGTTTTTTTTTCTGGTTTTTATCTTAACACTGAAAGTAATAACATTCAGTGTTTTTCATTTAATTGCCAGAAAAATCTTCTTTTACCAAAGTTAGTTGACCAAACAGCTTACTTTTCACAGTAATTCAATTTATATAACTCTATAATTGTGAAAGATTCCTCGTACACAAATTAAACCGCGAAAACGTTATTTCGAATTTGTGGACAGATCCGGATTTACCTAAGAATGCTAGTGTTATAGCTTCAGTTCTTTTTGATGCTTTATCCAAACATGATTTTTCTGTGCGGATGTAGTTACTGATCGCCTTTTCGCTGATAGGTGTGGAGGTCACATTGAAAACTCAATCGTTACTGGAATACTTCTTGCCTGGTTACACAGAGCTGCCCCAATTCCGGGAATAGAATTTATTTTTTCCATATAGTTGGGCATTCGCATATGCCTCCAGATCAAGTATTTGGACTGATCAAAAAGAAGGTCAGAAGGAATTCCGCTATTAAAAATCCTGAGGAATTTTTGTATAATAAGAAATTTTCCAGTGTTCGCATATTGGGAAAAGACTGGATTTTTGTAACTAGAAAGAAATGAGTACATCTGTTATGGAACCAGCGACATTTCAATGCAACTGCGCTAAAAGATTTATTTTAAGTAAAGATGGCAACAACACCATTGAGGGGAAGTAAACTATAGAAGCGATTTTTGGTGAATTTTCTAAAAGTATTTTGAAACGTGGGAAACAATCATGATGCTGAATTCTATTGCGCCATTGCGTAAACCTGTTGATTCGCATTTGCTATTAAAGCATTGTGGCGAAGAATGGAGAAAATTTTCATACTTGTACTTTTATAAAAATATTATTGATCGTTATTTTGCAGCTACAGTAGTTCCATTTAAAAATAAAAATGCTAATGCTACTGCTGGGTAGAGATACTGATTTGAGAGTTTAAATAAAAAGAACGAAGAAAAGCCAATAGAGTGAAGAGTTGTTCAAATTCCAATGTTTCTGTTATAATAGTTTTTTTTAAATTTTAACATAATTTTAAATTTGCGAAATTATTAGCATTAATTCAGCCCTTTATTATCTTCGTAACTAAATTTGTTTTCCTAAGAAATAAAGAAATGTACAAAATAATTAGCAGTATATTTTGAAATTTGGTTCCAAAAGTCAATTCTTAGATTGCTTATTATTGATTGATTACTTCATACTTATGAAGGATTATATTTTTGTTTAGTAATAATGTTATTGTACTTCAAAACAATCAGTTGTCCAATAATCACTCTGCTTTGCTTCCTGAATGTTTCTCTTGATTATCTCAAAAGTCACTCGGCGGATTTTGTATCTTTACGACTCATATACAATCTAATAGACTATATTATGTAATTATCACACTGATAATTACATAATGTATTTATCGTTCCAATTGCTATTTTGCATCACAGCAGCATAAAATACACTGCATTGAATAAGTTTTGAGCATAAAAATAACATTATATAATGCTACCCTAAGCACATAAATTTTAGAATTGTTATTAAAATAAAAATTTTAATAACAATTCTAATTTTAAAAATTTTAAAAATTAAAATCAATCTTGTTGTTTCAAATAAAGTAACTACTTATTTTAACCATGCCTACTGTATTAATTTCACCAGTTAATGCAGGGCCGCCTTCTCTTAAAGAGCCACGGCGGCATGGCCCCACCATTGCAAATCACAAATTATCATCATTAAAAAGCTTTTAGTTCAGAGATGACATCGCAAATTAATAATCATGGTATTTCAAATCAAAATGAACGACCATTCATATCTTTCTTAGGGTAAAAATTATGAAAATGAAATAATAAATTTAATAAGGGAGTTATTCCTGAAAAATACATCATAATAGTGTTTTAAGTAAAAAAAAAACAAGCCATTTGCTTAGGTAAATAAACAAAGAAAATAAAAATTGTGTTGCCCATTCTTTGTAAGAAATATATCCGCTTATGCTTAGAATATCCATTACATTTTACTTGACGATCTTTGCTTAAATAACTCATGTTCTCTGTGTTGCGTTATGTTTTCGTCGATATAAAATCACGAAACACCTGAAGAATTTTGCGTTAGTGAGGTGGGGGAATATAAACAAGTGACCCATGTACATACGTGCAATTTAAAAACTAAATATATGCAATTCTGAAGGATTTACGTTAGTATTTACATTTAGGTAGATAAGTGTTCCTGATAAGAGCTTAATGTATTCTTCATTTTAAAATGGTTTCTAAATTTGTCTACACTAAATTTTTAGTGACGGTATTATTTTAGTTAGCAATAAACGAGGTAATAAATTACTGTAAGCTGAGCTAAACTAATTCAAAACTTTGTAAAATTAATAAAATGAGGGGGGGCCTGAGATTGGCTCCACCATTCAATGTTGTCACGAACCGCCAATGATTTAATGGTTATTATAATAAATAAACATTTGTTAAAATCGTTGGAATCACATTTTCATTTCTCTCAGTTTCATCGTCACTATTAAACTCCATAGAAAGACCAAATCCCGATAAAATCTACGAAATACAAACTCCGGTCGTCATCTCAGCGAAGGGCCAACATTATCAGGGTAAACGCGGCTAATTTGCACCTCGTTCGGTCGATTAAGTAAACCGCGTCGGGGTTCTGGGTTTTTGGGGGGTATCCCCGGTTGGCGACGATCACCTTGACCCTTAGCACGTAAATATCCGCCTCGGGTGAGCGGAGAACTCCAGACAGAGCTCGCCGGACAGCGGATGGTCCCGTCGCCGGCGGTCGGCTGGTCGGCCGGTCAAAACATGGTTACGTAAGTCGGGTTGTGGGAAAGGCGGCGGCGGAAATTTTGAATTATTAAGTGGGAGCCGTGGCCGTTGGAGAATCCTCTTATTAACTAATTTGTGGAAGTTGTTGACGCGCAACTTTCCGGCGGTAGATTTGCGTGTTTGGTTATGCGAACGGAAAGCGCAAACCTTGCAAACGTTGTGCAATTGTGCTAATATAAATGTTGGTGTACACTTTGCGAGGCACAATTAATTTCTCGGCGAAGATTGTATGACGGGTAATTTATTTAATGGAATATTAAAGTTGGAGTAGTATTTTAAGATAAAGGAAAAATCAACTATGATTAACAAAGACGAAAGAAAGAAAAGAAAGAAATCCATAAGTAAACCATTAGTAAGATGGTTAGTAATAAATCGTAATGCAAATATTTAATACATTTTTTGGTTGGATTATGACTTGATTAAATAAAAGAACAATTAACTTACAAAACGCTTGGACACAATTAGCTGTCTTTTTCAATTGCTGGAAGATTTATTACTTCAATTACATTACAATATAATAATTGTGATCATAAAGAATGGAGTATGTATGGTAAAGTGAAGAAAATATATGTCCTTTAATATTTTATTATATAGTACAACCAGTTTCGGCTTGCTGCCATCTTCAGGTACTATAAGCGTCGTAAAGAGGATTAAAGAACAAAACAAGTCAATATATACAGTGACCGGCATAAATATTGCAACATATGGAAAAAAATTTTATTATTAAAATATACTAAAACTTTATCGGGGGAATAGGTTGTGCATGTCTAGAAACCCCAAAATTTATTTTGACACATGTCACGTGACCACTTAGTATGGCGGTAAATTTAAAAAATATGCCGTGAATCTGCAAAAAGTGAGGCTAGATGACACGATATCCAAAAAAGTTATTTGAAAAAGTTGCTTAGAATTCAATGCTGAGGCAGCATGCAAATTTTGCCAAATATTGTTTCATTGAATTACATAATTCCATTTTTTTTTTCGCTTTTAGCAGCTCAACTGCAGTGCTATTTGCAAATTTGGTTGATACTCACACAGTTTTGTCAATTTTTGCATAATTAACATAACGAAAACTAAAAAGTACGATTTCAGTGTGACAGTTGTTGTTGCAAGGGACTGTATCTAGTAGCAATAAATAAAATTTTACAAACATTTTCTCTCTAAACCACTTAGTAGACATTACTTTTATTGAAAATTATCATTTTTTTGTTTGCTTTCTGCGTTAAAGTGAAATCGGTAGTCCAAAACTGATAACACTAAACATCTAAGCCCTCACAATGTTATTGCACGCACCGAAGGTATTTATATAGGTTTCGAAATTACAAAATTCAGTAGATATAAATAACCAGTATTTTTAGCTAATGATAGGAATACTGGAATATAAGCAAATACATTTAAACAATAACTAATAGTAATGAACAACTAAGAAATGAAACTCTAAAAATGCACACCTGTTAGACATACATATCGTTCTGTTTTCTTATAAGTAAGGTAGGCTTTGAAATTAGAAACAACAAAATAATGTAGTAAACTATTTTTCCCAGCAGGGAGGAAAGTGTCCACTTTCCTCCTTCATTTGAGGAAGGAAAGCTGTACTTTACCTCCCTAGGACGGAAAAGTAAGTGACGTTGACATGATGAAACTGTACATCTTATAATATGTGACATTATTGATAGATAAACATTAGTACACTCGGCCCAGTGTGAGCCCATTTATGAGATAATTACTAAATTATTGGGTATTAAATTTCAATTAAACTATTATTAAACACTTTTAAAACGACCCTAAATTGACAGTTCTCAAAAAATATTTGACAGATTAAGCCTACTATCTATCATGTCACTCACAGGTATGTCTTTATTATTTTTAGACATCTAGTTAAAATTGGACTGGCTGGGGAAAAAAATAGTATTCAAACCACGTGGGGAAAGTGCTATTGCAGGCCTTGGACAATTACAATAGAACACTTTCCTCCCTTGGTTAGAAATATACTATTAATTTTTTTTGGCATATAAGCAATTACTATCATTTTTATTTTACTTACTGTTTATTATTTGTTGTTCCCCAATTTCAAAATCTACTTCAAAACCTTCGGTGCGTGCATGTAGTATTATCAGTTTTTGACTAACGCTTTCCACTTTAATGCCGAAAACAAACAAGTAATATAATAATTTTCAATAAAAGTTATGTCTGCTAAGTGGTTTATAGAGAAAATGTTTGTAAAATTTTATTTATTGTTACTAGATCCAGTCCCTTGCAACAACGATTGTCACACTGAAAACGTACTTTTCAGTTTTCGCTATGTTAATTATGCAAAAATTAACAAAATTGTTTGAGTATCAATCAAATTTGGAAATAGTACTGCAGTTGAGCTGCTAAGAGCGAAAAAAATGGAAAGATGTAATTCAATGAAACAATATTTGGAAAAATTGTGATTTTAATTTTTTTTAAAAATATGTTTAGAAAAATTTGCATACAGCCTCAAAATTGAATTCTAAGCAACTTTCTCAAATAACTTTTTTGGATATCTCGTCATTTAATCTCACTTTTTGCAGGTTAACGGCATATTTTTTAAATTTACCGCCATACTAGTGATCACGTGACGTGTGTCAAAATAAATTTTGGGGTATCTAGACATGCGCAACCTATCCCCCAAAAAAGTTTTAGTATATTTTAACAATAAAAAAATCTGCTATATGTTGCAATATTTATGTCGGTCACTGTATAAACTATTATTTAACAATGAAGAAGGTTTAAATAATTTATTGTGGCGACACTTGGAGAAAGAAAGACTTTTTAAATATGATTTATTCATCTTCTACGATTCGGTGTCATGGAGAGGGGCGGATAGAGGCGGTTTAGAATAATACAAATAATTTAGATATTTTTTTAGCTATCTGCTGTGAGAACCGATTAAAAAAAATATTTTTTTCCCACACGAGGAGGATATGATATTGATGAAATAGCTCTCTTTCATCATTGTTTTTTAATGACGAAATTATTTTTTTTTACCAATATCGAGACGGGTAGGATAGTTATTTAGTGTTCTTGTTATACTAGGGAAACATAGTGGTAAAGTTGGGCTAATTCAACATTTCTGAAATTTAAAATAAAAAAGTGAATGTCATCACTTCGTATAACCGAAAGTGCTACGGAATAGTTTTCTATAAACAGATCGTTGACAGTCGTCCTACAACACCCTGTATAAATTAACCTTAACTTACGATCATCAAGTTAACAAGTACAAATTCACGATGGAACGAATTCAAACATCCAACCGAAAATGAGCCTGAATCTGAATAGCAACCAACATCTAAAAAATCCCGACCTTCGAAATTAACAATTCGTAGGCTTAATAATAACAATAGGAAAAAAATAAGTTCCGCATGCAAACACACACAGTATCTTTTCTCTTTGATCCCGAAGAACCGAAGCAGAGCAGTGAGTTTATTTTCACTGAGATCATTCTGACATTCAGCGACGCAATTTTTATAATAATACATATAGGTACCTACTTTCCCAATCGATATCTGCCATGTAAATAAACCCGCGCGATTCTTTCTTCCTAAATAAATACGTACGGTCGGAGTCGATTACATAATTGCGTATTATGTAAATTTAAACGTGGAAATAGTTCGCGCTATCCATAGTTAACTTGTTTATTTAAGTCGTACACTTGTGTAGTGCTTCTGTAGTTCCAACTCCTGCCTGTTAGTGTTTATTATAATAGGCGAATATGTGATTGAAATTGAAACAGCGAAATATATTATTTACGCTATTGAAATAAAATCGACAGACTGGAGTGACAGTGTGTTTCATTTATTATTATCCGAAGCGCAAATGTTAATTTTTTTTTCCAACCGGTAAATCAAAATATAGAAGATTTCAACGGACGAGCCTGTGTTATATTGCATATCAGGACAGGGACGGTATTTGTTGTAACGTTACATTCGTGTGTCGTTTTGTATAATTTGTGGCTCTGAGTTGCTTTTAGTTTCGTATTTTTTTAAATATTTACACTTCGACGGAATGTCAGTTTTAAGTTATCATTGGTTTATATCGATACTGAAGATAAAACATAAACATTCTGGATTAGATATTTATTAAATTGCATCTGCTAATGATTATATTAATACTATAAAGATTTATTTATCAGTCGATTTTATTTACGGCGAACGAGAAGTTGCAAATATTATGCGGATTTGCTGGTCATAATTTCAACCTGTCAATATTTACAATTAATAGCACATCAGTATGTCAGAAGTGTTTAAAATATATTCTTTGTGTTTTTTTTTTTTTTTTATAAATGAATATAAAAGTAAAGATCGTATGTACATATGTCCTTTTTATTCCATTTAATAAATATATGCAATACTCATGTTTTGGCGGAATGCCATCTTCAGGTGTTGACAGTGACAAACGAAATAAAAGATGAAACAAGTCTTATATTAAAATAGTTTAGACGTGTCTGATTTTCCACACACAATTTCCACATTTTTGCTCATTATTATATTTTTAGCTATTTTAATATAAGACTTGCTTCATCTTTTATTTCCTTTGACGCTGCCAATACCTGAAGATGAAATTCCGCCATAACGTGAGTATTGCATATATTCATTAAATTGATTGGAAAGGACATACGATCTTTATTTTAATTTATAATTCACCCCATTTAATAGGGTAATTTGATTTTTTTTTTGTTTAGCCAACTGTTCAGTTTCTATAAAGTATTTTTTTGTGGAAATGCTGCTTATTTGTAAAAATAAACTTGTATTGGAAGATGTTTCGATAATATATTTTTTTCAATTACTATTGTTTAATACATGGATTTATTTATACTGTTTATAGTACTGTCACTAAATAATTAAATGTTAGCCGCATAACTTACTTACTTGAAATATAAAACAATCGCAAATTCTTTCAATTATGGAGATATTGAAACTAACCGGCTACCTACTATACGGTATGATTGTTTACATAAAGGGCTAAGAATGTCAGCCGCAGAAGTTCTGTGCTTTTGTAGATATTTTGGGGTTCTCATAGGAGAGTTTGTACCAGAAGGATTTGAAGTCTGGCAGTTATGGATCAAATTAAAAGAAATCTTGGATGTAATTACTGCACCTACTTTACATTTTTCAGAAAGCATTCGATTGAAGGATATTATACAAGAACACCATAGTATTTATTTAAAATTGTGTGGCAAACTTAAACCTAAATATCGCCACATGCTACACTATGATCGAGTAATTGAAAGTTGTGGACCATTATCACATCTTTGGAGCATGCGATTTGAACAAAAACATAGAAAGGCTAAATTAACATCCAATGTATCTGGATCATTTAAAAACATGATTCATACATTATCATTAAAATCCCACCTTCAATTAGCTTTTGAACTCTGTCCCAAAAGTCCATACAACCCAAAAGTCAATACAAACAAGTGCTTTTTTTTATAATAGATGAAGATATATACCAGCAATTCTTTTCTCATTTGTCAAAAAATGATATATTTACACTAAAATGGTGTGAAATCGAAGGTACGATTTATAAAAAAGGTATGGTTTTAGTTTTAAGCTTCGAAGAATTTCCAGTTTACGGAATTGTAGAACAGATAATTTTATTTCAAGATAGTGTAAGGAATGACGTTTATTTTTTAGTTGATAAGTTTGTTACTTCTAATTTTAATCGGCACCTACAATGTTACGAATTGGAACATAAAAATGAGAGAAGTTGTAAACTATATAATGAGTTACATGATTATACCCCACATTTATTTGTTAAAAGAGGTAATAAAAGTTAGGTAACTATAAAACACATTATGTAAATAAAACAAAAAAAAATTCAATAAATATTAATGTGCTACCGCCTGTTGTTTTATTTGCTGGGATTTGGTGAATATTTTTCTTTTGATATATTCTTTGTTTTGTGTAATAAATTTGATAATAGGGAAAATGCTGGACAACATCTATTTTAACTTCGACTAAATACTGCTTAAATGTATGTGTATCATCTCAAATTTTTGAAGCAATTCTACCAGTGCAGATCTCGATGGCACCATGCCTAGTCTAATTTGAATAACTCAATTTTACTTCAGTAGCGCACAAACTTTGACGTATAATATACATCATGTATATATGTATATTATACATTAATCTGCGGCGTGTAGATTAGTTAAATATAAAACATTTTATAAAAATAAATTACTACATTTTACATTTACGGTACTTACAAAATTGTTTAAGATTCTATTACACTTAACAATAACGTACATTACAGTATAGTATAAACAGTTACTACATTTATTGAAACTAACAGTTACATTGTTGTAGGAAAATATAACAAAATTGTTTAAGATTATATTACACTTAACAATAACATACATTACAGTATAGTATAAACAGTTACTATATTTATTGAAACTAACAGTTACAGTGCTGTAGGAAAATATAATAATGATTGTTAAAATTTTTACTACAATGCTGTAAAAGCTTGAGTTACACGTATGTGTAGATAAATGTTACAGATTGTAACATTCGTTAATACAGCGTTTATCTACAAATGTTTAGAAAAATATACTACAAATTGCAATAATCTGGTATTTTATTACAAGTTGTAGTAAAATTTTATGATTTTATACTAAAATCTGTCGCAATTTTTTTTTCCGTGTAGCCTTTGTATCAGAGAAGTAATATTAGTAGCATCAAATATAAATATGTATACAGCTATTCATTTATTTTTTTTTTTTAATTAAAAGATAATTTACGAAATGATACAGAATAATATGAAAATCTATTAAAAACATAGAATACAAATTATCAAAAAAAAATAATAAAGATTTATTAGCAAAGGTAGCAAAAAAAAAATCGACAACTTCAATACCAAACATAAATACTCTACACGCCGAGTATACAAATCTCATTAAAGCATTTTATTACCGCGATATCTGGTATTGTAAAACGCCTTATTTATTACGTACAGTACTGGCCCTTGCGTTTTTTTTCTTCCTTTCCACAATTTTTCCCGCCGATGCCACGTTGCCTCCATAATTCATAATCAGTATCATCTACGTTCTATTATGTAAGTTTGTCCTTTAAATTCGTTTAGCCATTATTCGTATGTGTCGTCTGTGAGATCGTGTGTAACAAACCGCGTATGTGTGCGTGCGTTTATGTTTGTAGTAATTGGAGTGCACCAAACGGCGCGTCTGGATTGCACGGCCTACACAATGGGAGGACACCGTCGCCACTGTTTGCCTGGTCCGCTGTACACAAACAGCTGTGGCAAAAGTTTATTCTCCAAACGCAGCTGTTGGATTCGTTCTTATACCTGGCACGGCCATATAATATGGCATATGTTATATACCGGCAAAAGTGGTTGTCAGTTATACTACACATATATATTTTATTTTTAAGTTTTACTTTTTTCTCTCGCTCTATTTTTACGAACCTGCATCCATATCTCACGTAAAAAACGTCCATTAAGAAGATTCTATTCCCTCACGAGAATAATAATATAGAGCCATTCCGAAAAATCATAATTAGACTACGAAATGTAAATGTTTCTCGGCTTGGTACTTTAGCCACTTCCACATAATGACATTTGTTGCTTGATATGGCTTCAATATTTTCAGCTGTACGTTTAGACGGCCGCCCACTTTTTGTTTTTCCATCAACAGTACCAGTCTCTGAATAACTGCAAAGAATTTGTCAAAACATTGGAAAAACTATTGTAGTTAAACATTAATTCAGAATGTTCTTCGCGAAAACAGTCATGCATTCTGGATTGAATATCGCCACTTGCCATTAACTACTTTCAATGTTTGTCTCTTATTCTGTGTTGAATACCATTTCTTTAATTTGATATAATTTGATAAAAGTGAAATATTTAACACAAACGTTCAGATTGAATGCCGAATAAATTTAGAATGGCATTCTGTGAAAGTGGCAAAAGTTCTAACCCAAAACATTTATTATTTTTTATTTTTTTTGTTTGTCGATGGCTCGTTACTATATTTTTATTTTTCCCTAACAGATCCATATACAATAACATACCTATAAATATAATTTGCTATGCGGTATCTGCGCACTAGTGAAAAAACTTAAAGCGTAGTTTGATTTGAGTTAAAAAATCTCTCACACATTAAACTCTAACTATAAAGTAAAATATGAAAACATGAGAGCTTTTGTTTGTTCTAAGGAATAACAACTCTCAACATGTCCGCGCATGTTTAAATCTGTTTTATGAGATTGCTCAGAAAACAGCACATTGTACAGTTAATTTTTTTAGTATTTTATATGGCAAAGTTTTTAACCATTTAGGTATGGTGTTATAGGTATATAGAAAAAATATTTTGAGTTATAAAATGGTTAAAAAAACAGTAAAAATGCAGGAGAAAGTGGGATCCACGCAGTAGTATGAATACAGGGAATATAAATTGCGACAGAAAATAGGCCATCTGGTAGAAATAGTGTGGAATGAGGAAATAATAAATGGCTACAGATTGGACTAGCGCACTTATTTATCCAATTTACAAGAAAGGTGATAATACACAATGTAAAAATTAGAGTGAATTACACTTTTAGACATAGTATACAATACAGTTGCGATTTTTATACGGAAAAGACTAGAGAAATATGAAGACGAAGAGGTGGGTCAATATTAAGGATCTTTCAGACGTGAGAGATCGACAGTGGATTAAGTCTTCACATTAAAATAACCCCTTCATAACGACTTTGAAGTCTGCATATGCTCTTTTTAGATTACATATTTAGGAAGAATTAGTGGAAATTATGGCTTTAATGAAACTAATTTTTGTTTTTACGACGTTTCGACCCTTTATGGTCTTTTTCAAGTACTATTTTTTTTATTTAATTATTTATCTATTCCATTACTACACTTATGTGTTTTTTTCTTTATTAGTTCTATACAAATCTAATTTCGTTAATAACATTTCATTTAACATTTAGTTTTTCTTTTATGAAAACATTGTCAGAAAATTTACATATTGATATTGTACTTTACATGTTAACATACTTCTCAATATCTTATTTGAATGTTGTTTGTCTACACAAAAGTATAAATTGTTATTTACTCAAAACTTTAATTTTAATAATGTAATTTTCTGTCAATATTTTTCATAAAAAAAAAACTAAAAATGTTAATGAAATATTATTAACGAAGTTATTTTTGTATAGAAATAATAAAGAAAAAAAAACCTAAATGTAGTAATGGAATAAATAAATAATTAAATAAAAAAATATTACTTGAAAAAGAACATTAAGGGTCGAAACGTCGTTTAAACAAAAATTAGTTTCATTAAAGCCATAATTTCCACTAATTCTTCCTAGAGATATATATATTATTGGCTAAAAAATAAATAAACAAAAGTTTTAGATTACATACAGGCTAGGCTCGACTCACAGATTTCCAGAGAAAGAGTGTACGAAGCGCTAGGAAGATTAAAAATTCCAGAAAAGATAATAAAGCTGGTGAAAATGACACTAAAAGACGCAACAAATAAAATTTTGATGGACCGCAATTATTCAGAGTAATTTACAGCTGGAACAGTTTAAGACAAGGCGATTCTCTCTCGACGAACGTATTTAATTCGGTGTATTTTACATTTAATTTTGTAATGGAAATGATAGAAATAGCAAGATACAAACTACAGGTTCGATTAACCATAATAAAAGAAGGCCTTACATAAGTACGCAACAACGTAGTCCTGGTAATAAGTCTAAGGAAGAACCTAGAAAGTTTTCAAAAATTCGAAGATAAGCACACAATTCGGATTGCATAACAATGAAACAACAAAATACATTGAAATGAACCCAAAGATAACAGAGCAAAATAAATATGTCAAGTTTAAGACAGGAGAAAGGGAGTATAAATTTGAGTTAACCAATTCGAATTCCTAATAATGTAAAAAAAAAACTAAGAAATGTGGGAAATAGATAAGGCAATCTTGAAGGGAAACAAAGAGATGGGGCACTAGCAAAAATATATTAAGAGTAAAAAATTTATCGCGAGCAGCCAGAATTGGAGCGTACGCAGCGT
The DNA here is from genome assembly GCA_004143645.1 of Protaetia brevitarsis. Lineage (NCBI taxonomy): Eukaryota > Metazoa > Arthropoda > Insecta > Coleoptera > Scarabaeidae > Protaetia > Protaetia brevitarsis. The sequence goes on from RXPK01000141.1 coordinate 758,499, forward strand.
TGGAGCGTACTTAGCGATCATAAGATCAATTAACGAAACATAGTAATAACGAAAATGTTTCGAAAAGAATTGAGGTGTAAAGACAACAGAAGGTGAATGGAGAAGACACGCAAACAGAGAGGTAATCGAGCTGCAAAAGAGCGAGAATAATGCAAAAAAATAGGAGCAAAAAGAACGAGATATCATTCGAATCTCATTAATATCTTGTATATAAAAAATATTGCCTTTGTGGAAGGCCTCTTGGAGATTTTTGAAAATTTTTTATCACTGACATGTTTAAAGCACTTATAAACATAAACGAGGGGATTATAAATTTCATGGTTAATTTTACAGTAAACGTTACATTGCACCACGCTGCTTTTTTTACTCAAATACATCTCATTAAATGCACCTTCCATTTCTGTTATACAGAGTTTTGCGAACTCATTTAATATTTCCATGTTTCCCACCATTGAACGATCAATATATGAAGTTAAACGAGTTCTCTTTTTCTTCCTACCTGCTATTATAGTGACTTTAATGAGCCCGCGGTTCGATAGTAGCTGTATGTATAATAGTAGGAGTTATTATTTAATATAACAACACACAATGGTGCGCGACACAAGAATTCCTGTGACAGCTGCGTGCGTGTTTAATTTTAAAAACAAATTACTCGTTTCGAATGCGTTTCCTAGATAATTTCGCTGTTAAACAGCGCCGTATATAAAATGGAAACGATATTTATTGTGTCTACAATGCCGTAGGTTATGGAAATTGTAAAGCTCCGATGCATAATTTTCTAATTTCGTTGTTGATAGACTTTATGTGACGTTGTAAGGTTACATTACCATATAAGTGCGCTGTGAATATTGATAAGCAATTGTTATTAATAGCGTTGAGGAAGTATTTGTAGTTGTACTGTGAATAAAAAGTATTCTTAGTGCAGTGTAATTAAGCTGAAATTCTTACGGCTTTTTTTTTGAAATACACGATGTAAAATAAATATAAATAATTTATGTCTGTATGTAGTACATTTCCTTTATTTTATATACTGGTTACTGTCAGGATGTAAGGGTAATAGTTTAATTTCTATCGTTATAATTATGAACTAGTATCAGGATCATTAAACTAGAAACTATACGAAGAAAAATTTAATTTTTTTTAATTTAATTTTTCGCATTTATTAAGCAAAACCAATCTTGATTGTATCAGCACATATTTGAATTCCTTAGAATGTGTTAAGTTGTATGGCAGTATCTAAATTAATTATATCTCAACTATTTTTTTTTGTGTTTCTTGTAACACCAGATCTTTAGAATTTTTGAATCTTTAACATTTTTAGTTTTTAAAAAATTGCTTCTATACTCGATTGTGAGTTTTTTTTTGTTTCCATTTATTAAAATAACGTTGTATAGTATTTTTAACATATTACAATAATTGTATAGATTTATTTTGAATTTAATTGGGTTATTCAAATATTTCAATTTTCGGGCCTTCTATTTTCATAGATTGTATGGCTAAATCGTTACAATTTCATGCATGCCCCTGGAAAACTTTTTTGTATTGTGCTACTGAGAGTTGTCAACATGTGATGATTGCACTTACGTTTCTAGACTACCGTTTATCGAAATATTTGTCTGATTTTTAACTTTAACTTTGCCTAATAGAACCAACTATAATATTAAGATACTTTCCATTTCGTTTAATACCATCAAAGATTTAAATTGGACCCTTGGTTTGTTCTCAATCTTTAGGACGAGGTTTTTTCTTTACCAACTTCGGTTATCATTTCAGATATATTAACGCAATTGGACTTTTCAACTTTTTTCCGTTGTAAAAACAGATTTCTAGACTACTTCAATTTATCACCTATTCCTGATACTTTCAAATTAAACTACAACTTCCACAAGTAAACTCACTTACACCTCTAAAATTTACAGTAATTTTGCCATGTAATCAGGAATATTATAAAGAAATTTCGGTAAATTTATAGCTTTTTCATGTAAGTTTAGAGTACAAAATTTCAAGGAAATACAGAAAAACATTACAATTTGTATTTACTCTCAAATTTATTTAAAGTGTAAATTGACATTTTTTTGGGTATTATAGTGCCACTTAAAAGTAATTTTGCTACGTAACTATAAATTTGCTGTAAAAATATGAGATCTTATATTATTGTTTTTATTTGAAACTTTTCGGGTTT